>OZ010600.1:58059377-58061877 GCA_963932145.1 Acanthosepion lycidas | reverse complement strand
CAAATCTATTTCCATACCTGAGGATGTCTGTATGAAAAGACGAAAGCTTGTAAAAACTAAAAAAGACCTTATGAAACTGGAATTTATAAACAGGGATCATATCATTCATATAAAGGTTCGGGGTTAGTGTAACTTATTGAAATTGTTTGCGAAGATGTATTCTCCCATTTAAATCATTAACCTCTATATTTGTTTTTTGTAGGAATGATTCATGTAATTATAAATTTAACTGCACCTATAATCGAAACATATATATATATATATATATATATATATATATATATAACTCCGAGTATAGTGATAGAAATTATTAGGATGATTTGAGGTAATCATATTTAATTCATCGATTCATATATATATATATATATATATAAAGAGAGAGAGAGAGAGAGACAGACAGACAGAGAGACAGACAGACAGACAGACAGACAGATAGATAGAGAGGAAGAGCACCAGAGGAATATGTGTAGATAAATTGTTGTAAATGTAAATATGTGATTATTGTTAGAAGTGTGTGCATATTTGTGTACCTATTCTCGAACAAACCGACTACTCTGTAGTCCTCGGCTCTCAAAAGAACGCCAGTAAACGTGGCCGTATCAGCAAATACCACATATCTCGATCAATTATCGATTCATTGATTCTAAGTTCTATTAACTTATTTTATGTCACTCACTTAGGTCTACAGGGAATTCAAAACATCAGCTGCGCTTAAAGACCCGTGTTTTAAAAGTAGCTTCAGATAAACCTTGGCAGAAGATTTTTGCTTCTCAGCCCTGTGAATTACCCCCAACCACACACGCACGCACACACACACATACATACATACACAAACCAAACGCCACATTCCTGGACCCAGACCAATACTCATAAAGTGTAGGCTATTACAAATACTTCTCTGGCTAGAGTTGGGAGAAAGGAGAAAAATATATTCTTTCTCCACGGTAGTAAACCTTAGAAAGGGTTCCTTGGCGTAAACTAATGGATTTTCGGATTGTGCAATGCTGGACAATCTCCTCATGAATGAAAAAGAGACTTGAAACAGCAGAAATATGGTTCTACAGAAGGATAGTGATAATACCATGGACTGAACAAGGGAGCAGCGAGGAAGTTTTAGAGAAAATGGATACACAAAACACACTTGTGCTTAGAATCAGAAAGAGAGAACTGAAATTTCTCGAGCACATGATGAGGAGGGAAGGCTTGGGAAATTTAACACTCATATGAATGATTGGTGTCTAAAGGGACAAACAAAAATAACCTAGGGAACGAGCTTGTCGTAAATGGTTGGCAAAACAGGGAGTATCCATGAGAGGGTACAAAATCGTTTACGTGGCCTTGGGGGTGATGAATTATTTTCAACCCTACAACTCCTTTATCACAGATGCAACAATGCAAGCCTGTCGCATTTCTATCGCTATTTCCATGGAAAATGTCTTGTCTAAGATTTTAGTATTTGTTGTGTGACTATATATGTAATCATGGACACGGGGTGTAATGGTTAGCATGTGTGTCTTGCTCATTTACGACTCAGTTGTTAGTTCGATCCTCATGAGCTGCTCCATACTTTCGGCCTTGCGCCACATCTAATATTATGCTTAGTAAATCGCTATATGTAAACAATCTCTATCTATAAAAGGCAGGGTGTGTGTTTGTGTGTGTGTTACGAATGCACGGCTGCAATTTTCGACGGATTTGTACCAAAATTTACATGCACATGCTTCAAGTTAGTGGGAAGGCCAAGACCGACTTTGCATTTCCAAACTCGCATTGATAAAGGAAATAATCGATTTTTTCATGCTTCTACGGCAGTTTTCATGTAGTTTGCAGACATTTTCTACTGGCCAGAGTGAGAGCCTATAGCTGGCTGCCATGAATAGGCAGGAAGATTCTATTGGCCAGCGTGAGAGCCAACAGCTGACTGACACGAATGTTAACTAGCATGCTAGCATGCAAAAAAAAAAATCGATAGCTGCATTCGTTACAAGTGGGAAAAATTTAAATCTGCATGGTACTTTACTCCACTTGGGTCATTCGCTTGATTAAACTCAACGTTGATTCTGATTCCGCAGAACTGCGTTGGGTGTGAAAAAGTATTTGTTGTTAACATTCTTTTTTCATTCGGTTTTTCCAGTTACGAGTCCTTTTTTAAAGCTGATCGTTTTGTGTTCATTTTATTTAGTTCTTTTTTCGTAACAGATTTAATGTTTAGTATAGAGCTTAGAAATAATTCGCAGTGTGAGATAGGCAAGAAGTAAGGCATGTAGCAACATCAGCACGGAAAAGGTCACTCCTTTAAAGGCAAGGAAGGGCAAAAATATTTTAAATCAAGTGATAGCTATTGCTGTATGAGTTGTACGATTTTTTAATCAAGCACGGGCAACGCCGGGCCATGCTGCTAATCATTTCTATAAGAAAATAATTTCCTCGGCATTTCTATATATGTTTATAATGTCATCATATATCGAATCAATAGTGAATTTATGTTTAGGAATGCAGT
>OZ010600.1:58009377-58054377 GCA_963932145.1 Acanthosepion lycidas | reverse complement strand
TACAGAAACACATTCAATGGATGTAGATTCTGTCAAAAGTTTTAGGGAAGTGGAACAAGAAGAAGCCTATAAATACCTAGGAGTTAGCGAAGTAGATGGAATACAGTATACCCTAATGAAGGAGAAAGTAAGAAAAGAAAACTACAGGCGTGTGCGTCTGGTGTTAAATACCGAGTTGAATTCACAAAACAGAATATCAGACATAAACATTTTGGCAGTTCCTGTGGTGCAATATAGTTTCAAAATCATTAATTGGACAATAACTGACATTAAGCGAGTGGATGTTAAAATAAGAAAGCTTCTCACTTGTCACCGCATCCATCATCTTAAGTCTGATGTTGATCGCCCGTATGTGCCCAGATCCGAAGGAGGCAGAGGATTATTTCAACTAGAAGTATCTATATTTGTCCAGATCCGAAACATTTTGGCAATCCCTGTGGTGTAATATAGTTTCGAAATCCTTAATTGTAAAATAACTGAGATTAAGCGAATGGATTTTAAAATGAGAAAACTTCGCACTTGTCACCATATCCATCATGCTAAGGCTGATGTTAATCGCTTGTATGTGCCCAGATCCGAAGGATGCAGAGGAAGTCAATAAATTCGAAAGCGAATTTCAAGGGGGTGAACAAGTGCAAATAAACCATAACACACCCTACTGCAGCGGCAAAGAACCTAACAAAAAGAAGGCAAAGCAAATGCAATGTGCCAAATGCAGAAACGATGGCAAGATAAGCCTCTTCATGGCCAATACTCTGCCCGTTCCAAACAAGCTGATGTAGACCAAACCCCATACCCATCAGTGGTTACGTAGTGCAGTTTTAAAAGGTGAAACCGAAGGTTTTATTCTTGTTGCACAGGACCAATGCTTGCTAACTAGGAATTACCAAGCACATTCCGAAATAAATATCAAGAAGTTGACCATCTTGTATCAGGTTTCACAGTATTAGCACCCACCTAATATAAAACACGGCATGATAGATTGGCCCAATATCCGCACTGGAAAATATCCAACTTATATGTATAGGAAACTGCAAGAAACTGGTATGAACATCACCCAGACCTGGTTACAGAGGTAGGACTTGTAACAATTTTATGGGACTTAACAATAAACACAGACAGAACAATCAAAGCTAATCGCTCAGACATCGTGATCAAAGACCACGAGAATAGAATGTTCTTTATTATTGACATGGATGGCTGTCCCTACAGATTTTAATGTATCTTTGAAGATGTTCAAAAAAACTACAAGGATCTTGAAGTGGAAATCTAAAAAATGTGGCACATGAGGACATCAGTACTTCCAGTTGTTGTTCGAGCCCTCGGATTGATTGGAAAAGGTTCCGATGGACTCGCTGAAGGGATTCCTGGTATGCCAGGCCTTAAAGAAATACAAAACTATGAAGAGCTGATCTATGTAAAATGTGTGTGATTATTTTTTTTACAAAAACGATCAGTGACAAGTTGATGTGATGAAGCTATTTCTGATCTTAGGTTTCTGGTTGGGACCCGGAAATAAATGTATATACAAGAGAAATAAATAATAATAATAATAATAATAATAATAATAATAATAATAATAATAACAATGATAATAATAATAATGAGAAGAAGATGATGATGGTGAATAGAATGGAGAAGTAGAAAACGAAGATGATGAGGATACAGAAGAAGGAAAAGGCCGAAGTGAATAATAATAATAATAATAATAATAATAATAATAATAATAATAATAATAATAATAAGTACAGCTCACACATTACGAAGATTTTTATCTATGTAAAATGTCTATGATCTTAGGTTATTTTTGTTTCAAAAATGATCAGTGGAAAATGTCATGAAGCCATTTCCGACCTTATGTCACTTTTTGAGATTCGGAAGGAAATGTGTATACAACAAAAATCAAAGGAAATAATAATAATAATAATAATAATAATAGTAATAATAATAATAAATGGAGTTTCAAATGGGCGCAGAAATGCAAGTACAACACAATACACCAACTGAAGCTGCAAAATACTTAAAAAAAGAAAGCAAAGACCAGATACAAAAACAATGGCAAGATTAACTGCGTTATGGCCAATACTCTCCCCGTACCAAACAAGCTGACGTAGACAAAACTCGTACCCATCAGTGGCTACGCAGTGCAGGGTTGAAAGCGGAAACTGAAGGTTTTATCCTTGCTGCACAGGACCAATGCTTGCTAACTAGGAATTATCAAGCACATATACTAAAATATTGTGTTAGCCCAAAATGCGGATTCTGTGATAAATATCCAGAAACGATTGATCATCTTGTATCAGGTTGCACGATGTTGGCATCCATTGAATATAAAACCCGACATGACAGAGTGGACCAATATCTGCACTGGAAAATCTGCAACTTCTACGGGAAGGAAACTGGTATGAACACCACCCAGACCCAGTTACGGAGATAGGACCTGTTACAATTCTATGGGACTACACAATTCACACTGACAGAACAATCAAAGCTAACCGCACAGACATTGTTATTAAAGACCACAAACAAAAAAAATTCCTCCTTATTGATATGGCAGTCCCTGCTGACTGCAATGTATCTTTGAAGATATTCAAAAAGCTATCAAAATATAAGGACCTTGAAATAGAAATCTCGAAAATGTGGCATATGGGAACATCAACAATCCCTGTTGTAGTTGGAGCCCTCAGAGTGGTTGGAAAAGACTCCAGTTGACTAATTGAAGGGATTCCTGGAAGTCCATGCCCCAAAGAGATACAAAAAAATTGTTCTGACAAGTACAGCCCACACTTTACGAAGGGGTCTATCTATGCAATTTTTTTTTTTTTTTTTTTTTTTTTTTGTCAGTGGAAAGTGTCATGATGCCATTTCTAATCTTAGGTCCCTCGGCGGGACCCGGAAAGAAATGAGTAAATGCCAGAAATCAAAGAAAATAATAATAATAATAATAATAATAATAATAATAATAATAATAATAATAATGTTTGACTCATATTATTTCGTTATAATCTGGTTTCCAATTTATGGTTATTAGTACTGACATTGATTTTGTTTTTTTGTTTTTTTGCTAAATTTTTCCTAGTATTTCTTTTAGTTTTAATTGGTTTTATTGCAACTTTTCAGTCCTTTTCTATTCATTTTTCCCTTCTTCTTTTTAAGTCACCTCGTCTATTTTTATCATTTCTAACTAAGAACAATCATTCACTTTCTAAATTTCGTTCGGAAATTCTAACGTCTTCGTCTCCTTTGTATATTGATGAATACCTTGTTTTTTTTTTCTGTCGCATTTTTCGTGATAAAATATGTTTGTCTTCTTTTCATTTGGATTATACGCCGTACGTAAGGCTGAAGAATAAATCGGCCGAAACTCTGCATGAACACTACCAAGAAGTCACAGAAAGTTTCCCCAAACAATGTCCAATTTCTTTCTTCAAATTCTTTCTTTTTTATATTATTGTTATTTTTTTTTTTTTTCTATTAGGTTGGTGCAAAAATAATGTCGTTTTCTCACATAGTAACATATGTGAGAAAACGACATTATTTTTGCACCAACCGAATATTATTCATATGTTCACTATTTTCAGAATCTGCAATCTGTAATGAACATCCAACATCCATAAAAATCTGGAAGGCTTTTATTCAATTTAGGATGCTCTTTCCTTGCTCCCAAGCAAAAGGTCAGGTCCATAAAAAGTACGGCAGCCTAAAAGGGGAAAATATAATTAATCTGAATTTTCTTATTCTTACCTAAAACAAATGGAGTAATGTAAAAAAAAACAAAAAAAAAAAACACTCTATTCGTGATGTTATTTTACGCTCAAACTATAAAGTCTGCATTTTGATAATCGAGAACCAAAAACTGTTCAGTCTGTCTTGTTGATCGTTTTAGTTAGCTTGGTAGGTTACTCGCTGTTTCTGTCTGTCCCACTTGCCTTCAGTATGTCTTATGAGTGTTAAATTCTCCAAAATTTCTTTCCTCGTTTTTTTTTACCTCTTGATTCCTTGTGGAACATAGGGCCGCAACAGCACCTCTGCAACGGACGTGGTTCCGAGCGATCCTCTTCAGCTTGGCCCATGTCGTGCCGGCTGCCTTCACCTTTGCGTCAACACTTTGGTCGACCCACTTTTCGCTTCCCTTGTGGATTCCTGTCAAGGGCTTGCCTGGTGACACTGGAAGCAGGCTTGCAAGTGTGTGTGGTCGAGCCATTCCCTATTTCCTTTTCTTGATATCAATCTCGATTGGGGCTTGTCTGCTCCTGTCCTTTGCTCATTGTGCACCCTAAAAATTTCAATTCTCTTTTTCTGATTCTAAATACATAGCATCTTTTTTGTTTCCATTTTCCTTGAAACTTCCTCGTTACTCGCATGTTCAGTCCATAGTATTCTCACCATACTTTCTTGCTATATATCTCGAGATTCGCGACAAAATCCAAAGAACGGTCTTTAAGGCTATTGGTCCTGACCAAGCATATCGTCACTCTTCCATCACCGTGATGTGCACCACTGTGTCTTTTCTATGGATAGTTTCATGGCATTTGTTCTAATGAACTCTTCTCTTTGTTATCTCGACTGCGTGAATTTAGATGTAGTACTAGACTGGCAGTTAGGTCCCGTCATTTAATGTTAAAACTAGTATTTACTACTGCATTCATGGGAATGGGGGCATACCCTTTATCGTCCTTAGGTATGCTACAGCAACTTCCTAGATATTTAAACTGATGTACTTGAAAAAAAAAACTTTAGTGAGGAAAAAAGACAAAAAAAAGATGGCTCCAGGAAAAAAGAAGACGGCGATTAAGCCTGTATATAAAATATTTGAAGATCGTAGGTGACAGGAAAGATAGAAGTCGGAAGAGAGTTCCAAAGGCAAAAAGTGCGAGAGAAAAAACTACTCGAATAGAGCTATTAGAATAGATAACATCTAGCTATTTCAACACTAAATGACCGGATGGCATAAGTAAGTTTATGGGAAATAACAAGAAGACAAAATTTATTAAGAGGTACGAAAGACAAGAAATTGTGGAGAGCCATGATCGCCTACGTCATGAAGGGACACGCACATAAAGAATAACGTTTTCACAGTTTCTTTTACTCTCAGTTACACTTTGCGTCTCAGTGGTTGGTTGGTTGGTAACTGATTTGGTCTAGCGGCATATCATCATCTCTATGGGTTATTTAATGCTGGAATATTTTGAGTATAATTTTATGGTTTCAAATACAGATAATTTTATGGTTTCAAATACAGATAAAATGTATAATTGCTCATTTTGTAAAATGTAAAATTTATTGTTGCTAATTCTGCTTTAAAAATGTATTTTTGGTCATTTTGCTGTAAAATTTATTGCTGGTCATTTTGCTGTAAAATTTATTGTTGGTCATTTTGCTATAAAATTTATTGTTGCTAATTCTGCTTTAAAAATGTATTGTTGGTCATTTTGCTGTAAAATTTATTGCTGGTCATTTTGCTGTAAAATTTATTGTTGGTCATTTTGCTATAAAATTTATTGTTGCTAATTCTGCTTTAAAAATTTATTGTTGGTCATTTTGCTATAAAATTTATTGTTGCTAATTCTCCTTTAAAACTGTATTGTTGGTCATTTTGCTATAAAATTTATTGTTGCTAATTCTCCTTTAAAAATGTATTGTTGGTCATTTTGCTGTAAAATTTATTGCTGGTCATTTTGCTGTAAAATTTATTGTTGGTCATTTTGCTGTCAAATTTATTATTGCTAATTCTCCTTTAAAAATTTATTGTTGGTCATTTTGCTATAAAATTTATTGTTGCTACTTCTGCTTTAAAAATGTATTGTTGGTCATTTTGCTATAAAATTTATTGTTGCTAATTCTGCTTTAAAAATGTATTGTTGGTCATTTTGCTGTAAAATTTATTGCTGGTCATTTTGCTGTAAAATTTATTGTTGGTCATTTTGCTATAAAATGTATTGTTGCTAATTCTGCTTTAAAAATTTATTGTTGGTCATTTTGCTATAAAATTTATTGTTGCTAATTCTGCTTTAAAAATGTATTGTTGGTCATTTTACTGTAAAATTTATTGCTGGTCATTTTGTTGTAAAATTTATTGTTGGTCATTTGGCTATAAAATTTATTGTTGCTAATTCTGCTATAAAAATTTATTGTTGGTAATTTTGCTATAAAATTTATTGTTGCTAATTCTGCTTTAAAAATGTATTGTTGGTCATTTTGCTATAAAATTTATTGTTGCTAATTCTGCTTTAAAAATGTATTGTTGGTCATTTTGCTGTAAAATTTATTGCTTGTCATTTTGCTGTAAAATTTATTGTTGCTAACTCTGCTTTAAAAATTTATTGTTGCTAATTTTGCTATAAAATTTATTGTTGCTAATTCTGCTTTAAAAATGTATTGTTGGTCATTTTGCTGTAAAATTTATTGCTGGTCATTTTGCTGTAAAATTTATTGTTGGTCATTTTGCTATAAAATTTATTGTTGCTAATTCTGCTTTAAAAATGTATTGTTGGTCATTTTGCTGTAAAATTTATTGCTGGTCATTTTGTTGTAAAATTTATTGTTGGTAATTTTGCTATAAAATTTATTGTTGCTAATTTTGCTATAAAATTTATTGTTGCTAAATCTGCTTTAAAAATGTATTGTTGGTCATTTTGCTATAAAATTTATTGCTGGTCATTTTGCTGTAAAATTTATTGTTGGTCATTTTGCTATAAAATTTATTGTTGCTAATTCTGCTTTAAAAATGTATTTTTGGCCATTTTGCTATAAAATTTATTGTTGCTAATTCTGCTTTAAAAATGTATTGTTGGTCATTTTGCTATAAAATTTATTGTTGCTGATTCTGCTATAAAAATTTATTGTTGGTAATTTTGCTATAAAATTTATTGTTGCTAATTCTGCTTTAAAAATGTATTGTTGGTCATTTTGCTGTAAAATTTGTTGCTGGTCATTTTGTTGTAAAATTTATTGTTGGTCATTTGGCTATAAAATTTATTGTTGCTAATTCTGCTATAAAAATTTATTGTTGGTAATTTTGCTATAAAATTTATTGTTACTATTTCTGCTTTAAAAATGTATTGTTGGTCATTTTGCTGTAAAATTTATTGCTGGTCATTTTGTTGTAAAATTTATTGTTGGTAATTTTGCTATAAAATTTATTGTTGCTAATTCTGCTTTAAAAATTTATTGTTGCTAATTCTGCTTTAAAAATGTATTGTTGGTCATTTTGCTATAAAATTTATTGTTGCTAATTCTGCTTTAAAAATGTATTGTTGGTCATTTTGCTGTAAAATTTATTGCTGGTCATTTTACTGTAAAATTTATTGTTGGTCATTTTGCTATAAAATTTATTGTTGCTAATTCTGCTTTAAAAATGTATTGTTGGTCATTTTGCTATAAAATTTATTGTTGCTAATTCTGCTTTAAAAATGTATTGTTGGTCATTTTGCTGTAAAATTTATTGCTGGTCATTTTGCTGTAAAATTTATTGTTGCTAATTTTGCTTTAAAAATTTATTGTTGCTAATTTTGCTATAAAATTTATTGTTGCTAATTCTGCTTTAAAAATGTATTGTTGGTCATTTTGCTGTAAAATTTATTGCTGGTCATTTTGCTTTAAAAATTTATTGTTGGTCATTTTGCTATAAAATTTATTGTTGCTAATTCTGCTTTAAAAATTCATTGTTGGTCATTTTGCTATAAAATCTATTGTTGCTAATTCTGCTTTAAAAATGTATTGTTGGTCATTTTGCTGTAAAATTTATTTTTTATTCGGCTTTCAAAATGTATTGTTATCAATTCTACTATGAATGTGTGTCGTTTGGTAAATTTTTTATATAAAAATGTCTCTCTGGTATTTTTACCATAAAAATATAGTTTTATATTTTCATAGTGTTTGAGTGTTCACCATTTGCCTATAGCTGGGACCCTAACAGTCAGGGTGGACATGGGAACAACAATTAAGAGTTGGTTCCACGCTCCTCAAAACCTTCAATCTCCCAATCAGAGGCCTTGCTGCAGGATGTAGTTTATCATCATACCCAGGATTAGCATCTCTGGCATTATCACCTTGCTTGGTTACGATTGAAAAAAATCGTTGTATTTTGGTTTGGGGATATTCAACGTTGTTTCCCATTAAGAATTTTTGTAAAAAAACAAAACAAAAAAGGCAATGGTAGAGTAATGAATAGCGGCTCGGACTGAGGAATCGGAGAACCGAGTTCGAATTTCAGTTGAATCCATTACATTCACTTACGTGCTAATACCCTTGGGAAAGGTGTGAATCCCCTTCTTCTCCTCCCACCCCAGCTATGGCTAAATAACAGGACAGACAAGGTTCTATAGCCTTGAATGGCAACTGTTCTACCGCAGAAAGAAATGGCAACCTACTGCGAGAAAAAATCTGCCTCGTGCATAAGCGTGTATCACATGAGAAAAAAGATAACATATTTTGAATAAAGAAAGCTCTTTTTAATGTGTGAATTGTATTTGTGTCTACAATTTTTGTATTTCTTGGCCTACCAATCCTTTCAATGTCCATCGGAACTTTTTCCAATCAATCCGAGTGCTCCAACTACAACTGGAATTACTGATGTCCTCTTGTATCACATTTTTGAGATTTCCATTTCAAGATCCTTGTATTTTATAGATTTTTTTACAGAATTCAAAGATACATTACAATCTGCAGACACAGCCATGTCAATAAAAAGGGACATTCTGTTTTTGTGGTCTCAGAGGACGAGGCCTGGGTGTTTAGCTTTGATTATTCTGTCTGTGTGTAAAGTCAGATAAAATTGTTACAGGTTCTATCTCTGAGTAGTGTTCATGACAATTTCTAGCAATTTCCTTTCCGTAAAAGTTACATATTTTCCAGCGAAGATATTGTCCCACTCTGTTATGTCCGGATTTATATTCAGTGGGTGCCGATACCGTGCAACCTGATACAAGATGGTCAATTTTTCTAGATATTAATAACAGAATCTGTATTTCGGCCTAACAGAATTTTCCAGTATGTGTGCTTGGTAATTTCTAGTTAGCAAGTTTTGTTCCTACGTTACAAGAATAAAACCTTCGATTTCAGCTTTTAACTCTGCATTACGTAACTACTGATAGGTATGGGGTTTGTCTACATCAGCTTGCTTGGTACGGACAGAGTATTGACCATGAAGAGGTTTATTTTGCTTATCATTGCTGCATTTGGCTCATTACATTTGCTTTTGCTTTCTTTTTTAAGTTCTTTGCCGTTGCAATCTGTGTATTATGGTTTATTTGCACTTCTTCGCTCACTTGAAATTCCCTTTTTAATCTGTTGGCTTTCTTTCTTACTAAATAAAGTTTCTTATTTCATTCATGTTCTTTGACACAGATCATCTTCTGTAGTTTCAGGCATCTTTGAAGACCGATTGCTGTAGTTTTGTAAGGCAGTTCTAATCCTATTATTACTTTTATTGTTGTTGTTGTTGTTGTTATTATTATTATTATTATTAAGTGACACATGCTTACTATTAAAAATACAAAGAAAAAGTTAAAAATGTAAATAATTTAAATAATTATTCTCTCGCCATATGGCAATGGTTGTCATGCTTTTTTCGCAAACATTATGACTGTAATGAGTATAACATTCATTTTAAAGTCTAATAAATGAATCTTAAACCATTGTTATGCAATAATTAACGAAAAGAATTTACCACACTCTAGGAACAGTGTCCAATATATAATGGCCTCGTACCAGTCAAGGTTGAGCGACAAGACAAATAAATGTACGAACAAAGCTCACAATTTTTCTACTAAGGGAAGTAACTCTATGACTTATTTAGAGTTACTTCCCTTCAATTGTTGTTTATGAGTCTTATTTCAAAACTATATAATATTCTTCTATGTGCCGTGTTCCTTCAGCACGTTGTCAGTCATGGCTTTCCACAACTTCCTGTACTTTGGATAGACGTAATACACACTAATCAATTATAAATAAAAATGGGGGATTTCCTGTCCTTTGTAGCCCTTAAATTATATCTTTTTGCTATCTCTCCTAAATTATATTCTGCAAATTAATTACTCAATCTCGCAAAGTAGTAGATTATCCATTGTTTTCATCTTGCCTTCAGTCTGTCCTGTGGATATCAAATTCTCTGAGCTGTCTTTCCTCATTATGTACCCTAGAAATTCAAGTGTCCCTTCCTGATGTTAAGTATGAATGTCCTTTTCGTTTCTACTTCATTACTTTTTCACAGAGTTGAATCCTCTATGTTCGAGAGCTTTTTTCCACACTTTTCTCAGATAATATTGCTTGTAAATTTAGTCTACACTTAATTCTGAACTAATGTGATCTTTTACAAAGGTTAGTACAGGCTTTAAAATTAAAAAATGGAATTTAAAAATTAGTTTCACAAATGCAATTAATTTACTTAACGAGTAAAGATGGAAACGTGATTTTGATTGAGTGAAAAAAGTCCCGATTTTTAAATTAGACTTGTATATAAACTTCAAACAAAAGTTGTGCTTGGAACCTGTTGCGTAGTGACTGCATTTTGGAGAGTCCAGTCCTTGCGGTAGGGGCGAGTATATATGATGGAGGCGCTAATTGTAAATTTATATATATACAAATTTACCATAGGAAAGCGTTAGAAATTATTTTGAAAAATATTTTTATGTACGAAAGCATTGTAAATGATTTTTACTATTGGAAAACCATTGCAGATGATTTTTACTATACGAAAGCATTGCAAATGATTTTTACTATAGGAAAGCATTGCAAATGATTTTTACTATTGGAAAACCATTGCAGATGACTTTTACTATACGAAAGCATTGCAAATTATTTTTACTATAGGAAAGCATTGCAAATGATTTTTACTATTGGAAAACCATTGCAGATGACTTTTACTATACGAAAGCATTGCAAATTATTTTTACTATAGGAAAGCATTGCAAATGATTTTTACTATTGGAAAACCATTGCAGATGACTTTTACTATACGAAAGCATTGCAAATTATTTTTACTATAGGAAAGCATTGCAAATGATTTTTACTATTGGAAAACCATTGCAGATGACTTTTACTATACGAAAGCATTGCAAATTATTTTTACTATAGGAAAGCATTGCAAATGATTTTTACTATTGGAAAACCATTGCAGATGACTTTTACTATACGAAAGCATTGCAAATTATTTTTACTATAGGAAAGCATTGCAAATGATTTTTACTATTGGAAAACCATTGCAGATGACTTTTACTATACGAAAGCATTGCAAATTATTTTTACTATAGGAAAGCATTGCAAATGATTTTTACTATTGGAAAACCATTGCAGATGACTTTTACTATACGAAAGCATTGCAAATTATTTTTACTATAGGAAAGCATTGCAAATGATTTTTACTATTGGAAAACCATTGCAGATGACTTTTACTATACGAAAGCATTGCAAATTATTTTTACTATAGGAAAGCATTGTAAATGATTTTTACTATTGGAAAACCATTGCAGATGACTTTTACTATACGAAAGCATTGCAAATTATTTTTACTATAGGAAAGCATTGCAAATGATTTTTACTATAGGAAAAGCATTGCAAATGATTTTAGTAACTCTAGGAAAAGCATTGCAAATGATTTTTACTATACGAAAGCATTGCAAATGATTTTTACTATAGGAAAAGCATTGCAAATGATTTTAGTAACTCTAGGAAAAGCATTGCAAATAATTTTTACTATACGAAAGCATTGCAAATGATTTTTACTATAGCAAAAGCATTGCAAATCATTTTTAACATAGGAAGCATTACAAATGATTTTTACTATTGGAAAAGTATTGCAAATGATATTTACTATACGAAAGCATTGCAAATGATATTTACTATAGGAAAAGCATTGAAAATGATTTTTACTATATGAAAGCATTACAAATGATTTTAGTCTAGGAAAACTATTTCAAATGATTTAATACAGGAAATGCGTTACAAATTTAGTAAAGGAAAAGCATTGTAAATGATTTTTACTACAGGAACCCATTGCAAAAACTTTGATATAGGTAAAAATTACTAATTATATTATTATAGGAAAGCAGAGTGTTTTAAAAGCTCTTCATATTTGTTGGGTTAAACTCTTATTTTATGTGCCAACTCCTTTCAATATATACGCGATCATGGGTTTCCACAATGTATAGTCTCTTGTTGGGCTATTTTCTAAACTTTTGCAGCCGTCCTTTGTCCATGTCCTGCGGGCCATACATACAAATGCGTCATGTAAGTCACTCGCTGTCCCCGCACCTGCTTCTCTTGCCGTCAGTATTTCCTGTGAGTGTTAAATTCTTCAAGCCCTCTTTCCTCATTACGTGTCCCAGAATTGTCTACTGTGACTTTCTGATTGTTCGTAGCGATTTTCTTTTTGTTCCTATTTTCCTTCCGCCTTCCTCGTTGCTGGTATGTTCTGTCCATTCTATTCTTAGCATCGATCAGTCTCTTCTTCATCTGTGAGGAAAATTGCCCAACATCATTACCATCAGGAGATTAGATATATTGCATAGCAGTTCAACACTCTTTTCTTTATTTGTCTGTATTTCTGAGGTGAGGTATTGTAATTATTTAAACTATTTACATTGTTCGGGCTGTTGTCCTCAACTTTATTGTCATGTTCACGACATTTCGGCCGTTGTACGCTCCAGCCTTCTTCAGATGATTGGAATTTCGTACTGGACCCTTTATTTCGTCCACCAGAGTAGATTGCTCTACTTTCACCTTCCATACCTCTTCCAGATGTCTCAGTTATCTCCCTTTAACTCAACTATCGAAGTTTTGTTCACTGCTGCAGTAGCTAAGTATTGAACTCACAGCTATTTGGGTCAAGTCACTGGATCCAACCAAAACTCTTATTTACTGAGGATATCAGTGTATGAATTTTGGGACTTATAAACCTAATGTTTCAGTAACCATTTTTTTACAATTGAATTTTACATTGAAATTTTTTGTTGTTATTCATTGCTTTTCTCTGGAACTTCTTATTACTGGTTCACATATTGTATTCATTTTTATACTTGGTCGGCTCAGGAGATTTTTGTGACCTAGCATATGTACTGATTCCTTAAGTTTTCGTATTTTCCTGTAATGTTCTCTGTGTATTATTTCAACCTCATCCCACAGGAGGCAGTAATCTCCCTTTTCTCTACATATGTAGTCAGCAAAGTCTGATTTTTCTATTCCCCCCTTTTTACGGCTTTATGATGTTCTTGCAATCTTACTATAAGGGGCGGTCTGTTTCTCCTTTATATTTTCTACCACAGCTTCATGGGATGGCGTACACACAGTTCTTAGTCATGCTCTCTGTAGGGTGGGGGGTTTACTCGAACCACTTTTGAAGGTCGTTCTGATGTTATATGGACTACAGATATTTTGTATTTTCTCCGATAATCCCTCCACATAGGGTAGGTAGACCGAAGCAGTTTTCTGAGTGTTGTTATCCTCTTGTACCCTTCTGTCCCAGTTTGTCGGAACTGCTACCACGTAACCAGGGTAGTTGTTACGTTGTAGGGTACTGCTTAAACTGACTATTTCTTGCTCATATATCTGTGTGTCGTCACTTCTGACTTTTTCTCGATGTTGTAAGCAGCGAACGATCCCTTTCTTTACATTGTATGGACAGTGGGTATTGAAGATGAGGTATTGTCCGGTGAATGTTGGCTTGCGGTAAGCGGAGGTCTTGAGCCCAATATATTAGTACATCCAGGAGGGCGAGTTTGTTTTCTCTCTTCATTATGAACTGCATCAATGATTATTGAGGTCACATGGTCCAGTAGTAGCTGGACCTCTTCCTGGCGTGACCAGGGCATCAAGGTGTCATCTGCGTATCTCAACCATCCGGTTGGCTTTAGTGAATAGGACAATAGAGACGAGGGCTACAATCCGAACAATGTAAATAATGTAAATACTCTTTTCTTTGTTTCTACCGAAATTTTCCTTTCTCTTAATACTTGACTGAGTTTTTGGAAGATATTTTTCGTTGTTCAAATGCGCCATATTTGCGTATCACATTATCATCTGTTACTCCTCTGCCTATGTAATTACACTTCTTTTTTTTTTTTTTTTTTTTGATTGATTGATTGATTCGTTTTCTACGGTTTATCAACGATTTGCAGGTTATTTAAAGCCAGAACATATTTTAAATTTTTATTTATTTATTTATTTTTTGATTGATTGATTGATTCTGTAGTGGATGGGTTAATTATGTGGTAATATTTGTTGAGAATAAGTTGCGTGTCAATTAACTATTTCCACTAACATCAAAATAAAATAGAAAATTCAACTGAATTGTTTTAAAACGTAACAATTAGATTTATTTAGGTTGGCGTACAACATGCAAAGAAAAGGTAGGACAGAGTCGCGTCCGTTTGATTTGGAAATATTTCTACTAGAGTTCATATTATGAACAAGACATATAAACTAATAAAACATTCGAAACAATTTACAAGCAGAATATTTGGTATATGTTATGTTGACAAATATGTATGATGTTTTAGGTTTCAGAATGTCTTTCTTGTAATCGTTCGTTAATGTTGATATTAAAGTTGTTAATATTAAGTGTCTTTTAAACAGAAAGTTCTTAAGAAGTAATTTACCTTTTACTGTAATATTGAACTTGTAATTCAGAAGAATAAAGTTTGGAATTGTGAGTTCTAAAGTTGATAATAGTTCAGGAGTGATTTCAGAGGTTGGTGAGTGAGTGTATTGGAGTTGTTTCGTGTTAAATAAATTTAACTTTGTAACTTCAAAAGTATGAGTGACGTGGAGTTGTTTGGCAGTTGGTTATCCGTCACGAAGGTCACTGGTAAACTTGTGTTCGTGCATTTACATTCCTGGTCACGTGCGTGGCTCGCGAACACATTTCAAGATTTTTGGCGGTATTTTGTGTTTAAACCCGTGTGTGTAGGCGTTGTTAAATACTTTGAGATATATTGGCCAATCAGAAGCAATTATTCTAAAACTTGCGTCTGAAGCCTGGATTGTGTTTAGCTTGCACAAAAATCTATAACTAACATGAAAATGTAAATTAGAAATGTTTTTAACATTTCTTGTCCAATGAGGATGTAGTGCACTCAGTAAATGGTTCTGATCCACTGGCATATGGAGGTTAAGTTCTATAATTCGTTTTCTACGGTTTATCAACCATTTGCAGGTTATTTAAAGCCAGAACACATTTCTAATTATTTTTTTTGGAGTGGGGGTGATAATGATTTAGCGATACAAGTCTCGCTAATTAACCTATAGTTGGTTGGAGAAGAGGTAGTTTCATGCCTTTCCCAAGGTTATTTTGGTATAAGTAAATATAACGAACTCAACGCGAATTGGAACTCGGCTGTCCGATTAACAATTCCGAGTTATTATTCATTACACCACCCGCACATCCAAGCTTGCAGCATTTGATATTCACAAGCGCTCACCCATCTAGGTACTGATGTTGCTTAACCTCGGTGATCGTTCGGAAACCGGTGTTTCGATGTGATGTGGCCGTAAGTCGTAGTTAAATTTCTGTAAATGCTTGATCTTGGCATTTACAGTGCGTAGGTCACACCGAACTCTAGTCTCAGATTGTCGGTCGTTTATTAGATACACGGGTCTCAGAATGTTCCTAAAGTTTCCGGCAGCGCCGAGTTAGTGCTGTTATTAGTTACACCGATTACTGCGTAAAGTGTCATCCGTAGCTAAAAAGATATAGATCAGTCTTCACAATACTTCATTTACTTTTTAATATTCACGCTTCCTGAATAAAGATAAAAGCAAATCGAGTCTCTCTTTCTCTCTCTCTCTCTCTCTCTCTCTCTCTCTCTCTCTCTCTCTCTCTCACTCACTCACACACTCACACACACATTCTGTTTATTTTTTATTTTGGTTTTATTTGTTTGTTGTTTGACATGCTAGCAACTGGCCCAGACAAGCAGGTAAAGTCATATGATAAATATATAAAAACGTAGGTCGATGTTTACGACATATGACACCAATTCGTCTGTTCGGAGGGTCGTTCAACACAAGGTCAATTACAATGAAATGGGGTCAAACCTGGAGAAAGGGCTGCACACATGAGAATTTAAAAAGCAAATTCATATCAGCTGAGGTTGTAACGCCGAGCTTAAGATGCAGCGCCTCTCGTGGCTTCATGCCAATGCCAAAATTCGAACATTTCAAATGCTGATTTTTCAGGCTCTCTCCTTTTGTAAAATATATAACAATAAGATACTATTATAATAATTTAAAATGAATGCTTCTCTTAGAGGGCACTTCGACGTGGTGCGCTAATGTTTAACAAGCTTGTCCCACCATATCAATTACTAATAAGTAGTGAGATCGATCCTTAATAGGTGCTCTATACTTTCGGCCTTGTACCACATCTAAGTTTCGCTTAGTAAATCACTATAATGTTTATCTGACACAGGTGTTCTCTTCTGCTCGGGAAGTTGAAAAAAATATTAGCTCAAGCTCCAGAGGGCGGGGCGGTAGCTGCTGCATTACTCGGCATCTGAGGCGTCCCCATAAAAGAGGAGTACCGGAGGGAGTTGAGCAATTTTTCTACGGTTATGCCGAAAAACCCACATTAAGCTTCGACTTTGCGCCACATTCCGTTAGGGCGTTGTCGCACGGACAGATACCTTCTCTTGCGTTCAGCTCCCTTCGGGGGCAGCGGGAAAACCTTTACGGGGTGAAAGGTTTCTAATAAAATCAAAACAAACAAAAAAGCTTTCAGAATAAGCTACATATTTTTTAATGAAGAGACGGGGTGGGTAAATTTATCAGCGGGCCTTGAAGAATCAGCATTTGATATATCCGACTCTAACATGAGTTCGAACACCGAACTTTTTGACACAGTCTTTTTTTACTCGGTTTTATTACGAGGCAGTTATTGCCTAAGCAGTTCACTTCACTTTTCAGTCTCGATAGAGTCCCAAACCGTCCCCGCGTCCTTGTGGGTGACAAATTATTTTCCACCATACAACCCCTTTCTCACATACGAAATCATCTTGCTATTCTATCGCTATTTCCATCGAAAGTGTTCAGACGAACTACTTTGGGGTTAACACCTCCTACTTTCATAAACTGCTTCTATAGGACGCTCTCTGGACTATAAATACTCTGCGATAATTTTTCGTAGCCTTTTCTTAACTTATCCGCTTAGTCGTAAAGATGTAAATCTCTCGCGGAGAACGCGCTTTCCTTTGGGAAACGCACGAACCAACCACTCATGCACAACACGCATACGCACGCATATTCACTCACGTCAGATACTTTGAACTCAAAAGGTTTTCAGATTCTTTTCTTGCATACATAATTGTTTTTTTTGTTTGTTTTTTGTTTGTTTTTTTTTTGTCATTTGTATATCTCTATTGTTAATACATTATCATTTGTTTGTACATCTATATTGGTTCTTATCGATTCTTTACATTTCTTTACGTGGATTCACATTCTGAGTCCACTATTTTTCTTGCGGGATATTTCAGGAGACAGCGTGTTATACCAATTTCAAACACCGACGTTACTAATGCTAGCAACAAGTTTGGAAACGCGTAACTGGCCCGCAACACTACATTTCTTAGTTCCACCAGTTGTAACCTTCACGGCTAAGATCCGCCATGACACGCATATTGTAACGTACTAGTCTTATTCCCTCCATGTTCAATTTGTGAGAATGTAATTTAGTGATGATTAAGGATGCTTCATCTTAGATAGTACCGAATAACACAACAGGCTAGTTTTGAATGGCTTCTTTGTAAAGCCGAGAAGTTTTCAGCAATCTCTCGGATATCTTTCTGATAGCAATGTTTTCACGGATTACGAATCGAGGTTAGTGACTTGCGTATTGTAAGCAAGAGTTGAATGGTTAATAGGGCTTATACATGGAGCGAGAATATTTGAAACATCTATCGGGTGTTCTCTGAGCAAGGCTCCTTAGTTTTAGCGCCAAGTGGGACCTTGTGGAACACGTACATATGAACTATAAAGATACTGGGAAAATGGTCGGTTCCTTGTACTTGACTGTTCCTGGTATTGTCCATATATGGACACCAGCTTGAAAGTCTTCATTTTCCAGTCTCGATAGAGTCCAAAAGCTTCTCCGCGTCCTTGTGGCTGATGAATTATTTTCCGCCCGGCAACCCTTTTTACACAGACGAAACGTCGCAAACCTCTAGGTGTTATTTCTATGGAAAGTACTCAGACGAACTACATTCTTTAGTTCCACCAGTTCGAACCTTCACGGCTAAGATCCGCCATGCCACGCACATTATAGCGAACCACCTTCATTATCTTCCTATTCCACTGATGAGATGTAAGTTCCACCCAAGCAACATCTTCACACGATCCACTGCTTTGTAGTACCGAAGAGGATACTTCCCCGATCATTACAGTTTTAATCTGTTCAATTCTAGGGTCAACCGTTATCTTCCCCATAAACTCTGTAACCATTTACCTTGGGTGGCTCTTGGACCTTATACAGGGTGAACATCATTGTAAAATTTAAAAAAAAAACTGCTACAGTATTGGTAAACTGAACTGGATTTTGGAATACATTTGAAAATTGGGATGCATTTAAAAACGTGATGGAACTAAATTTCATATCGTCTTCGCTTTCATCAGCAGCACGGGTTATAGTAGCTTATTTTTATAGAAGTAACCCCCACGTAACGAAGTTCAAAGTTTTGCCGCGCATGGAATTCATGGAATATCAGAGTTGAAATTTTAAATTTGATTTCCTTGTTTACGCTTTATTCCTCTAAAACAGGCATCACGAGAAGAGCTGGAAAAAAACCGTAAGGAAAACATTATTGCCCTGGCAACCATGCAATTTAAAAACGATTATCTTTAATTGACTTGTGAAAGCCTAAAGTCACTGAAAAATTTATCCAGTTTTCAAGGGAAAAAACAAAAATACACCAAAGTAATATAAAAAAAAAAAAAAGCTGTAGAATTTCATAAGAAAGAACTTGTTACTTACATAACATCAAGTTGGTCTTTAATCAAAATTATTAAATAACCACGACATTTTGCGCATGCGCACAAGCACAGACGCACACCCCACACACAAACACACACATAAACACACGCACAAAAAAAATTAACGTAACACCAATAAAAAAAGCATAAATTATTTTTCTAACTTAATATAAAAATAAAGAAAATGAGAAAATCGGCAGACAAATACTGATACCTCCTGACGAGTGGATCAAAAGATTACAAAAAGGTTCGTCTATGTTTCTAGATTTATCGGCTTTAATACACATCTTCTTGGAATTTAAGATGTTTTTATTATCTTTGTTTAATTTATATTGGAATTGGTTAGATGGTTTTCTAAATGTAGTTTTTGTTTTGTTTTTTTTTTGTTTTTTTTGCTAAACTTATTAGCTTCGAAATGATCGAGAAGGTTATTATTAGGTGGAGTATTTTGAGATTTTAGATTATGTTTTTTTTTCCTTTTGCAAATTAGATGTGGATTAAAGTCCATCAATCTAAAAATATTTACAAATATAGTATTAGGTTGGTGCAAAAATAATGACGTAATAATGTCGTTTTTTGACCTATTTTTGACGTCAAAAAACGACATTATTACGTCATTATTTTTGCACCAACCTAATATATATTTAGTAGGCATCTGAGTTATTGATCCTAAATAAGTAGGTGTTTACGGAGATGATGGACTTATTTCCATCCCAGATATTAATGGTTTACTGTCTTCTAGAATACAGAAGATTATAAGAGCTTTTCAATTGCTGGGTTTTATAACTGAAATCTCATTTAATCTTAAAATAGTTAATTTCTTAGATATCACTTTTAACTTCTCTAACAACACATTCAAACGTTTTCATAAAGAAAATCAAACTCCTATCAATACGGATTTTTAAGGTGTTTTCTAAACATATATATATATATATATATATATATATATATATATATATATATATATATATATATATGTGTGTGTGTGTGTGTGTGTGTGTGTGTGAAAAGTGTGTGAAAAGAGTGTGTATATAAGTATAAATTAATATATATATACATAATTATTTATATATTATATGCGCGGTACTTATTAGAAAGCGCTCAATATCAGAGATAGAGCTAACATATTTGGTTGGATTGATGTGAGTTTGTGACCCTGGGTTTCACGCTTTTGCGATCGTCAGACAAATTATATATATATATATATATATATATATATATATATATATATATATATATATATATATATATATATAAAACTTATATTTTTTATGGCTTTCTCTGTTATTTTTATTTTCTTAAACAGTGAAATTTAAAACAATCAGCGTAGGCTATGAAGTCTTATTTACAGAAAGATTGTCTCTGTAGTTATTATTAATTGCACTGTTTAAAATAAAGAAAATAAAACAAGGATGTCAACTCAAATACAAGTACCCTCTAAAAATAATTTTTATAGTAAAAAGAAATATGTCGAATAAAAAGCCTTTAAAAAATTATATATATATATTGTGGTGGCAACAACTTCTATTTCAGGTATGTTTGATTGAATAAGTTACAAAAGTTATGTTTGCTTATTTTGATCATAATCCTTTCATATTCACCAATATTTTTCCCAAATATTAAAATTAAATGACGCAAGAAATGTACTGTAACAGTGAGAATGAATTTTATAACATTTTCTATCACTTTCTCTGATCATAAGGCAATATATATATATATATTTAAGGCAATATATATATATAAATATCAATTATATATATATATATATAGTGATTTTCTAAGCGCTGCTTAGACGTGGCACAAGGCCGGAAGTATGGAGAAGCCAGTGAGGATCGAACTCACTACTACTCAGTCATAATATGTTCTAGCGAGACAAGCTTGCTAACCATTACACCACGCTGAGGTGCCCAATGAATCCTATATATATAGTGATTTACCAAGCGTAGCTTAGATGTGGCACAAGGCCAAAAGTAGGGGGTACCCAGTGAGGATCGAACTCACTACTCAGTTGTAATTGCTCTGGCGAGACAAGCTTACTAACCATTACACTACCTCGAGGTGCCCCGATTTTCCAAGCGTAGCTCGGATGTGGCACAAGGCCGAAAGTAAAGTGAACCCAATGAGGATCGAACTCAGTCGTAATTGTTCTAGCGAGACAAGCTTGCTAGCCATTACACCACCCCAATTATATATATATATATATATATATATATATATATATATATATATATATATATATATATATATATATATATATATATATATATATATATATATATATATATATATATATATATATATATATATATATATATATATATATATATATATATGTGTGTGTGTGTGTGTGTGTGTGTGTATAAATATATATACATAAAAAGATGCTGATTTGCTTAACTCAATTATATATAAATTATAAACAGATACTGATTTGTTTAACTCAATCTAATTTTTAGCGATCATTTCCCCACAGGTGAGATCAGCGTTTTGTGTGAAGCCTTATTCAGTTTACCTTTCTACCTATATAATAGAAAAGGAATGTGAGATATTTTTTTTCCGTGCGGGTGAGGCAACTAAGCATTTTAGTATTTAGTCATTTCCCACAAGTCGCCTGACCTACAAATAATTAGTTGTTGTTTCTTTCACAGATAAACTCGAACGTGTTCAATTTTTTTTTTTTTTTTTAACAATAATCTAACTCATGGTGTGTCTGCGGAAATATTCGCCTCACCGTGTGGACCAGGGCCGGTGCAAGGGTCTTGTACCCGACCGCTGAATCTATGATATGTTCCCTCGACTTTACTACATCTCAATTTTCATTAAGTAGTATTCATATAAAAAAAAAAAAAAAAAAAAAAAATTTATTCTAAGCTAATTATGTATAATAATGGATCATATGCATTATAGGCGAACAATTAAACTATAAAAATAGAAAATAAATACAATGTATATCGTAATACAAATTAGAGATATATCATAATAGATTATTCAGTTTTAAATAAACCAACAATGTTTTACGGTAATTTTTAACATCAACTTGAGATTTTTCATGTTGAAAAGTGGAAGGCATTTAACACATTCAACATTATGGATAATAGTAAATTTCATATAGTGTTTTTTTTTTTTCAAGATATAGAAATTAGCAAATCAAATTCCAAGATTTGTGCGGGGGGGGGGAAGAACCCAGAATGACATCAAAATCCACAAAAATAGAAAATAAATACAATGTATCACAAATGAGAGAGACATGTCATAAAAGATGATTCCATCATAAAAGATGATTCCATCATAATAGATCATTCCATCATAATAGATCATTCCATCATAATAGATCATTCCATCATAATAGATCATTCCATCATGAAAGATCATTCCATCATAATAAATCATTCCATCATAATAAATCATTCCCTCATAATAGATCATTCCATCATGAAAGATCATTCCATCATAATAAATCATTCCATCATTATAGATCATTCCATCATAATATTTGATTCCATCATAAACGATGATTCCATCATGATAGATCATTCCATCATAATAGATCATTCCATCATAATAAATCATTCCATCATAATAGATCATTCCATCATAATAGATCATTCCATCATAATAGATGATTCTGTCTTAAATAAATCAACAATGTTTCCCGGCAATTTTTAACGTAAACTTTAAAAATTGAATAATTTTAACACATTCGACATTATGAATAAAAAATGAGTTGCATGCTAATTCATTTGTGAACGTCATGAATCCTCTTCTCCCCTCAGCTATGGGTAAATAATAAGACAGACGGAGTTCAATAGCCTTGGGTGACAACCGGTCTAGGAGAAGGAAAACTCTGAATTCAAAACCGGCCGTCAGGCTATCTTACCCAAGAAACACCCCTTCTACTGCGGTTACAGTACATGTGATGCCCCAAAGTTCCTGATGGGTCACGAGATTCGCGAATTGTTATTAATGTGTTTTTCGAGATTTCAAACGAGCCAAACAAATTCACGGAAACAGAAAGATCCCAGAATGACGTCAAAATCCGTGAAAATGTTCCATCCTTTAATAATAGTAAGTTCTGCTTACTTTAATCTCTAACGTATATAAATGTAGGTAGATAAAAGCAAATATTGATAAGATAGCGAGGGACACAAAGCACTGCCCGGGATTCCTAATCAGGCTTGGGTTCCCCACCTCCAGTTAGAGGGACCGGGGGGTAGTACGCACCGGCCCTGGTGTGGACGCCGAGATCCTACTGAGCTTTGTTTAGTTTGGTACAAGATAACGTTAGGAGAGCGCCTAGAGAGCCTGAAAAGTCGCAAGCTTATCGCTATTTTCATGACCAAGGTAAAGACGAGCTTACTTTCCTTAGCTCAACCAGTTCAGACCTTCACATCTAGAACCCGCTATAGACGTTCGACTCACCCTCATTTCCTTCGTTATTCCATTAGTAAGGAGGAAGTTCCACTCAGACATCTTCTCCAGAACTGTCATTTTGTGGAATAAACTCCTGAGATTTGCTTCCCCGTTCTTAACCTCTTCACGTCTAGGTTCACCCATTTTCAATCTTTACATATCCTCACATCCTTACTACAACCTCATTAAGTTGCCCTCTACCTTGAGTGGCTCTTGGGCCTTTTATTGGGTGAAGAATTGTATTGAAAATAACTCTCGAATCTAGTTAACTGGTTTTAGAAATTCATTTGCTAGCGTTACAGTTTCTCCAAATAATTTACATCGGACTGCGTAGCCTTGCGCCAGACTCAGTTGCGGTTATCAAATAACTGCACTGGACACTCCAAAATTATTATCCAATTCCAGGCGTAGTTTAGGGAATAACTCCACTGTGCCAAAACGGCGTGACCCTATGTCAGAGTAAATTAAGTTTTTTATATATACTGCGTGTAATATCAAAATTGTTCAAATCGTGTAACAAAATTTTCCATTTGTTAGATTAAGCTTTGTAACATTGTATCTTAGAAATGATTAAACATATCATACTGGAATTCTACGAGGTTTTTATAACACTGTTGGACTCTACTTTGAGCAATAACAATTTATAATTACTCTCCAAGCTTAACAGAAGAATCGTGATTAAATCGATCATAAACCAAAATGACATGTTTGTCATTAATCAATCATAACTAAGGATCGAAAGGTTGAAATAAAGTTCAAATATCTATATGTCATTCCAGGATAATTTTCCAACTTATTCAAGATGATCTTCGTCCTCTCTAACCTTCTAACTTTCTGTCCTGGAGTGACAAGGAACCTCACAGGTTTCACGTACTATTTCGTTTTCAAATGATTTTTTTCAACTGCTCTTTGGACTGTCATAGCTGAAACTCCTCTCTCACGTACCAAACTTCTCATGGATTGAGTTGGATCTTTTCTAATTGATCTAATTAGCTCTAATTTGAAATGATGATCCCTCTTCCTGTTGTGATCTCCTGATCCAGTTTTCCTCTCTACTGTTCCCTCTTTTTAAAACTTATTCACCGTTCTGTTGATGGCTCTTGAATGAACTTTGAAGATGGAAGCCATTGTATGAAATGTTGGTACCAATACTGAAGGCCCGAATGATCTTTTTCCTGAAAACCTGGAAAAATGAAACCCAATTAGCTTAGTTTTTTTTTTGGTTTTTTTTAGATATTAAACATTTTGTGCGTTGGTCAATTATGCTGTTACACTCGGTACATTTGAGTTTCAAATAGAAGATTCTGAGACGATTAATTGTTGTTAAAAAATTCACCCTGGACATCCTTGTTCCAACCACCAATTTTATTAAATAATCGGATGATCAAGAACAATCACAGCCTGAGTTAAAGGGTCGGAGGAAATTTCCATGATATTTAAATAATAGTGGGTGTTTTGAACAAGGATATCTGCACGGGAATTTTTCTTCAAATTAATAATAATAATAATAATAATAATAATAATAGTAATTGTGTTTGCCCCTCCCTTCGTTAGTTCCTTTGTTTGCACTACCGTTACGCCCTGCTAATACTGCATAACTAATGCACTATTCTGTTTTGATCGCGTGAGAAGACGAATGACATATCAGAAACACTATTTTGTTTCTTTCAGAGAATGAAAGAAAGACGGGAAGATAGAAGTGTTTAACGTCTGTTTCATTGAAATGGAAGAAATTGTCAATTACACATCTGTTCATTTGTACCGCCTTACTTCTTAAAATGACGACCAACATTCATATTTATGATTGCTATTGCAATATTTTGTTAAAGTTGCTAATCTTAAATATCTAACTACGCGATAGGTGAATTTCCACGGATATTTTATTGTCGTAGCACTCGCCACGAGCTTATTCAATCATTAACTAAAGAATTAAGTTAAGATTCAGCAAAAAATTCAAATAGGAAAACCGTAAAATTTTCACGGGTTAAAACTAGTAATAATAATCGTTCCCGCCTGTCTGTTTAAACTTGAAGCTATTTACAAAATAAAGCTTAGTCTGGTACAGGGTCACAATATTTGAACACACGCTGAAGTTATTCCCTAAACTATGTCTGGCATGGAACAACACTAGTGGAAAATTCAACGCAGTTGTTTACTAATTATTATCTAAGACTGGCACAAGGCCTCTGTAGTAGGATATCTGGTCCAGAACAAACTGTCTGTTCTTCTGGGGTAAAAGGCGTGCTTACTAACCGTTGTACGACGGTCTTTTTCTTCTTTATGTACTGTGTCCTATCAGGGCGTAGGCGATCATGGCTCTCCACAACTTCCTGTCCGTTTCAGCACTAAATGAATTCTGTCTTTTCTTTATCTCTAAACCCTGTTCTGCCATCAATTTTCTCAAGCTCGTCAAGTATGCTATGCGTTGTTTTCTTACCTCCCTCTTGCCCTCAGTCCGTCCTGTGAGTAACAGATTTTTCCAAGCCTTCCTTCCTCATTATGTGCCCCAGAAATGTCAACTGCCTCTTCCTGATGTTAAGTATAAGTTTCCTTTCTGTTTCCATTTTCTCTAAAATGTCGTCGTTGCTCACATGTTCGGATCATGGTATCCTCAGCATATTTCTGTAGAGCTACATTTCTGTTGCTTCAGGTTTCTTCTTTGAGATTGTCCAGAATTTACTGCCGTACAGTAGGACAGATATATTGTAACAATGGTAGAACCACATCTCCGTCGACTTGAGTCTCTTCTTCATCTTTGAGGAAATCGTCCAACATTCGCTGCCGTAAAGAAAGACAGATGTCACGTAACGGTTCAGTATTCTGTTCTTCGTTACCAAAGAGATCCTCATGTCTCGGAATACTCTGCCCAGCTTTTGGAATGCGTCCTTGGCCATCCCGATACGTCAAATCGCATTTCGGGCTCATCGATTTACTGATAGACATGCATTCTGTTTTCTTGTAGTTTATGCTTAGTCACTTCTTCACACTCTCCGTTGCTACCTCCTGGCGCCATTAATTTTCAAAATAAATCAAGGAGCTTCGTCTTCTGCGATTTGTAGATTTTAAAATTTATTTAAAAGAGATTTATGCGTAAAAAAAATCTAATGGTAGCATTACAGAAAACAAGTACAAGCTGAGAAAAAAATTGTATATTTAAAATTAAAATAAAATAAATATTCACAGTAGAATAATAGATCTAAAAAAAAAAAAATATTCATGTTATGAAATCAATTAAAAAAAGAATATTAAAATCAGAACTCTTTTAAACTTAATATTTAATTTAGCCCCACACTCACTGTTCCAATGGGCTTAGGGTGCAAAGATAAATTATATGAGACTGGTCGGTGAAAAGTCGGAACAACACAATGACGACTCGAGATGTGGTTAAGTCAATAAATTTGTTCAAACTTCTCTCGGTCCGGTTTTGCTCCCAGCATTCCCTAGTGGGACCGAAAGTGCTTACAAACATCATCATAATCAACAATCAACATTATTAATGTTGTTATAAAGACCCGCCGCTGCTTTTAATTTAACATCTGATTCTGTCCCCGCGACAATTTTATTTTTTGGCACCTGGTAATAAAACTCTGAAACTCTTCGGTTTATCGAGTAATGAATGATCTAAATCAGTGATTCTCAACATTTTTACCCATGGACCCCTTATCCCTTTTTCTTTTCTTGGTGAGCCCCTTAGCTAGTTGACATAAGACAATATTCTATCTTTCACTAACAAAATTATTGAGGTTTTAATAATGAAAGAAATATATAATTAAGCTTTATATTCAAATGAAAACTAATTTAATGCGAATAAATTAATTCTACTACTACTACTACTACTACTACTATTACTATTATTACTACTACTTTGGGTGGGGGAGCCACTAGCACGCAAGGGGATACAGAGAATCGGAGTGAGTCCAAATAGGAGTGATAGAGGAAAAGATGAAAAGAAGGATAGGGGATAGATCAAGGCATCTGGAGACGTCGATTGACATTATATTTGAATAGTTGGAGATTATAGTTATCAGGGAAACAGTAAGAGGGGAGGGAGTTCCACAGGCGAGAGGTGCGAGACATGAAGCTAAAAGAGACGGCTACATTTAACAGTTTCGGCAGTGAACGGGTGAGAGCGAGATGACAGCCTAGTAGAACGCTTAAATTCATGAAGTTTGGGAACCAGGGAAAGCAGCTCATCGGAGCAATTACCATGAAAGTATTTGTAAAAAAGACAGAGAGAGGCGACGTCTGTGAGAGAGCGACTGCAGACGAGATGCCAGATCAGGGCCAATTACATTGCATATCCGTCTTTGGATTTTATCAAGGACCTTGAGACAAATAGAAGAGGCTCCAGACCATATATGACAGCAATACTCCATGCAAGGGTGAATGGCTGATTTGTAGATTTGAAGGATCGACTCCGGCGAGAAAAAAAGGGAGCCAACTTTCCTTGCGGTGGACGAATCTATTGACTCAATGTATTTGTTCCATCTCAGGTAAGCAGTCAATGTGAGACCGAGTAGTCGCAAAGAGGTGCTCTCGACAAGTTGGGCCTTAGACATTCTAATGGGAGGGGGGGGGGTCTTTGTGATGATTAATAGAGAGCCGTTTTGTTTTTGAGGCGTTAAAGTTCACCAGCCAATTCCTGCCCCAGTTCACAACCAATTGGAGGAGGAGGAGGAGGAGGATTATTATTATTATTATAATAATAATAATAATAATAATAATAATAATAATAATAATAATAATAGTATTTATTTATTCATTCATTCATTTAGTTAATTAGGCAACAACATTTTGTATTACAATGTATCTCCATGGTCAAGGCCATGGGGAGCAGAGCTCTTCAGGCCATTGAATTCAATGCAACATTTATTCATGCACACTGGTTAAAAAATTTAATAAACCAATTTAAGTTAAGCGTGGGATTAGAAAAAAACAATGAAAGGCATATTTATTCCATGAGATCCCTATGGTTGATGCTGCTCAGCGAGTTTCTTTATATCTGGTTCCATCGATTGGTAATGATAGTCGAAGATCACCTCTTTTCATAATATTAAGTCTATTGCGAATTTTTGATAAGAGTTAAGAAACACGACTAAATCCCGATTCAACAAGATGTTGGAAAAGCAATAACTTAGCAATTAATTTGAAACCTTAGGTATCGAAAATTCAGTGGAGGTACCTATATAAAAGTAATAAAGAAAGAAAGAATCATTCACACACACACACACACATATATATATATATATATATATATATATATATATATATATATATATATATATATATATACACAGTGTAACCCGGATATAAGAGACCCTGATATAAGAGAAACCCCGATATAAGAGAGATTTTCTCTGGTCCAAAATTAGAGCCTGTGTTAATGTATATAAATTAGACCAAATTCGGATATAAGAGAAACCCGGATATAAGAGAAACCCGGATATAAGAGTCTTCTTCTCCGGTCCCGACAACTCTCTTATATCCGGGTTACACTGTGTATATATATATATATATATATATATATATATATATATATATATATATATATATATATATATAGTGTAAATTACAGCAGAAATTTAATTTTCAAAATAAAAATAATTCCGAGTTGGCTTTCTTCATGGACCTACAAAATACCATTGTGGACCCCTAATTTATTATATTTTATTTGTGAACCCCCAGAAATATTACACATCTCCAGGGCCCATGTAGACCCCTGATCTAAATCAACAGTTCCCAACCTTTTTTTTTTTTTTTGGATAAAGCAGCCCTTTTTACTATAACTTAGAATGTTATTCGCCTCCTTTTCATGATTGTCCGACTCAGAAGATGCATTCCAAATTATATGTATATACGACTAAAATCTTTTTCCCATATACATAGACATTTACATGGATTAGTTTTTATAGAGGAGTTCTACAAATAATACCAATATGAAACGTTGATGGATTTTTAAACTTGAATATATGTACACTAATTTGTTTTAATTCATAACTAATTATTAAAAGAATAAAATAAACGGAAACATATTTCAATAAACAAAAACTTCAATAGGTTTGCAGGGCAATTATAGCGTACAGAAGTGGGGCAGAGGGTGCGACGATCCCGGGCATCCATATCGGGGTGGTGGTGGGGGGGGAGCATCCAATCAAAGAGTGAAATAAAATTTTAGTTTTTGAAATTTTAAATTGTCTCTGTTAACTTCGTTGTGCAAGCGACCTACAGTCCTACAAGCTGGTGTGAATGTGAATCCGTTCTTTCATAAACGAGACCGGGGTACCCCCCACCACCGACACACCCTACTTGAATCTTAGGGACCTACCATCAAGGCGTAGGCCTTGGGCATCACCAAACCTCTGCACCTCACTGTTCCAGTGCATTGTAATTCAATAAAGAAGTTGAATAAAAAACTAGGGTATTTAAAATCGAGTTTATTCTGATGAAGAATGCAGTCAATAAGAAACTTTTTAAATAGTAAAAGATCCCCCCCCACACACACACATACACACACACTCCACTGAAATTCCCCCTGGGGAATGCTCTGGTTGATAACCCTTGATCTAAATACAGTTCTTTGTATTCGATTATGATAATCTAAGAAAATACCAGTATCTTTTCTGTTAATTCGCCCCGAATAATGCAAAGTTATTTATCGCAAATATTAATTCACGTCAAGAGATATGAATTTTAAATCAAAGTTTGTTTGCTTTTTATTAAAATTTTGACACTCTTTCGAAATTATAAATTTCAAATCAAAGTTAGTTTAGCTTGCTATGAAGTTGCTGGAGTGTAGAACAGCCTCCACATTATTGAACACAATTCGAAGCTGTATTTTACCTGGGGCTACGATTATGTCGTATAAGGATAATCCCAATTATAGTCATCTAACTGTAGATCACAGTATGAATTTCGTTGATCCAGAAACATCAGCTCACACGCAAACAATTGAAAATGTCTGGCGAAACACCAAAATGAAGAATAACTCCATAAGACTCATCGCAGCATGATAAACTCTTATTTGTAGGAGTTCCTTTTGGAGACGTAAGGCAAAAAAAAAAAAAATTATAGGACATTTCTGAATTTTGGTGCGAATTTTAGTAAATATAAATTCGTTTTAGTATCTGCCTATATTTCTGAGATGAGGTATTATGTACACTATTTACATTATTCAGACTATCCTCATCTTTGTCGCCATATTTATTACAACGTTTCGGCCGTTGTACGCTCCAGCCGTCTTCATGGGGTTGGAATGTCGAACTGAACCCTTTATTTCGCTCACTGGGTTGTTTTAGTTCCACGTACCATGTTTAATGGATGCCAGTTATCTCCTGTTAATCCCCCTCTCCAAGTTCTCCACTGCCTTAACCAGGTATTGAACTCGCACTCTCTGGGTCTTGTCACTGGATCTGACCAACGCCTGTATCCACTGTGCCATGTGTCCTTGAGGATAACTGAGATCCATTAAACATGGCGCGTGGAACTAGAACAGTCTATCATAGCGAGCGAAATAAAGGGTTTAGTTCGACATTCCAACCACCTGAAAAAGGCTGGAGTGTACAACAGCCGAAATTTTGTAATAAATATGGCAACAAAGAAGAGGACAATAGTCCCAATAATGTAAATAGTGTTCTTTTTATTTTGGGGGTGAATTAACAGTAACACTAACAGAAGTCATCCAAATACCAATATAAAGTTATAAAATGTATTCTAAAATTAGGCCTGAAATTATTCACAAGCCTGCAAAATTTGTGATTTATTTTTGTTCAAGGAAATCAATTTTTCTGACACAACATGACACGAAATGAAAGAAGTCAAATTAAAGTTACCTATTTTAAATCTTATATTTTGTATGCACGTAAAAAAGGAGAGGGTTTTTATTCCGCATTTTTTATCTAAGGAAAATGCTGAGGAAGGCGTACTCTGTTGGGCCACATACGCTACAGCATAAGTGTGGGTTCTCCCTCTTTAAAATTGACCTTGTTCCAGCTTCCATTCCAATCGGCGTGCGAATAAAACTAACACTGCGGCTTAGTAGCTAGCATTTTTTGCGGTGCTTCCTCATAGTCAATAAGCTGAACTTTCAGTTCATTCTTAGTAAGTTCGATCCTCACCGGGTGCCTCTTTACTTGTGGTCATGTGCTCTAAGCTTCGACTGACTCCATTACGTATCTGTGCTCCTCGGCATGGTTTAAAAAATCACGTCCCGTAAATCACTTTCGAGAGATTGATCCACACTAGGTGCCTCATACTCGTGCGTGACCTTTTGCCATATCTAAGTCACGTTTTTAGTTAATAAATAACTATCGTGGCCTTGAATCTCCTAAGAATAGGTCGACGAAAAATATAATCCCCCATGTAGCAACTAGTTCTCATTGTCCTACAATGAAAACTGGTTAAAAAACGTTGTTGTTGTTACTGCCCGAATTGACTGGGCGAAGTCTTCCTCCCCCGTGTATTTTTTTTTTTTTTTACTGCCTACGATGTAGTACTATTCTCTACAGGTGAGAGGGAAAGAGAATGTTCACCTGTCCTATTTACGCATGCGCACCTGTCTCAGGTGTGACAACTCCGGCGCTGACGGACAAGGACTCCCTCAGCCATGTTGACTTCTTTAAACGACTAATTATTTTCTTCGGCCTACTAAAAAAAGTTTGAAATACTACAGAGAGTAACTACACGCTGGGTTGATCTCTGAAAGCAAAGATTTTCGGAGAGAGGTGGGTGAAAATCTGATTGAATTTAAATACATATATGTATTTTTTAAAAAGAATAAACAGTTATGAACTGTTGCATATGTATATGTGTTTGTTTTTAAAGAAAAAGAAAACTGCAAGTATAAGTTTAAAGGAAAGTAGTTTCCTTTTCTTGTGAAGTACTTTTAAAAGTGTTGGATCTTTACTACTTTTATTTTAAAAGAAATATTGTCACCATGAATTCAAAAAAAGATGTTCATATGGATACGCTTATGGCGTACCATAACTATCTACAGGGTCGTATCAAAGAGAATTTGAATTCTTTATACCTCGGGCCTGGGAAATTTTATTTTGTTATTTCTATCATTCTCTTTATTGTCTCTCTAATTTGTATGATGGTCGGCATCTTGGTGATCACTTTACGACATCGTCATGTCTACCTGGTGAACTTTGATTACAAATTCGTCGGACCTGGATTCATCGTTCTTTTCATTCTGTGCCTGGGAGTTGGCTCGCACTTCTTGCTCCATGCTAAAAGAGTTACGAACAAATACAGAAGAAACCTCCGGGTAAGTAACCTAAATCTTTCTAAGTTCTAACACACCCTCGACCCAGACGTTTATTTTCTCCATTTATTTAAGTACCCACCGCGAGATCGTGGATATACCGTTTTTAAGGTGGGGCGGGAAACAACGGATGAATATTAATAAAATAAATAAATATAATTTCACTTCCGCGTAAATGGATAAGGTCAGGAGGAAATAGCATTTTCTTTACTTAAATAAAAAGAAAAAATACGAAAACAAACTCAGTATTGAAACACAACAACTTTTTTAATAAGCATTTTTACTGCTTGTAATGTAATTTGTCACCGAAGCGGGACTGTGAAAAATGTTTTTAGTGAACTCACTCCACAAATTCAAATATAACCTACTTTTACTACCTTGTCCTGAACAAAGACTTTCTTATGAGTAAACTGGGCTTTAAAAACTTGTTATACCCTTCATATCGATTTTTTTTTTCCAGTGTTATTTTGATTTTTAACCAGAGAACAATCTTTTTTAAGTCCCGAATAAATTTATTTTTCATGTGTTGGTAAGACTGTAGAAAAGTGGACCCGCATTAGCATTGTAAATTTAACATTTACGTTTATCCTTAAAACGTTACAAGTTTTATTTGTTAAAAAATTAAAAAAAGAAAAACAAAAAAACACTCGGAATATTTAGAATATCAAATATTCAATTCTAAATTCTATCATTGTGGAAATAAAAAAATAAAAAAAAAAACAACGAAAAAAAACAAATACTTTGAAAACACTTGTTCACCTGTAAAACGCGTCCGCGGGTCCATTTTTGTAATGTATTGTATAGTAAATGTGTTTTGTTTGAAATGCATTTTTTTTTCTTTCTTTTTTTTTAAAATTTAATTTAATGTCTCCGTCTTCCCTAAAATATATATTTCTGTGTACATTTAATAGGTTAAATTTTTAAAACATTTATTTATCAATTACCCAGTTTTAAAACTTGTAATTTGGGCGGGGTAACTTTTTTTTTTTTTTTTTTTTTTTTTTTTTTAACTATTCTCATAAATTCCGTTATGCTAGAGATGCTTTGATTTTAATTTAATATTTCTTTTAATTTCAATTACATTATATTAAATATTAATTAATATTAATTAAATATTAGATTAAACCAATTAATATCAAATGCATATTAATATGTAATTAAATAATTAATATTAATGATATTAATTAATATTAATTAAATATTAGATAATTTTTAAATTAAACCAATTAATATCAAATGCATATTAATATGTAATTAAATAATTAATATTAATGATATTAATTAATAATAATTAAATATTAAATTAAAATAAACTTAAATTTAATTTTTTAATTTTCTTTGTTTTTTAATTAGTCATCGTAAGACCAGTTAAGCTAAAAATGCTTTGATTTTAATTTTTTTTTATTTTTTTTTATTTTAGATCGAATATACGTTTTGTTTTTTTGTTTTTTTTTGTTTTTTGTTTTTTTTAAATAATTACCAAATGTTAATATTTGGATTGTCAATAAACAAACATAACTTTATTTATGAATTACTTAATTGAACGTGGTACTGAAGAAGGAAATAAAAGCACTCCCTCTCCTTCAGGTCATGTGCAAAGACGGTTAAAAAAATATTAGCAGCAAACAGAGTTCAAATCCAAGCTGAGAGTTTGTGTTCATTTCATTCTAACTCCCAGAAAAATCCATCACATCTTCTGCATCTATAGGCACCGGTTCCCGTAATATCACCAAAGTTAAGCAACGTCGAGTTTGGTCAGTACCTATATGGGTGACCGTTTAGGAATTCCAGATGCAGTAATCTTAGATGTGCAGGTGTTGTAGTGGATAATCATTCGGAATTGTTAATCAGAGAAAACAGAGTTCCAATTCCCATTGGGTTCGTTATATTCACTTGTGTGCAAATACCCTTTGGGAAAGGTATGAATCTTCTCCCCCAGCTAAGGATTAATTAGTAAGATTTGTATCCCTAAACCATTCTTATCTCTAAAAGAAATACTAACAATTTTTTTAAAAAGTACATTTGTTTTAGCTTCAATTAATCTGCAAAGGGTTAAATCATAGAAAACGAATCAATCAATCTAGCAGCTCTAGGTAAAATTGTAGGGTAGACTAGGCTCTCTAGCCTTGATGGTGCAGTCAATCAACAAAAGGAAAGCTTACAAATATTTATAAGAAACTGGATCTGCCTCAAACAATCTGAGAGTTCCCCCATGATGTGCTCAGTCTGTTGCACTTTTGGTCCGATGCAGCAACCACTGATCAGAAACCTTCATGCCAAGTTCATTGTGCAAGAAACTGATTTTGTCATATCTCTTACACTAAACCAGATGTTGACTGCTCGATGACCCAAGGCAGAATGCAAAAATGCATCTCTGCACATCATGGCTTGACGCTGTTTTCAGTATTAAAAAAAAAAAAATGATCTTTACATATTGGCCAGTAGAAATAACTCCCACTAAAAGACACAGACCGTGATTTGGAGCCGATACGACATATATAAATTCCTTGATTCAACGCCACAGAAGACAGAATGACCTGGCTGAGATGTTGACATGCAGAGGTTGGTCAAGAACGCCGCAGACAGACCAAGACTGAACGCAATACTTTTCAACTTTCATCCTTCGCTGTCACCGTCTTCACAAAAAATAATTTTTCTTTCTTCCTTTCCCACTCTGCCGTCTTTTACAACAGCAACGAGTAGTATGCTGGTATTGTATATATGTAAATAAATTCTACATTTATTTACCTAAAATATGACGTATTCTTTTTTCCTCAAATTTACGTTTCCTGGGGTGAAGAAGAAATTAGCCTCTTCAGCAGAAACAACAACTGCGACAAGTTCTGCCTTCCAGGTTACTCCTTCTCCGTTTCCGCAACAATTTGGATGTTTCGAAAATTATAAACCCAGTCAATTCAATTTTTCTGGCAATTCTATCATTTAGCAGTGTAAAAATAGAAATTAAGTGAATCTCTATTAACAAAACAATTTATAAAAAAATACCATACTTCGCTACTTACAAGGCTGGACAGAAAAGTTCATAGGATGATGGTAAAGGAATGATGCTAGAACCGTGAATTCTTGCACGCATTACTTTCAACTATTCTTATTAATAATGGCATTGTCTTTTTCCTTGTAAAATGACATCTAACTGTTCAAAAGTAACTAGTTGTGACTTTGAAATAGACAAAAAGGATGCTGAGCATACCGTGGACTGAAAATGTAAGCAATGACAAAATTTTTGGAGAAAATGGAAACAAAAAGGAAACTAATACTTAACATCAGGAAGAGACATTTGAGGTTTTTGGGGCACATAATGAGGAAGGAGGGCTTGGAAAATCTGATACTCACAGGACTGACAGAGGAAAACAATGTATAACATACTTAGCGACCTTGAGTAAATGGATGGCACAACAGAGCTTAGGAGAAATAACAGAAATATAAAGTTTGAACTACAAGGGACAGGAAGGTGTGGAGTGCCATGATCACCTACGAGGAAACACAGCACCTGAAGAACCTGAAGAAAAAAGGCTTTAGCCCCCAAGGATATTTATGCTACATTAGGAGCTGACCCTCCAGCTTTATCAACAATGCAAAAATGAGACAGCTGTATTTTGGAGGAGAAGGAAAAGTCTTGAAAATGACCCAAGGTCTGGACATCCTGCAGCTGCTACCATCAAGGAAAACAGTGATTGTCTTTGTCTCATGGTGATGTATGGCATATCCTGTAAGAGAGCTAATATTCTGCACAATGATCTTGGAATGACGAAGGTTTCTGCTCGGTGGGTGCTACGTCTTCTAACACCTGATTAAAAGTACAACAGGAAATCATGGGAAAATTCAACATTGTTTGAGGCAGATCCAGCTGGTTTCCTTGAATGCTTTCTACTCCAGAATTAGTGTGGGGTTCAACACTTTGAAGCAGAGATTTTAACCACTGTGGAAATGCACTTCACTTTCTCCAAAGAAGTCCAAAGTCGTTTCATAAGCAGGGAAGGTGATAACTTAGGTTTTTGGGGATGCAAAAGACATTATTTATGGACTATATTCAAAAGAGCCACACCATCAATGGAGAGTACTATGCCAACTTGCTGAGGTAGTTCTAAAAGTCTATCAAAACCAAACACCCAGGAAAACTGATGAAAGGCTGTCTTGTTTAATCAGGATAAGGCCTTTGCACATAAGTCCTTGGCTTCAATGGCTACTGTGGGTAACTGTTGCTTCAAACTGGTTGATCACTTTCTTTGTTCTCCTGATTTGACTATCATCTGTCCTCCAACATAAAAAAAAACCACCTGGCTAAGAACAAATATCACAATGATGATGACATCATATCTGCTGTTGACACTTTTTTTGACCAACAGGATGTAAAGTCTTCTTCGAACAGTCAAATGTCAGTTTACCTGGATATAAACAATGCAGTTATTAATAAGAACAGTTGAAATTAATGCATACTATGTTTCACAGGTCTAGCTTCACTCTTTGATAGTCAGCTTATGAGCTTTTCAGCCCACCATCGTACCTGGAAAGAAACAATGCAGTTATTAATAAGAACTGTTGAAATTAATGCACACCAGATTACACAGCTCTAACATCTCTTTTTCATAACGAGTTGAAGTTTTCAGCCCACTCTCACATAAGACACTCCAATGCATTCAGTGCCCCCCCAAAAAAAAAAGATTTTGAAGGAAGAAATTAAAAATCAAAAAGTTTTATTCTTTGTACTTCATAGCCCCCTCCATTACCCCCACTTTCATCTATAAAATGGCATATTTCAGCATGAAAACCTGATTAATTATGACAAATTCATCACAGGCCGAGAAGTACCAAATTTATAGTAACTATTTTTGAATATAATAATTAGAAGAGAATTTATTGCATAAAACTACTGAAAACTAATTTAGTACCATAAGTATTAGTTAAGCAAAAATACCCAGTATGTTCACGGAAAAGCATAGTATACAGTAATGTAATTCTTGAAGTATCTCCCATATATGAAGCCATCCTGGGTAAGACGATAAACAATGTCCAACAGCAAGGCCTCTGATCAGGAGGTTTTGAGGAAGTGTGGAACCACCTCCTAATTGCTAGTGTTCCCAGGTCCACCCTGATCCGGGGTGGTAGCACCTTTTAGGGTCCCAGCTATGGGCGAATAGTGAACTCCCAGTTTTTCCTATCTTACATCCGCATTCTGGGTATGGCGACAAACTACGTCTAAAAATAATGTTGCCGTCTATACGTTTACTAGTACTATATATATATATATATATATATATATATATATATATATATATATATTATTATTATTTATTATATATTTTACTACGTTAATAAAAACACCGATTAAAAAAATAAATAAATAAAATAAGAAACAAAAAATAAAAATCAAAAACAAGCAATATAATTTAACCCAAATAAATAAACAAACGACTTCCGGTAAAATAACTGCCATAATAGAGTACCCACAATGCACCACTGACCCGTGTATATATATATATATATATATATATATATATATATATATATATATATATATAAATATAAATAGCCGAGAAAAATAACAGGACACGTGGCCTGACTATTGCATATAGCATGAAACAGACTGTCGCCTCTAAGTGTTGACTTCTATGTTCACTTTTATATTTACACATGCTCTATCTCTGATATTGAGCACTTTATTCCATAAATATAGCACACCTTAAGACTATATTTTTATATATATATATATATATATATATAACTAATTTTGGCGTTAAATGACCTACAGTGCTTGACCTGCCATAAAACCCAACCAACCATAAATGAAGCTTCTTTTTGACCAGTAGTTTAAGAAATAAGAAAGGAAGGGTATTACTTAAGCAGGTGTTACCCCAGCAGGAATTTCGTTTCCATTCAATATGCAATCCAGAATATTAAGAAACGGGGGTGGGGGACTTTTGAAAACAAAGAAAAGAGTACCGAACTGTTAGATGATATCAGTTCTCCTATAGTGTATAGCCGTGAATGCTGGACATTCTCTTCAAAGATGAAGAGGTGACTTGAAGCAACAGAAATGTGGTTCTACAGAAGGATGCTGAGGATGACATGAATCAAACCGATGAGCAACAAACAAGTTTTTAGAGGAAATGTGAACAAAAAGAAACCTACTTAATATCAGGAAGAGACAGTTGAAATTTCTAGGCGACATAATGATGAAAGAGGATTTGGTCAAAACATTGTAAAGGTGACAGTAATGATCAGGACAATAGTCCAAATAGTGTTAATAGTTTCAATACATAATCTCAGAAATATAGACAGATGCTACCTTTTTTTTTTCTTTACCTATAAAATGTATCCAACGACCACCCTGCATTTTATAAATCAAAGATCAGTGACTGGCGTTATAAGTTTAGAGTCACCATCACTTCCACAGTTGTATTCAATTCTGAGCCCTTGTAAATAAACCAAGGGCAGTGCTTCAAAATTAAACTAACCTTTTGAGAGAAGCTATTTATGTAGTTGAGATACTGTGTTCTCTATGTGCCCTGTCCCTTTAAGATACAGGGAATCATGGCTCTCCCAAATTTACCATCCTTTGAAACTCTTAATAAATTTTGTCATGTTGCTATCTCTCCTAAGTTTTGTTTCACCATCCATTTATTCAAGCTCACTAGCTAGGTTATGCATTGTTTTCTTGTCTCTCTTGCCTTCAATCTCTCCTATGGGTATCAAATTTTCCTGATGTTAAATATGCCTTTTTTATTTCCATTTTCTCTAAAACTTAGTTGTTGCTTGCATGTTTGGTCCTTAGTATCATTAGCGTCCTTCTCTAGAAACACATTTCTCTTGCCTCAGGTCTCTTCTTCATCTGGGAGAAGATTCTCCTGTATTCACTGCCATATAGGAAGACTGATGATTTAAGAGCTCAGTAGTCTTTTTCTAATTAATTTTTTTCTCTTTCTTAATATTTGCTTAGATTTTGGAAGGCAAATTTTGATACCCCAATGCAACTTTGGTTTTATGTATAACACTTCCTGTCCTCTGTTAAAGCCACTTTCCGTCTATTAAAGAAAAAAAATATGATAGTGCTCATCACACAGCAAGTTCAAGATTTTCTTTTTCCTTCATTTTTTTTTTTTTTTTTTTTTTTTTTTTTTTTCCTCTCTCTCAAATATTTTCAGTCCATGGTTTGTATAAAGGACTAACTGCTCTGAATTTGAAAATACTGAGAGCATGTTTTCTTTTCTCTCTCTCTCTCTCTCTCTTAAACATCTGTTTGCTTTCAAAACATACCTATTACAAATTGTTTTATTAGCTATCATTGGATGTATTGGTTTGTACCTGAGGATAGATATACCCTGGTATTATCAGCACTTGGGCTCAAAAAAATACTAGTAACATGACTTAAAATAACAGGTTTATATAACCAAGGGAAAAAAAACAATCATTTACTTGAAAGTATTTTTTTTCTTTGTTTTATAAATGTTTTATTGACACTTGTTTATTCCAGTTAACTTTTTAGGGTATGCTGGTAGTGTAACGAATATTGGCAAACAGTGTTCAAATTCTGTTACGTTCACTTTTGTACAAATGCCCCTTTCGTGGGGGAGGCCATGAATCTTTATTCGCCCCTTCAGCTGTGGGTTAAAAAAATCCTAGTTTAGACCAAGCTTTCTTGCCTCAGACTGCTACCAACCTAAGAATCTGTGGCAACAGCAACATGGCAAACCATTACCTTTCCAAAGAATGCATGGCAATTTACAAATAATAAAGAAAAGGAATCTGTGGAGAGTCAGGATCACCTACATCCAGCACTCTTTCTCTGTATTCTGTTTTGAACAATGTCATCTAGATGATTCCAATTCCTTTCAGCTCTTCCGTTTTTTTTTTTTTTTTTTTTTTTTTACTTCCAACCTCTTCCCAGTAATCTGATAATGACTGGCACTTTCATGTTAAACATATTATATCTGACTTTATAATTACTTTTCTCGCCAAATTTCTGAAATTTCAATATTGAAATCTCCTTCCAATTGTGGCCCTTAGTTTCACTATGACTAGGCCTGTATTATAGGAACTTGGTCAGTGCCCCATTACATAGTCAATAGTTTCTCCAAAGTTTTTATAGAAACTTTTTGAATTTATTCCATTACATAAAGTATGTGCCCTGTAAGATATCGTTAGTTATCAGACTTATAAAATACGTATCAGACTATAATAATTCTTGTAAATTTAATATAGTAATAATAATAGTTGCAACTAATTTTTAACAGAATAGTTGCAACTAATTTTTAACAGAATAGTTGCAACTAATTTTTAACAGTATAGTTGCAACTAATTTTTAACAGTATAGTTGCAACTAATTTTTAACAGAATAGTTGCAACTAATTTTTAACAGAATAGTTGCAACTAATTTTTAACAGAATAGTTGCAACTAATTTTTAACAGAATAGTTGCAACTAATTTTTAACAGAATAGTTGCAACTAATTTTTAACAGAATAGTTGCAACTAATTTTTAACAGAATAGTTGCAACTAATTTTTAACAGAATAGTTGCAACTAATTTTTAACAGAATAGTTGCAACTAATTTTTAACAGAATAGTTGCAACTAATTTTTAACAGAATAGTTGCAACTAATTTTTAACAGAATAGTTGCAACTAATTTTTAACAGAATAGTTGCAACTAATTTTTAACAGAATAGTTGCAACTAATTTTTAACAGAATAGTTGCAACTAATTTTTAACAGAATAGTTGCAACTAATTTTTAACAGAATAGTTGCAACTAATTTTTAACAGAATAGTTGCAACTAATTTTTAACAGAATAGTTGCAACTAATTTTTAACAGAATAGTTGCAACTAATTTTTAACAGAATAGTTGCAACTAATTTTTAACAGAATAGTTGCAACTAATTTTTAACAGAATAGTTGCAACTAATTTTTAACAGAATAGTTGCAACTAATTTTTAACAGAATAGTTGCAACTAATTTTTAACAGAATAGTTGCAACTAATTTTTAACAGAATAGTTGCAACTAATTTTTAACAGAATAGGGAAAAGACTCAAAATAATTATTATAGGAGAGTGTGTTTGATACTCGAAAGCGAGCTTATGGGGCAAAAAAAACGAAGGCTATCAACACCATAGCTATTCCCGTAGAAACACAGCTTCAGCATTACTAAATGGAAGTTGAATGACATTAAAAGATTGAACACCAAGACCAGAAAAATTCTTACACAAATGAGGATGCACCACCTAAAATCAAATGTTGATAGGCTGTACGTACCAAGAGCTTTAGGAGGCCAAGGTCTAATCCAACTTGGACTAACTCTTAAAACTACAATGATTGAATTGGAAGCATGCCTCATAAAAAGGAATTACTCTCTCCTATAATTAGTAAGACATCAAATCCACTCCATCAACAAAGGTGCACCCTTCAAGAAACAGCTTAATATACCTAAAACCCTACCAATGAAAAATGTAAATTCCCATCTACATCAAATGAATAAAACAGAAAGCAAAAAAACTTTGGCCAAATGAAATGACAAAAAAACTAGGAAGACAAGGCGTTTCATGGCAAATACCTCAAAAGAACAAAAAAAGCTTTTGAACCAATACAAAACATGTCAGTTGCTGAAGACCATCTGATCGAAAGCTGTGACAGCCAAATTATTGCAGATCATGACCAAAGCCTCACAACCAGGTCCTATCACTGTCGCATAATCAAGGATAGAAATAACCTGAAATGCAGGATCTGTGGAAAATATGATGAAACTGTCGACCATATTATCTAAGGATGTCTAGAAGTGGCAAAAATGAATATACCTACAGACACAACAAGGCCACGGCATCTGTGCAAGAAACACAAAATCAAAATCACTGAGAGATGGCACTGAGCACAAACCAGACAAAGTTACCCAAAATAATGATGTAACTATCCACTGGGACATGACAATTCAAACTGACAGGGAAATAAAAGCCAACAGACCTGATATTATCATAAAAGACAAAAAATTCAAGAAATGTGTGCTTATAAACATAGCATTACCATCTGAAACAACTCCATGAAAATTATCCAGAAATTGTACAGATACAAGGACCTGGGGATTGAGATCAACAGGATGTGGGGAATGAAGACTATGACTGTACCAAAAGCAGTCTGAGCTCTGGGCCTCGTGAGAAAAGGAATGGACAATTTTACTAACAGTGTTGCAGCTAACATTAGCATACAAGTTGTCCAGAAGATCACCCTACTAGGAACATCCCATATATTAGGTTGGTGCACAAATAATATCGTTTTTTGACGTATTTTTTAACGTCAAAAAACTATATTATTTTTGCACCAACCTAATACGAAGAAAAGTGCTATCAATTAAATGACAATTCCTCTATAGGTCCTAAGGACCATAGTTTGGATGTGACTCTACAGGGTACAAAGCAGGAAAAATAACATACACAAATGATGATGACAATAATAATAGTAATACGTAATTTTAATATAATGATAATAATTGGTAATTTTAATATAATAATAATGATAATAATTGGTAATTTTAATATAATAATAATAATAATAATAATTGGTAATTTTAATATAATAAAAATAATAATAATAATTGGTAATTTTAATATAATAATAATAATAATAATAATTGGTAATTTTAATATAATAATAATAATAATAATAATTGGTAATTTTAATATAATAATAATAATAATAATAATTGGTAATTTTAATATAATAATAATAATAATAATAATTGGTAATTTTAATATAATAATAATAATAATAATTGGTAATTTTAATATAATAATAATAATAATAATAATTGGTAATTTTAATAGTTGTGGTAGTAACCTTTTTTGTCATTACACTTTACTTTTCACCTCAGTTTTTAATGAAGCCATTAATTTCACTGCAATCTTTACTTCCATTGTCCCAGTTCCAAGTGTTCCAACTATTATGGACACTACTGTAAACTTTAAATATTCCGTAGATTCCTTAGAAATAAAAGCCCGAGATGTGAGTTACAAATTGGAGATGCCAGCATCAAGCAGGTGCAGAAGTTTAAATATCTGGGAAGCATTTTAACAGAGGATGGAAAATGCAACACTGAGATCCAAACACACATTGGACTAGCAAAAGAAGCACTCCAAAAGCTAAGCAAGTTGGTGAGAAACAGAAAACTTTCATTAGAAACAAAGAAAAGAGGGTTGAATTGTTATGTGATATCTATCCTCTTATCTGGCAGTGACTGTTGGACAATTTCCCTATAGATAAGGAAAAGAACTAGCAGCCACAGAAATGTGATTCTACAGAAGGATGCTGAAAATTCCGTGGATGGAACAAGTAAGCAACAAGGAAGTCTTAAAGAAAATGGCAAAAGAAAGAACACTTCTACAGAGAATAAGGAAAATGCAGCTGAAATTCTTTGGACATGTAATGAGGTAGGAGGTTTTGGAAAACCATTACTGTCACAGAGCATATTGAGGGTAAGAGAGATAGGGGAAGATGGTGAGCTACTGACATGATGAGCTTGTGTAAATGGATGGTGACAATCCTAGTAAAGAGAGAAAACTGCTAAGAGCCACATGAGATTGGAAGTTGTAGAGAGCCATGATTGTAACTGAAGGGATGTGGCATATAGAAGTTTACTTTAGCATAATAAAACCAATCAATAAACAAAAATCTTATTCATGGCTATCTGGTTAAAGTAAATAAAATATAATACCAATTCTTAATGTGAGTCATATAAAAAAATGACCTAATATTCCAAAGATAATGTGACCAGGATCTTTCAGCAGTAGTACACAAGTATATTGGTATGTTGCTTGCTTGTCAGGTCAGAGGTTCGAATAAGAGCAGAGTTCACTTAATTTTATATATCTGTTTACTTCAGTCATATATGGAAAGATTTCATTAGAAACAAAGAGGACTGGATTGCTATGTGATATCCATCCTTTTACATAGCAATGAATGTTGGAAGTGGCAGCAGAACTGTGGCTCTACAGAAGGATACTGAAAATTCCGTGGATGGAACAAGTAAGCAACAAGTAAGCAACAAGGAAGTCTTAAAGAAAATGGCAAAAGAAAGAACACTTCTACAGAGAATAAGGAAAATGCAGCTGAAATTCTTTCGACAAATAAAACTGGAAAACTTTACCCTCATGGAGCATATTGTGGGGTAAGAGATGGGAAGGAATCAAATCACTTACTTGCCGCGCTTGTGGGAATGAATGGCAGAAAGGTGGGAGGTGTCTTAGCAAATGGAGAAAACAGCTAAGAGCCATGAAGGATAGGAAGTTGTGAAGAGCTATAATTGCCTATCTACTGAAGGGATGCAGCATGTAGAAGTGTTGCCCTGTTAAAGCCATATCTGGGATGTGACAGATTA
>OZ010600.1:57989377-58004377 GCA_963932145.1 Acanthosepion lycidas | reverse complement strand
GCTTAACAATTGTTAATATCTTTATAAATAATGGTCTATTCTGTTTTTGATTGCATGAGAAGACAAAAAGTCATATCAAAGACATTACTTTGTTTCAATGACAAAATGAAGAAAAAATGGGAAGACAGACATATTAAATGGCTGTTTCATTGAAATGGAAGAAATTGTCAATTTCATGTCTTTTCATTTGTACCCCCTTCTTAAAATAACAACCAGCATTCTTATATACGATTGTTATTAGAATATTTTGTTAAAGTTGTTAGGTTCAAATATAGCAAAGGATACCATAGGGAATTAATATTTTATTGTCATGGAACTCCCCATGAGTTTATTCAATCATTAAATTAAGAATTAAGATTCATCAGGATATTAAAATAGAAAAACTGAAATTTTCACGGGTTGAAGCTAATTATTATGATGATGGTGATTATGATTATTGTAATGGTGATTGTGATGATTATGAAGATTATGATGGTTGTGATGATTATGAAGATTATGATGGTTGTGATGATTATGAAGATTATGATGGTTGTGATGATTATGAAGATTATGATGGTTGTGATGATTATGAAGATTATGATGGTTGTGATGATTATGAAGATTATGATGGTTGTGATGATTATGATGGTTAAAATAGTAGTAATAGTATTGTTATGCTTTTAACTTTTATTTATTAAAGGGAAGGCTTGAAGACAGGTCACCTGCAACACATAACACCTCCACCTCCAAGAGGCCATGTAAGTTAAATGCTTTTTATCTTTTCTTCTTTCTTTTTTTTTTTTTTTTTTTTTTTTCTGGAAAAAAATTAAATGTAAAACAATTTAAAATGAGAGCGTAAATTGCTCCAAAAGGTATTGAGATTCCTTTCAGATAATTGTTCAATAGGTCATTAGTTTAAACTTTTAATTATCAAAACCTCAAAATTTGAAAAGTGTGTTGGGATAGTAAAAAATTGCCCTTCCAAAAGCACAGCAAAGTATAAAGAAGTAGGAACATTTTGTTAGAAACAAAGAAAAGATTACTGAACTGATACGTTATATAAATCTTCCTATCACGGTAATGAATGTCAGACAATCTCCTCACAGTGGAAGAAAAGACTTGAACCAACAGAAATGTGGTTCTACAGAAGGCTGATGAGAATACCATGGACTGAGCATGTGAGTAACAAAGAAGTTTTAAAGAAAATGGAAACACTTGTACACAGAATCGGAAAAAGAGAACTGAAATCTCTAAGACACACAATGAGGAAAGAATGCTTGAAGAATTTGCGACTCACAAGACAGGAGGGGTAGATGAATGCAGCGAGTAACCTACGTAACAAGATTGTGTAAATGGATGGAAGAAGGATTGGGACAGATAGCGAAACATCAGCCCCCTTGCTAAGGAGCTACAAAGGATAGAAAGTTCTGGTGGTCCATAAGTCACCCACATCCTGAACATAAATGGCGCATAGAAGAATAATGTATATAATAAAGGAGGATGTCAGTGGGTCACTGTGTCCCCCTTTTTCAACTTAAAGGGACACAACTCTCTCTGACTCTCAGTACAAATGAAAAAATTACTCTTCTCAAATTACAGTGTTTCATAATAAAATTGTCAGTGTTTTTAACTTTACTCCCAGAATGTGTAGCCCAACATGTCAGACCAATTTGGAATCAGGCCGACTCCATGAGCAAATAAAAAAAATGTTCTGGGCTGGAACCAGAAGTGCAATCCTGAAATTTTGGATTCCCAAGTTTTCATTACTGTGATCTTTCTCCTTCTCTCGCACTCTCCTTCTCTCGCACTCTCCTTCTCTCGCACTCTCCTTCTCTCGCACTCTCCTTCTCTCGCACTCTCCTTCTCTCGCACTCTCCTTCTCTCGCACTCTCCTTCTCTCGCACTCTCCTTCTCTCGCACTCTCCTTCTCTCGCACTCTCCTTCTCTCGCACTCTCCTTCTCTCGCACTCTCCTTCTCTCGCACTCTCCTTCTCTCGCACTCTCCTTCTCTCGCACTCTCCTTCTCTCGCACTCTCCTTCTCTCGCACTCTCCTTCTCTCGCACTCTCCTTCTCTCGCACTCTCCTTCTCTCGCACTCTCCTTCTCTCGCACTCTCCTTCTCTCGCACTCTCCTTCAAAACTTTTTTGTAATGAAAATTAATTGTAACAGTTACCCATTAAATAAAAAATAATTGTTTGCACAGAAAGTAAGAACCTACACCCATTAAATTTTCTTTTAAGTGGTGGCTGAAGAATTATTGAACTTAATGCAATACATAAATGCAGTGATCAATTTCGAGTTCTTTCATAGTTTATTCTTGTTGCCTATCACATCTACTCCTCCCTAACTATTTTGATGTAGGCCCAATCAAGAACCCTCCACATGAGCTAGCTTAAATGCCAACTGATAGTGGCTTTTAAGTAACTATGAGCTTCCAACAGGTGAGTTGGTTAAAATTACAATAATTGATTTTTTTTTTTTTTTTTTTTAAATAAAGCGTTAAGTCATTTGATAAAAATTGCCTAAGGATATCGTAAGGTTAAGACCAAGATAAGTTTTATATATATATGATCATCAAAGTATAAAATTATCATACAATATATGAGAGAACAAGTTTTTGTTTTTTAAAATTGACTATTCTGAACCAATGAAGAAAAATGTTACGACTTAAAATGCTTTTCCGACAAATTTTGAAAACATGTCCCTTGTCCAAACAAAAATGTCATGTTATAGTCCATAAATAAGGATAAAAGAATAACATTATAGGCAAATTTGTTGAAAAATGTTTGAATAATAACAAATAAAGAGAATAATCACTAAGAATCAATGATTATATTAAGACCCAGCAGCCATTCCCTCTGCTTTCAGAGAGACGGTTTCTTAGATTTAATATACATAATCTCAAGCAATTTCAAATGAATATCTTAATGTTCTTTGTAGACAATGTTGAAAAATCTCTGATAAAAGACATGGCACAAATTGGATTATTTATTTGGCATTCTGCAATAATTCATTTTCTGTTAAAAAATTTTTTTTCACAATTGGATTACAATTTGAAAGTCCTTGTGACCCTGTAGATTAAATCTAAGTTTGTGTAATTGAATCATGGGAGGAGTACAAAGGAAAGTTAAATTTAAAAAAAAAAATTCTCATATCTACAAAGGATAGGAAGTTGTGAAGGTCTAAGATTGACCTGAAGGGAAATTGTTCATAAAAGATATTTACTTGGTTTAGTCTGGTATAAGGACATGATAATATAGCTTTCATGTGGATCAAATTCCCTATTATTGTTCATAGACAGCTTGACTAGCTTACTAATTCCTCTAAATGAGGCAAATAAGTTAATTTTCAGATTCGCTTAATTTCAAACCATTTAAAATTGGGCAACACCAAAAGTGATGGTAATTTTCCTCTCCAGAATCTATCTTGCACATCTAAAAGTCTACCATTCCTTTGTGCTTAGAATATTGCTATCACATATGGTCTGGTGCTCCTGCTATATATTTAAAGATCCTTAATAAAATCTGAAGAATCAGCAATACTATTGGTCCTGCTTCAGTCACTTTCCCATTGTTGTAAGGTTGCTTTCCTGTGCCTTTTCTATAAATAATTTAATGATAATTGTTGGGATGAGCTCATTGGGGCTAGTTTTTAAATTGTCTTATTTCCCTCCCCACACCACAGATAATGAATTGTGCATATAGGGACTAGTTAGGATTTTCATAGACAATGAGGTATTATGGTGAATGTAGCTAGAAAGGTAAGTAAGAATGTATTGTTTTAGTGATAGGAATATTGTGGTATGTTTGGGTCAGTGTTTGTGGCTAGCTAATTTTAAAGTTAAGACAGAAGAAGACTGTCCTTTTCCCCCATTCCTCGTTTTTGGCCTTGTGCCACATTTTCTGTACTGAAGCAGAAATAAATATCACTCTTTGCTGTAGTATGTATGCTCATTGGCCCTTGTTATTTCTGTCTCCATTTTTCTTTTGTTTAATTCCCCATCCCCTCCCTCATTAGGTGGTCAGTGATGTCAATTCTCTGGTGGATGCTGGACGCTTTTCATTTCATACGCGTTTTTCATATTCGTTGTTGTTTGAGTGAGTGTTTGGAATGTGCCATACTTAGAGATTGTGGTTTTTTTTATTATTAACATTATTTTGTTTAGTTTCTTGTCAATAGTTTTGTACATTTTTGTAATATTCATTGGGGTTAGATTTTTAAATTTATCTTATTCCCCTCTACCCACAGACAATGAATTTACATAAGGGGACTAGTTAGGACTTTCATAGAGACATTGTGGTATTATGGTGGATGTAATAAGAAAGGTGAGTAAGAATGTGTTGTTGTGGCATAGGAAATATTGTTTGGGCCAGTGACGTTAAGACAGATGAAGACTGTCCTTTTCCACATTTTGGCCTTCTCCCCCATTTCTGTACATAGTAGAATAAATATCGCTCTTTGCTATGGTACAAGCCTCTTTTATTTGTGCCCCCCACTTTCTTTAGTTTAATTCCTTTAACCCTTGCCCATTAGGTGGTCAGGGATGTCAGTTCTCTTTTGATTGCAGGTTGCCTTTCGTTTTTCAGGGGTGTGGTTGGGATGAATGAGAGTTTTATATTATTAAAAACCCACATTGATTTCGTCCACTTGACTGATATTTCTGCTACAATTAAGGATTGGTGAGGGGGGTATTACTAACACTATTTTGTTTAGATTCTTGTAAATAGTTTTGAGTCTTATTTGTAAATACTCATTGGCAGGGGATTAGATTTTTAAATTGTTATTTTATTCCCCTCCCATCACAGACATGAATTGTACATATGGGGACTAGTTAAGATTTTCATCGAGACATTGAGGAATTATTGTGGATGTAGTGTGTTATTTTGGTATAAGGAATATTGTAGTATATTTGGGCCAGTGATTGTGGCTAGCTAAATTTAACATTAAGACAGAAGAGGAGCAACCCTGTTTTGGCCACATTTCATATTTTTATACTATTGCTATGAATTTATATATTTAAGTGCAGTACAAGTTTGGTGATAAGGTCTCATTGATTTGCAGTCAAGTTGGCTGTATATTAGGTTGGTGCAAAAATAATGACGTAATAATGTCGTTTTTTGACATATTTTTAACGTCAAAAACGACATTATTATGTCACTATTTTTGCACCAACCTAATATAACTATAAGTCCTATGTTAACAGTTTTTTCTCTTGCACTTCTTGCTTGTGGAACACTCTTCCAGTTCTATACTTTCCAGTCAACTTTAATCTTCAAAAATTAAAATGCAATGTCAATCACTATCTACTGTCTTCCTGTTACTCTTCTATCTCTATTTTCTAATGCTTCCATACCAATTAACCCCTTGTGTCTTAGTGGCTTTATTGCCTTGCTTAGAGTGAACTCTATTAAAAAAAAAAAAAAAAAAAAACTTTAAAAAAAAGTAACGGTTTCCTTATAAGGAAATATTTGGCATTTATTGACTGAACAGCAAGTAGTACTTATCGGTTGATATTTATAAAATCTATTAAAACAATTTTTCGGGAAAATAGGTTTCTCAAGTCCAGTAGCTGTTAATGCTCCTTCCAGTATTGATAGAGGTTTCCTTTCTAACCTTTTGCTTGAAGAAGTGTGGAACATCACGATCTTGATTATGTCATTATTTTCTCATCAAGTGCCATTCATTTTAGTTGTTGCCACTGTTGACTGTCCTCAGGTGATGTGGTTTCTGTTATTTGGTACAATTCTTTGTTTGTGATACCATGACTCCAGTCCACAGGCTTCGAAGAAGGATGGTCCTTGCTATGACCTGCATGTTTCATTTGATCAAAGCCATTTTTAACCATTTATGTAAGTAAGCATATACAACTAACAGTATAGATATTTCTAAATGTGTTTGGCGCCAAACAGGACACCTGTATAAAATTCAGGATCTAACAGGGAATATTAAAGACAGCCAATGACAAACATGGACAGAACACATCTCTAAAGCTGTTGATTTCTCTGTTGAATGTGCTGTGTGTTGTAGAGCTGCAACTTGAATTATCCTGGCTACATGATTTAGCTGTCAAACCAGTGGGGGGTGTCTGTGCTCATCCGGTTTTACATTGATGAGTCACATGCAACTGGTACTGCTGAGGTCATTGTTGACTTCAACAGACAATTGTAACTCCTACTCTTACAATTGACACAATATCTTAGTAATTATCTGACATTGTTTCAATTTCAAGAATATAGTTTTTCCATTATAATGATAGCAATGGAATGACAAATGGGTGTAAAAAAAAAAAAAAATTATGTAGCATGTTTCATCCTTCAAGAGGACTTTGGCTAAAATAATATTCTTTTATATATACAATATGTGTGTATATGTGTATATATGTATGCGTGTGTATATGTGTATATATGTATGCGTGTGTATATGTGTATATATGTATGCGTGTGTATATGTGTATATATGTATGCGTGTGTGTGTGTGTATATATGTATGCGTGTGTGTGTGTGTATATATGTATGCGTGTGTGTGTGTATATATGTATGCGTGTGTGTGTGTGTATATATGTATGCGTGTGTGTGTGTGTATATATGTATGCGTGTGTGTGTGTGTATATATGTATGCGTGTGTGTGTGTGTATATATGTATGCGTGTGTGTGTGTGTATATATGTATGCGTGTGTGTGTGTGTATATATGTATGCGTGTGTGTGTGTGTATATATGTATGCGTGTGTGTGTGTGTATATATGTATGCGTGTGTGTGTGTGTATATATGTATGCGTGTGTGTGTGTGTATATATGTATGCGTGTGTGTGTGTGTATATATGTATGCGTGTGTGTGTGTGTATATATGTATGCGTGTGTGTGTGTGTATATATGTATGCGTGTGTGTGTGTGTATGTATGCGTATGTGTGTGTGTATGTATGCGTATGTGTGTGTGTATGTATGCGTATGTGTGTGTGTATGTATGCGTATGTGTGTGTGTATGTATGCGTATGTGTGTGTGTATATATGTATGCGTATGTGTGTGTGTATATGTATGCGTGTGTGTATGTATGTGTGTATATATGTATGCGTGTATGTATGTATCTCAATGTTTGATATTATCTATATTCAATAATATATACTTATTGCACACTCATAACCTTGCGTACTGTATTTATATCACCTGAGGAAGAAATATATTTATGTGTGGGTATACATATCTTTTTTCCTACCCAGATATATATATATATATATATATATATATATATATATAGGGTTAGTATAGATGTTATAAAATTCCAATAACAAAAACAAAAATAGTGCTCAATACAAAGTAGGGCAAATAAAATTTATTCAAAAATTATAACCTAAGCATCACTACAAAAATAGGCATTTTGTTTCAACACTTCTCTTGTCTTGTTAAGTGATGTTGTTGATGGCAAAAGCCCTTTATTTCGCAGTCAACACCATCACTTGGCAAGACACCAGAAGTCTTGAAACAAAATGGCTATTTTTGTAGTGATATTATAACATACTTATATAATATTTATTTGAAAATTATATATATATATATATATTGTAGGTAGCAATCCCTCTTTTATACAGGTTTCATTAAATACAGCTGACAAGGATAATGGCTAAAAGTCTAGCCAAAACTGCTCAGACTTGCATAATATATGGACAACTTCTAAATAATTTCTGTCCAGAAAAGAAGAAAATTATAAAATCACAAGAAAAATTGAATAAAAAAAAAAACAACTTAATTGCATTAAATTTTCTCTAAAAAAAAAATTTACATGAAAAAGATGGATTGCTGCCCAAATACACAATATTTTATATATATATATATATATATATATATATATATATATATATATATATATATAATATTTTTCATGGATACCCATATTTAAGTAGAAACCACCACCACTACTTTAAAAAAATAAAAATAGTATTTTTTTTTTTCTACATGCTTGCACATTTGACAATTTTTTTGTTTTTTTTTATTTTTTTATTTTAGCATCCCGCACCATGCAAGGGGTCACTGAGAGTTAGAAAATATAACAAAAACTACTATTAATTAGAGAGAACAATAAAAGAACAAGAATTAAGAAGGCTGAAGATAACAATTGACATTGCATTTAAATTCTTGAAAATTGAATTTGACTGGGAAGCAAGAAGCCAGAAGAGATTTCCACAAGTGAGAAGTACAGTAGAAGAAATTGTTAGCACAGAACTTACATTTACATATCGCCATTTCAACTATAAAATAATAAGACCTTGCTGTCAATCTAGTACTGTGTTTAAAGTCATAAAGTCTAGGTATCATAGTGGAAAGTTCATCAGAACAATTACCATGAAAGTATTTATAGAAAAGGCAGAGAGAAGCTATGTTATGTTGGTGCAGAAAAAATTAAATAAAAGGCTTTATCATGGTATCTAGTCAGTTATTTTTAAACTACCCAAATGTGTGCGCACCCCCCTCACACACACACAGGTGCTTGCGTTACATTGGGCCCGATGAATGGTGTTTCATGGCTACCATGCCATTTCCCATAATATAATTCGTTATTACGCAGTGCTATATGATTCTTCACTGGTTGTATGCCATATTGAATTATGCTACATTTTCTATCTCTCATTTGTGTCATTATTGGGGGAACTTTTTGCCCTTCATTATGGCTCCTGAGCGTAAGGCAAACTCATGGCTGCTTATGTAGGTGAGTTCCAATCTACATTGAAAATCAGGTTATGTTGCCCTGTAGGGACAGATCTGACATAAATCAGTGACCACCCCACTGTATATAAAATAAAATGTATACCCTTAATCACTACCTAGATGCTAGCATGAAGTCACAAGTCATCGGGGTGAGGACTTGAGTATGCTGGCCTTGTTCAAATTGTTGATCATGCTGGCCTTGTTCAAATTGTTGATCATGCTGGCCTTGTTCAAATTGTTGATCATGCTGGCCTTGTTCAAATTGTTGATCATGCTGGCCTTGTTCAAATTGTTGATCATGCTGGCCTTGTTCAAATTGTTGATCATGCTGGCCTTGTTCAAATTGTTGATCATGCTGGCCTTGTTCAAATTGTTGATCATGCTGGCCTTGTTCAAATTGTTGATCACACTAGATAACACGCTCTTTCCCAGAAACTGTAATTAAGGTCTGCTCAGCATAGTTACAGTATAAACCACAGGGGAAACTGAGGGTGTTGAATAAACACAAATGTGCCTGAGCAAGCATCTGCAAAAGGGATTGGCAAGCAGCCTTAGTAGATGGTATCCTCGAATACAAGTGGCCAGCTATGCATCTCCCTCCCTCTCTCTCCCTCCCTCTCTCTCCCTCCCTCTCTCTCCTCCCTCTCCCTCCCTCCCTCCCTCTCCCTCCCTCCCTCTCTCTCCCTCCCTCCCTCTCCCTCCCTCCCTCCCTCTCCCTCCCTCCCTCTCTCTCCCTCCCTCCCTCTCCCTCCTCCCTCCTCTCTCTCCCTCCCTCCTCTCCCTCCCTCCCTCCCTCTCTCCCTCCCTCCCTCCTCCCTCCCTCCCTCTCTCTCCCTCTCCCTCTCTCCCTCCCTCCCTCTGTCTACCCCTCCCTCTCTCCCTCTGTCTACCCCTCTCTCTCTCACTCTCTCTCTCCCCTCCTCCTCTCTCCCCCTCTCCCTCCCTCCCTCTGTCTACCTCTCTCTCTCCCCTCTCCCCCTCTCTCTTCAGCAATGTTTATTGTTTAAAAAAAAATGATTGAGAATTTACAACAAAAACATGAAATACTATTTATTAGATTTTTTATTTCCAAGAATAATTTCATATATTTACAACATTCTAAAAAAAAAAAATTAAGTTGTATTAAACTAACGCAATGCAATATTTATCATTTACCAATTTATAAAGAAATAAATATGGAAACCATTTTTTATTCATATATTTATAAACACTTAAATTAAAATCTCTAAACCAACTATAAAGAAATCGTTATTAACCATTTTATAAAGTTCGAATCAATTAGCAATTAACTGATATTTTACCAACCATTCCAATAAACAATCTAATAGCGTTTATTATTTTTGTTGTCAATTCTCAAGAACAAAGAAAATGTATAAATCCACTTTAGGTCTTCTTAAAATTCTAATTATCGCTTTTTAAAACAAACTTTGCTCACAAGTGAATGTAGTTAAATACTGGTGCCAAGGAAAAAAAAAAAAAAAAGCAAAAAAATTCTTTTTTTTACAATCCATCATTTTACAGGCATGTAGGGCTGATTATTTATATTTTTTCATTATTCAGACTGTTATCCCCATCTTCATTGCCATATTAACATTTCGGCCGTTGTACACTCTCGCCTTCTTCAGGTGATTACACTCTCGCCTTCTTCAGGTGATTGGAATTTCAAACCAAACCAAACCCTTTATTTTGTCCACTGGGGGTAGATAGTTCTAGTTCTAGTTCCACGTGCCATGCCTCTTTAGGATGTCTCGGTTATCTCCCTTTAACTCAACTCGCCAAGTTTTTTTGTTCACCACTGCTGTTCATTATTGAACTCGCAACTCTTTGGGTCTAGTCACTGGGTTCAACCAACATCTTTATCTACTGGGGCATGTGTACTTGAGGAAATAAAGGGTTTGGTTCGAAATTACCATCACCTGAAGAAGGCTGAAGTGTACAATGGCCGAAACATTGTGAATATGGCAATGAAGATGAGGATAACAGTCCGAATAATGTAAATAATCATATGTCATCTCGAAGATATAGACAGATAATGAACGGCTGAGTTTGCCAATTTTTTTTTTTTTTTTTTTTATTTTTTTTTTTTATAATTTTTATATCTGTTAATTTATGCTTGAAATGTTTTGATAAATATTTTTTTTTTACTAAGAAATGCTAAAAGAACATTTTTCTTTCTATTTCAGACAAGGAGTTACTCCTCTAACCCATCTGGTTCAATGGGTGACTTGAGCCGTCGTGATGGCAGCAGTATGGGATACAGATCGGACAGATCTCATGCATCTACACCAGATTTAACTGATAAGCCATCTTCGCGATATATTCGGGGACGCAGGGACCCACATTTTCAGCCTCGGCCTCCCCCATCTGACAAGTCTAGTGAAGGAAAAACAGATTCTGTCGATGGATCTCGGGCTTCTGAACCACGAGATGGTTCTCGGGAACGTGAACATAGAGATATAACCAGACCAAGGGGACATCCACAAGGTCGCCCTCCTTATCGCGGTGGTCCCCATCACCGTGGTGGAGGCCCTCCCCGTGGTCCTCCGGTTAGGGATCCCAGAGATTTTGACCCAGCACATAGAGGCAGAGGACGTGGAGGCCCTGGACCTAGAGGCAGAGGACGTGGAGGACCTCGTGGTCCACCAAGAGGAGAGGGCGGTTACCGTGGAGCTAGACCCCCTCCTGCAACTTCGGATGAAAGTAGTAGGATACCGAGAAGGGTACCTGTGGAATATGATACTAGAGGGCAGCCACCACCAGCAAGAAGGGATCCTGGGTATGTTAAGATTGTTTTCATTTAATCTGAATAGAGCTCTGAAATTTTGATTTCTTTTTTTCTCTCTCTCTCTCTCTCTCTCTCAGTTTAGATTATATATTTCCTAATAAGGAATTAGTCTGTCTTGAAGATGAAAATGCTGGATTTCAGAAAGTCACAGCAATTCACAGATAAAAAGGTAGAAGTATATAAAGTCCTGATCTCCTATCTCTTGAAGGGGACATGGCATTTAAAAAACAAAAAACACTGTGTCTTTTGGGGCAGGCAATAACGACATAAGGGTGAGTCTTAGTCCAAAGAATGTTTGATTAAATTTTAAGGTGTATCTTTGATTTATTTATTTGGCAAAATTGGACCTTTGTGCCTACAAAAAATCTGAGTTTTAAGAAGACAGTTTTTCCCTTGACACTGCTATTCTTTTAACTACCTTCACTCCTCAGCAATGTTTGTTTTCAAAATGTTGTTTAGAATTTTAATAAAACTTAACCATATAAAAGTGATTTAATACATTTTTTTTTTTTTTTTTTTTTTTTTTTTTTTGTTCTTGAGAATTCACAACAAAAATAATAAAAACTATTTATTATATTAGTTATTGGTTGGTAAAATATCACCAATTGATTCAAACTTTATAAAATGGCAAATAAGGATTTCGTACTCTATAAAATGGCAAATGAGGATTTCGTACTCTATAAAATGGCAAATGAGGATTTCGTACTCTATAAAATGGCAAATGAGGATTTCGTACTCTATAAAATGGCAAATGAGGATTTCGTACTCTATAAAATGGCAAATGAGGATTTCGTACTCTATAAAATGGCAAATGAGGATTTCGTACTCTATAAAATGGCAAATAAGGATTTCCTTATACAGAAGGTCCTCTGGTTACATTGAACCTGACATATGGCATTTCATGGTTATGGCACCATCTCTCATATCATAATGCATTGTCACACAGCGCTGTATGAAGATGACATTGTTTTCTCACCGGGTGTATGCCACATTACATTGTGCTACATTCACTATCTCTTGTGTGTTTTTTTTTTTTTTCTTTTTTTTCTTGGTGGGGGGAAATTTTTGCTCATGCTGATCCTGGTCTCCTGCCATTTTTGTCAATTATTAGGTTGGTGCAAAAATAATGACGTAATAATGTCGTTTTTTGACGTAACGTCAAAAAACGACATTATTACGTCATTTTTTTTTTCCACCAACCTAATATCTGTTCCAAATGTTTGATTTTATTCATAGAAAATTTGCATTTTTCATCTTTCAACTTGAATTCATAGTCTTGAATCCTTCTGAAAACCTCAGACATTTTTCTTGTGTTCTTCTGGGTTTCCACTTTTCAGCAAAATTTTGTCTAGATAAGTGACTGCAAAGACAAATCCATTACTTGCTTAAAATTAGCTGGAGTGACCTTTACTCCAAAACCCCAACAATTAAATCTATACATTCCTTGATGTGTGATTATTGTAAGTAATTTGTAACATTCGTTGTCCACTTCAATCTGCAAATGCAAGTCGCTTAGGTTGATTTTCAAAGATATTCGGCCATGGAAATGGGTAATGATAACATTTGAGGATATTGTTTAAGCCCGTGGAGAAATTTGTCTAGATTGGCAATTAGGTCTCATCGTTTTACTGTGGAATTCACTAGATGAACTGTAACTTCTTTTCTAACAGTTTCTTTTCTTGCTTGTGGAAATCCCTTCCAATTTCTTGTTTCACTGCCAGCTACAATCTTCAAAAATTTAAATGCAATGTCAATTGCCATCTTCTGTCTTCTTGAATCCTCTTCCTTTATTTGTCCTTATCCTCACTAAAGTTTTCACATTCTCTTTCACTCTCTGTAACCCCTTCTTCTGCAAGCAGGATGTGGTGAGCCTCTCACTGCTCTGTCACTACTTTCATGGAACCCTGTACCTATTTTCGCTCTTTCCACAAGCTTCCCCATTCTCAGTCTTCTCTTTCACTTTCACTCCCTGTAACTCTCCTGCATTCTAGTGGTATTACCGCCTTGCTTGGAGTGAAGTGATTAAAAAGATAAATAATAAAACTGTACCAGGAAATAATGGCTTCTTCATCATGTTTATTGCAAGCGTTCATCTGATTATGGGAGAATAACTTACTATTTTTGTTTACATCAGAATGGTTATTTGTGATTTTTCTCTAAAATTCTTTGCAGCAGATTTTATTTGTCAAAGTGATGCTGCTGGGGAGCTTATTGGTAAATGTTCGTTTTATGTTGATGGATTCTTGATAAAAACAACGTGCGAAGGAATTATTTAAGCTCAGTTAATCATGTTTTTCATTACTGCTATTTTATGCATGTGTGGACATCCACTTTTGTAGATAAATTTGGTGCACTGTTTATACTCAAGTATAGAGTGAGGTTTTATGATCAGTTTCTTTTATGCAAAAAGTAGGTCACACTATACACAGGTAATATTTTTGAAGAGGTGAACTTTTGGTGGCTGGTTGTGCTATAAACGGGTAATTTTTGGGGGTGCGGGTTGAAATTCATGCAAAAAATTTCAGGTAGCACTATGGATGATGTTGGCTTATAGACAAATAGATAGGATGGGTGTTGATTTGAATCAACCCACAGCAAAGAAAAATGAAAAATGTGTTTAAATATTTTTTTTACAATTGAACTTTTTAGCATGCAGGAGTGTTAAAGTTTTTGCAGTCCTTGTTTAAGATGAAAAGAAAAATGATTTCTTTGTGTGTATGTATGAGGAAGAAGAGACGAGGGAGAAAATGAGGAAGAAAGTGTAAGTGTCATGTAGCTTAGTGAAGATGATTTACCTCTTTACTATCTTGTTTTATCCCAAAACTTTGATTAAATAACCTTCAAAGGGATCCTGAAGCATGTTTGTTTTTTATTGTTAGTGGGAACACAACCTGTTGGTTGGAAGTTGGAATATATTAAATATTTATTTTCAAAGTATTAATTTATTAACCAGAAAAATGTGTGAATCCTCCGACTTGGAAACAATTTTTTTTTTTTTTTTTTTTTTTTTTGAGTGTCATGGTATTTATTTCTGTCTTCGCTCCATAAGGTAATTAGACAGCAATTGTTCATTCAAACATATCTGATATATAGACAGTTTGTATGTACTGAGTTTTCCCAGCTTCCTCTCTAAATTGCGGATGATCATTTGCAATTTGGAGAGGAAGATGAAGAAATTCAATTGACCCAAAATATCCATTTTCTTTTGTAAGTAAGGAAAGATTTTTTGTTTGTGGGTTTTTAATACGGTAAATTAGTAAAATTGTGATTATTAGAATGTACTAAAATATCAAGGAAAAGAATTCTATTGATGTTGAGAAAAAGGCTTTTTAAAAGTTCCTTTTTAATATTTTTCTTTTTTTTGTCAATATGAATATTATCAATATAACATTGGTTTGTGAAAATCCTGAAACTTTTTTTTTTTTTTTTTTTTTTTTTTAGTGCGTTATTTAAAATTTAGATATAATAGGACTAAGAGGTAAGCCCATAATTTCACCATTACTCTACGCATAAAGATTAATATAATTATCCTGAAA
>OZ010600.1:57871877-57984377 GCA_963932145.1 Acanthosepion lycidas | reverse complement strand
ATTTTTATACTCCAAAAACCTTTTCATTCTGAATAAGTATTAATCATTTGTGTGTGTGTGTATATAGATATATATGCGTTTGTTTGTGTGTGTGTGTGTGTGTGTGTGTGAGAGAGAGAGAGAGAGATAATGTTTCTGAATCAGTCGTAAGTGATTATCTCCCTTTTTTTTTTTTTTTTAATGAAGTTCTTTCTGACAATCTCCAATTATTAGAAATAAGAGGACTTGCTGTTGACAAAAAAAAAAAGTTAGATTTGCAAGCCATTCATTAGATACTTGTTTAGTGCTGAACAGTTATTGCCTTGAACCAGACTAGGCATAGATTTAGAAATATCTACGTTCATAATTTTTTTTTTTTAAGATATCATTCTGAACATCATAAAAAGGAATAATATTGCTCAAAGAAATAAAAATAATAAAATAAAAAATAGCTATATTTGCTAATAATCTTGGACCTCTGTTAAAAAAAAAAAAACCCAAAAAACCTTAGATATATTTTATAGTATTTGTCCAAACAAGTTTCATTTCAAAAACAAAAAAGAAATCTGACAAGATTTGTTTGATTAATTTTTAATTGCATTTCCATTTTTTGAATAAGGTGTTACTCTTTTGAGTATTGTAGTTGAAATTTTAAAAACTGTCTAATATACTTCAGACAATTTTGAGCAAAATACTCGACACTTTATTTAAAAATTGGAAAAATACAATAAAAATAAAATAAACAGACCTACATCATCAGTTCTTTTAATAAAACTTGTTTGGTTTGGGCATGACTAATCTATTTGGATTGCTATCTGCACTTTGGTTGTTTCAGTCTGCTTTCACTATACTATTGTTCAGCAGTCCAATAAATTCTTCCTTATGTATCATGTACCTTAGGACAGGTCGGCAACCTTTTCCTAACGATATGCCAACTTAGGGTTTAAACTCATTCAGCATACCAACAACATACATATTTTTATAGAAGTTAAGGTCAATTTACCTGTTCTACGATATATTTTATATAGTAATATATAGTATATATACTTTAGTATATATTAAAATTGAAACAGCTAAATCTTTTTTGCGTTGTGGTAGTTATTGGTTCGGATTTCTTGATGTCATTTGCAGCTGCATGCCATTAGAAATTGCTTGGTTTGGCAGGCTTGCTGTAGGTTGCCAACACTCAACCTTAGGACAAAGTTATCATGGCTCTCCACATCTTCCTGCTTCTTGTAGCTCTTAATAAACTTTGTCTTTCTCCTCAGCCCTGTTCTGTTATTCTCGAGCTCACCAACTATATTATGTGTTGCTTTCGATTATTAGATTTTCCAAGCTCTACTTTCTTATGTGTCCTAGAAACCATAACTGTCTCTTTCTGATATTAAGTATTAGTTTCTTTCTTGTTTCCATTTTTCTCCAAAACTTCTTTGTTGCTCACATGTTTGGTCCATAGTGTCCTCAGCATCTAGGCTGGATAAAAATGTTGGATCACAGCATCTAATTATCAGTTTCAATACCGGAGTCAGGCATTGAAAGTAGATACCATATTTAAATGGAAAAAAAGTAAAATCAAAGAACATCACGCAGACGAGTTATCTCCCCCTAGTATGAACAATCGCCTAGAGATTAAGTTTTATTTGAACTTCCTTGTAGGCACCTCCACTTCTTCGTCATAAATTTTAGATACCTAAGGTTTAAAATGAATTTCTAAAAATGAAAAAGAATTCTTGAAGATTTTATTTTAGCTTTAATTGAAAGCTAAAGGATTAAATTTATTATTTCAAGTAAAATATTCTGGTGTGTTTCATTAGAAATTATATAGATTGGAATGTCAAATAATTGCTCGCCTTTTTAAAATTTTCTTAAGAAATTTGTAAACAAATTTATTGGGTTTTAAATTCTTTACAAATGAAATTATAGATTTGTAACATGTTATTTTAGTAAAATCAGAAAATTTAAAGTTAAATTAATCTGATTTGGAATAAATATTACTTATAGTATAAAAAACCAATATACAAGCATTTGTTGACGATCGGTTCCTCATTCTTTGATCTTCCTTGATTTATGGACTTAAAGGTATTGACAGCTGTTATGGATGACCAGAAATAACATATTTACAAAAACTAAGTGAATTCATTTTTTTTTTTTTTTTCTTTACCTAGTAATTTTTACATATTTTCAGCAATTATTTAATATTTTATTGACTTTTAGTTACGATTTTAAGAAGCTTTATGAAATTTGCATTTCGTTTCTAAGTTCTTAAGTTTTCTACCTTAAACCAAAAATTAATTAATTGAAGTATGACCCAAACTAAAATAAATACATAATATATAAATATTTAGTGAAATAGCAATTAAGAAAAGTAAAACTTTTTTTTTATATTTTGAAAGGATGATTTGCAAAGACTTTAATGATGAAACAAAACTGAATTAAAAGTGAAATAATTGCAGTGCGTCAGATGACACTTAAATCCCGTGACCTTTTTAAGGATTATGTCATCTATAGATTCCCATAGGTAGAAATTAGGAACGTTTTTTTTCCTAAAAATTATTTTTAAAATATTCAATTCAAATGACTGTTATGAGCTTTTCCAATTTCAATGTGTAAATTTACTTTTCACTTAACGATATCATCAAATTGCATTCTTGAAAGCAATGAAGAATTTTAAACGATTTTTGAACTATTATATTATTATAATTAAAATATTAAAATAATGAAAAAAATTCTTGTAAAAATTTTTTATTCATTGAAAACTTCTATTTCTTCAGACAATAATGTCCTTAATATAACTTATTTACAAAAGCAATTAAAAGCTTTTTTTTAATTAAATGTCAGTTTTATTGCTTTTCCATTTTACAATTCAAAGCAAATTTTTGATAAAACAGGTAACTGTTTTACAAAAAAAAAAAAATTGATGATTTACATCCTTCAGAGAGTCCTGTTTTTAACTAATAACCTCCACCTTAAAAATTTAATTTCTTGAAATTACATGAAATTATGTAAGTGTGTCGTAACACACACACACACACATATATATATATATATATATATATATATATAATATATATATATATATATATAATAAAATATTTTTACCAAGATTTTCAAAAATAAAAATTCCAAAAATAATTTCATTCATTTCTGAATAAGTCCTGAAAGTTTCATTAAAATCTGACAATTATTTGAATTTTCCAAGAATTTCCAAATCAAATTTTACTCAGAAAATGCGCAAAATAAAAGAAACCTCTTTTTTTCTCTAGTTCACTGCTGTCGTAAAAACAAGATTTTTAATGAAAATTTTGAATGTGCTAGAAAGGAGTAAAAAATTTCAAGAAATAATAAAATAAATACTTTGGTCTTTCCTCTTAGTAATGACAACTTTGTTTTTATTGAGTTTGGGGCATTATTTCATCATGCTCTGCTGTTTTTTTTTTGTTTTTTTTTTTTTGTTTTTTTTTTACACGGCCTAGTGGAGGTACCTACTTAAAAGTTACTAAGGCAGACAGCTGAAGAAAGCTGTTGGGGTATAGCAATTGAAATGTTGCTGCTATGATGACCAAGAACTGGACTAATCAAAGTAGGTCAGTAAATTGTTTTTTTTTTCTTTGGTTTCTAGGGGATCCAATTTACAGTGTAAATATGATGCTCAATTTGTGTCCATTTTTTATGCAAGTTGTTCTTTTTCCTTTTTAAAGTACACAAGCCTAAAAAGAACAAAAATAAAATATTCTTTTTCTGTGCATGTAGAAATTCAATTCTCCCTTAACCTGCAAAAAAAAGAAAAAAAAAAAAAAAAAAAACTTTATATTTTCGATAAGAAAAGTGAAAGGGAACCAATGTTTTCTTTTCTTTTTTCTTTTTTTTTTTTTTTTTATCTTTCTTCCATAATTTGAAATTTATATAATCCTTTGCAAAAAGATGTACACAAAATTAGGTTGCATTTTTACAATAAAAATACATGGTTAATTGAACACAGTGATCGTTCAGTTTTGCTTTTTTTGCATTTTGTAAGCTGACCCCTCTCCGACTTTTTGGAATTGCATTAATCATTCTCACTTTAAAATTTAATTTTTCTTTTATTGTATTATTTTGTTCGGCTAGCAAAAAAAGATTGAGAATGGTAGACCACTTCCCTAGCCCCTGCCATGAAAACTACCACCCCTAATTCTGTGGACAGGAATAAACGAAATAAACACATAGGTTCGCACTGGTTATAAAAATTTTGCTTTGGAGGGGACTAACATGAACTCCTTCTTTTTCCCACCAAAAAAATGTGTATGCTCTATAATACATTTTTTTTTTCTTCTTTCTTTTTCTCAAAACTTTGGGGAAAAGTGTAAAGAAAATCCCAAAACAAGGGATCTGGAACCCCCCCAAAAATATAACTACAAGATTGTACGTTCAGAAGAATGGTTGAAATTCTTCAGGATGAAATTGCTTATAAAAATGTTTCTCATTAGTGTGAAAAAAGAAAATGCAAATTGAGTTTTTTTTATTTATGTATTTTTCATTTTAGGCTACTTTATTTTAAAATTATGGACATTATCTTGTAGGCATAACAAATCGTGAGGAAATAAAAAAAACTTCCATAATGGACATAAACCTACAATTTAAAAAAAAAAAAAAAAAAAAATGAACATGTGTATATTTTGAAAGCAGTCACTTCTGAAAAAAAAATAGTGATTAAATTTTTTTTTTTTTTTTTTTTTTTTTTTTTTTTTTAAATAGGTTTGATCTTCATTTTTTTATATTGTAAAATAAATAAATAAATGAATGAAATGAAAATACTTTGCATAGTTTTCCTTCTTTACTTTGCTTTTGATGAATCTCTATCAATAAAAGGCAGGATGTGTGTGTGTGTAACAAATGCATGGCCGCAATTTTTGACGGATTTGCACCAAAATCTACATGCACATGCTCCAAGTTAGCGGGAAGGCCAAGACTGACTTTATTTCCCAACTCTCATCAAAAGTGGAAATAATCGGTTTTTCATGCTTCTACGGCAGTTTTCATGTAGTTTGAGGCCATTTTCTACTGGCCAGAGTGAGAGCAAACAGCTGACTGACATGAATGTTAACTAGCATGCAAAAAAAAAATCGATAGCTGCATTCGTCACAAGTGGGAAAAATTTTAATCTGCATGGCACTTTACTCGAATTGGCTCATTCGCTTGCTTAAACTCAATGTTGATTCTGATTCCGCAGAACTGGGTTGGGTGTGAAAAAGTATTTGTTGTTAACATTCTTTTTTCATTCGTTTTTTCCAGTTACGAGTCCTTTTTTAAAGCTGATCATTTTGTGTCCATTTTGTTTAGTTCTCTTTTAGTAACAGATTTAGATGTTTAGTATAGAGCTTAGAAAAAATTTGCAGTGTGAGATAGACAAGAAGTAAGGCATGTAGCAACATCAACACAGCAAAGGGCACCCCTTTAAAGGCAAGGAAGGGCAAAAATATTTTAAGTCAAGTGATAGCGATTGCTGTTTGAGTCATACGATTTTTGAATCAAACACGGGCAACGCTGGGCCATGCTGCTAGTAAATTCTAAAATCTTTGTGGATTAAATTCTTGTGTTGGTCAAAATCAGTTATAAATATTTGGACACTAGGTCTTTGTCACTTTGTTTTCTACTTAATAAGAGGAATGTTGGTGGTGTTATCCTATTCATGTTTTTAACTTAAAAGTTGACAACAACATTAATTACTAATAATATGTAATGTTTAAGATTAACCCAAGATATAACTTCTTGGAAGTTCTTTTTTCTCAGATATATTTTATTTCATCTGATAAGGACTTTAGATATGACAGGCTGAATGATTTTAGTAAGACCTGTTTAAATTTATTTGTCATGAAGAAATGAAAATATACCATTTGCAATAAAAATTTTTATAAGATAGTTCATTTGTATTTAATTTTAATGGTTCAAAGAATATCAAGCAGAACGGTTGACCCTCACACATATTCACCTCATCAAATCTGGCCCTCTTTGATAAAAGTTTGGATACTCTTGGTTAAAATCATTAAAAATAAGAATATCCACGCACACGCATACATATTTTTAGGTCTGGATTTTTCATTTATTAATCCAAAATGTTTTTATTTTATTGTTTCAAGGTTACTTTTTAGTGGGACTGTCTTGTTCATTTAACAGTTGATTAGTACCGTGAGGGTGTTTCGTACAGACTAATCATAAATTGTTATAAATAAATATATAAAAATAGTTGGAAATAAGTCAGATTGACCCCTTTTTTAAAAAGGGTTGAAAAGGAGTCAAATTGATCCTAAATTGTTATAAATTATCGTACAAAATGAAATCTATTTTTATTTACTTGAAATTTTGAAACTTGCATATCCATTTTTTAATATTGACCTTTTAATTTAATTTTTAAAAATAACTCATTCAAAAATAAAATAGATTTATCTCCTTTGTACTGGGGACTTATTTATATCTTTGACATTCCATTAGTACTAAAGTGCTTGAACTACATTAATATTTAGAATGTAACAAGTTAAACCTTCATGATTAGTCAAGGAGCTTTCTGAAAAACCTCTAAGTATTTACAGGAAGTTTCTGGTTTTAGTCATAACTAGTCCACCTATAAACCTGTTGGGTTCTTTTAAAAGCAGTTCATGATACAAAATGATGAGGTATTAGGTTGGTGCAAAAATAATGTCGTTTTTTTTTTTTGCCGTTCAACTTTACGTGAGAAAACGACATTATTTTTGCACCAACCTAATAGCAATATTATTGATTTTAGTATTAATTACACATACAGTGTAACCCGGGTTTCGTCTATTTTGTTTAGGTAAGTATGGCTCTAATTTGGGACCAGAGAAAATCTCTCTTATATCCGGGTTACACTGTATTTGCAATACAAGTTATTGTAATAATTAAAAAAAACTATATTTTTTTTTTTTTTTTTTTTTTTTTTTTTTTACTTCCATTCCAAATATTACTTTGATGGAATGCAATATTAAATGAATAAATTTGATGCTTTGAATTATTTTCTTAATTCAATGATAGAATGTTAAATTATCAAAAAAAAAAAAACTTTCAGAATGAACAATAAATTAACAAGACCAGAATGACATAAGCCTATAATTGTTCCAGGATCATAACCTAGCTTTAATTTGAAACCTCCATTTCATGCCAACATTACGCTGTAGGAAAATGTTTCCTTCCTTCCTCTTTTTATTTTAAGTATTCAGTATCACAAACTGATATTGCAGTAAAAGCCTTTCCGTTCAAGTAATAACCCTGAGGGTGGAGGTTACAATTTATACCAATTTTTATTATTTACCATATTATAAAGGTGGAGGTCATTTTTTTTCTTTTTCTTTTTTTTTTTTTTTTTTTTTTTTTTTTTTTTTTTTAAGTAATTGTCTGCTGAGGGAAAATCCTATATATTGAAATAAAGTATGAATGCCTGCTTTTCATTTTTTTTTTTTTTTTTTTTTTTTTTTTCTAAATATATATTTTTTTTTTATTATGCATACATTCTTTATTACATTTATTTCAATATACATAATGCTGCCAAACCAGCATGAATCTATTTACCATCAAGTCATGTGACACAATTTTCCAACAATACATATTACATTTTACAAGGACACACCCACATAGCCTCTTCACCTATCAAGTAATTGCCAAACATCCAAGATATTTTATTTATAAAAATTCCAGTGTGTTGTAGCAATATATGTTGTCATGTATATTTAAATTTATTTAATAATCTCGGTTTAATATAATATGAATGTTTATTATTTTTCAAACAAAATAGTTGGAATGTATGTATGTAGATTGTTATAAGAATGTGAATCTAAAACAAATATTGAATTTCCTATTAAAAATGCTGTAAAAACATAAAAAAAATAACCATAGCTCAAGAACCCCTTGTTTAATTTTAATGAAATTTGGCACTGTACACGGTTTGGGCTCAAGGCACAGGATGCTCTTAAATTGATTGGGGTATTATATATTGTTTAATGGTGTCTGAAGAACAACATACATACAAGATTAGACTTTTATATGGATATTTGTGGGAATTACAAGCAGATGAACATAAAGTAAAGACAGTTTCAGATAATCATATCAGAAATTATGCAATTTTCTCATTAGCCTTCTTGTTAATTGCTTCGAATGTAAAAAAAAAAATAGTTGAAGGAAAGTCAGATTGAAAAGTTGAAGAGGTGTCAGACTGATCATAAATTGTTTTATAAGATTATACTGAAAATAAAAGTCAACGGCTTTGGTACGTTGATTTCATAAATTTATGCATAGTACTAGATTGGCAGAACAGTCTTCATATCTACCTCCTGTTAATATCAAACTCGTCATTTAGTAATATTCTAACATTAGTCTTGGGCGATTAGTATATATAAAAAAAAAAAAAAAAAAAAAAGACTAACATATATCTATGATATCACTGTTTATATTTAAAAAAAAAAAACAGTAAAAAAGTGATTATTTGGGGTTAAAAATCAGTGATATTTGGCACCTAGTCTCTAAAGATCAGTCTTGTAAATGACTATTCTCGGTTGTATTAAGTGGGTTTGGGTTAGTAGTACACCCTGATGTATGCAGCAATGGCTGATGAAACTGCTTTCTTTTATGAATGAACTGTTTTAGATTTCAACCTTGTCTTCTGTACCATCTCAGGTAGGCATGTATGTAGAGCTAATTACCAAAGTTACCTTTTTTTGGTAATTCCATGTTTTTTAAGGAGTGCTGGCATCTCACAAAATATACATACTTTTTTTATTTTGTATTTAAGTGATTTTTTTTTTTTTTTTTTTTTTTTTTTTAAATGACAATATATTTTATACTTATCTAAATGATTTATAAAATTGTTTAACTTTAGGTGTGGTTAATGAGCGTTCTGGAAAGAATTAATCCCACTGTAATATTTGGGTGGAAAATAATGTGTAACATTGTGCTGATCTGAAATGACAAATTACAGACATACCTCGATTAATGTGCTAATATTTTTATATACCAAAATTCGATTAGTGCATACATACGGTATGCACATACGGTAGTGAGGTAAAACATTTTTCAGTTTTACCATAGTCACTGAAAATTGTTGTTTCTGTTTTCTTTTGTTTTTTTTTTTTTCTTCCCTTAATAGTTATCCATGTACAAATTAGCCGCACTAATCGAGAAATTCCTGTAATTGAAATTTTTTATCAAGGGGAAATAACTCTAACTTTCTAATTTTTAGTTATTGCTTACTCCCCTTAGTAATTATTAGGTTGGTGCAAAAATAATGACGCAATAATGTCGTTTTTTGATGTCGTTTTTTGACGTTAAAAATACGTCAAAAAACGACATTATTACGTCATTATTTTTGCACCAACCTAATAACTTCTGAAACTGAATTTGTAAACAACAAAATGACACTATCGTTTTTTTTTTTTTTTTGTTTTTTTTTTCAAAAATATTCACTCTGTACAAGGCCTGAGGGCCACTCAAGATAGTGGGTTACAGCTTAAGAGTGTGGAAGATAACGTTTAACGGTGATGAATTTATGAAGAAAAAGGTATTCAGTATCGTAAAACAACACGTTTTTTTTTTTTTAAATGAGTCATCATAATTTAAAAAAAAGCAGTTTTCCTTTTTCTTTTTTTTCTTTTTTTTTTTTTTACAATGATGTTCATTCTGTAAAAGACCCTAGAGCCACTCGAGGGAGAGGGTTACAGAGTAAAATGCAGAGTTTATGGGGATATGCAGGGCAGATAACTGTTGACTCTAGACTTGAGCAGGTTTATGATTAGTGATCGGGAAAGCATCCTCTTGAGAGTCACTTCTACAAAGCAAAGGTTCTTGGGAAGAAGCTGCTCGAGTGAAACTCACATCTCACTAGTGGAATACGAAAGGAATGTGCGTGGTTCGCCACAGTGTGCGGGTCTTAACCGTGAAGGATGGCGGGTCAAAATGGAAGGTTAGAACTGGTGGAACTAAGGAATGTAGTTCGTCTGGACATTTTTCATGGAAATACCGAGAGACTAGCGACGTGACATTATTTTAATTGCTGTCTATATTTCCGAGATAACATGAGGTTTTGTATCTAGTTACACTATTTACATCGTTCGAACTGGTGTCCTCATCTTTATTGCCATATTCACGATGTTTCGGCTGTTGTACGCTCGGGCCTTCTTCAGAAGATATACGCGTCAATTTCGAACCAAACCCTTTATTTAGTCCACGGGTGTAGATTGTTCTAATTCCACGTGCCATGCCTTCTTTGTGGGGAGATATCTCAGTTTCAGTTCATTACTCTTGATAATTCTACTCTGTATGTTTTTGTTCGCTTCTGCAGTGGCCAGGTATTGATAGTCACAACTTTTTGGGTCATGTCACTTTTTGGATTATCGGGATATCAGTGAGTGAATTTTTAGGACTTAATGTCTCAGTAAACATTTTTTTTTTTTTTTTTTTTTACCAAAGCTCATATTACAATTTTTGTTATTGTTGTTTTTCTCTAGCTCCCTGCATTACTGGTTCTCATATATGTTGTATTCAAGTCTATACTTAATCGGCTTAAGTGATTTTTGTAGCCTAGCATATGCGCTGATTCTTTAAGTTTCCGGTTTTTCCAGTGATGTTCTCTATTATTTCAAAATCCCACAGAGGCTGGTGATGTCCCCCCAACCCCCACAAAAAATCATGGCACGTGGAATTAGAACAATTTAACTAGCCCCCACCCTAACTAGACTAAATAAAATGTTCAGTTGGAAATTTCAATGTATATCACCTGAAGAAGGTCGGAGCGTACAACGGCCGAAACGTTGTGAATTTCGCAATAAAGATTAGGACAAAAGTCCGAACGATGTAAGTAGTGTAAATACTAATTATTAAATACTTTATGCGAGTAGAATTAAAATAAATAATAATAATAAAATACAAAGACAGAACACTCGAAGCTAATTGCCCAGACATCATGTATTAGGTTGGTGCAAAAATACTGACGTTTTTTGACGTTAAAAAATACGTCAAAAACGACAGTATTTTTGCACCAATCTAATACTTTCATATTGACATAGCAGTCCTTGCACATTGTAATGTACCTTTGAAGTGCTTCAAAACTATCAAAATACAGGGATCTTGAAATAGAAATCTCAAAAATGTGGCACATGAGGACATCAGTAATTCCTGTTGTAGTTGGAGCACTCGGATTGACGGGAAAAGGTTCTGATAGACTTATTGAAATGATCCCTGGTATCCCATTTCTGTCCGACCTCTTACTACAATAATCTTGAGATTCGACAAAGTGTCATTTAAAATCATTTCCAGAGTTTAAAAACATTATCATACAAATTTCAACATCATCATCCTCCTCTTCCTCATCAGCATTGACCAGACATTGTCATCAAAAAAACAGAAAATGCTTTCTTATTGACATGGCAGTCCCTGCAGACTGTAATGTATTTTTGAAAATCTTCCAAAAACTATCAAAATACAAGTATCTTGAAGTAGAAATCTCAAAAATGTGGCACATGAGGACATCAGTAATTCCAGTTGTAGTTGGAGCACTCGGATTGAATGAAAAAAGTTCTGATAGACTCATTGAACGGATTCTTGGTAGCTCATACTTTTAAGAAATATCAAATTTATATGATCTTAGTTTTATATTATCTCAGTTCCGTCATTTTTCCATAAATGAAATATCAAAATTAATAATAAAATGAGTGGAAAACCAAATCATACCATAAAATCTAATAAATGTATAAAAAATATACACTACTGATAATATTTCATAAGAAAGGTACCTAATTAATTAGGTACCTTTTCTTATGAAATTTTATCTCACTCTTCATGTCTTATTGAATTTTTTTTATAGTATTATATTTTTCCATAAAGCATCCTAAACGTAAAGGTGAAAGCTAAATACCAAAAAACAAAACAAACAAAAAAAAGAACAAAAAAAAGTGTTAGAGCGCTGATAGTTTTCCTTTAAAATAACGAGGTAAATAAGTTGGTTCACGAAAAGCTAAATTAAGTCAATTCTGACCTTCCGTACGATAACTTTTCCTCACGTAAGATGTCAGTGCATGGTGAAATCATCACATGTTACTTGTCAATCAGCGCCGCTGTTAAGATCGGCTTTCTTTTATTTTAAAGTACATTTTTTCAGTGCAGAAAGCAAGTAATGTTTGTTTCAAAATATATTAAACAAACTTTATAATTTCTAATTTTCTTAAATTAAATTTTGAAAAAATTATAAATGATTTTTAAAAGACTTTTCAACAGAGAATTTCACTTTTGTAAACAAAAGTGAAAAAAAAATCGCTGATGATTGATCTTCTGTCAAATTTCTTGATTAAAAAAAAAAAACGATTTTTAACGAAAATTTTGGACGTTCTAGGAATGATTAAAAATGTAAAAAAATATTCAAAAAATACTTTGATCTTTCCTCTTGATAATAATATAAACATTTAGGCAGTAAAAAAATTATTTTCATCAAGTTTAGGGCCTTTTTTATTCATGCTATGCTATTTTTTATCGATCTCATGAACATATCTACATTAAGGGAAATAACTCTGTTGTGACTGTTCATTATTGTTTATTCCACTTATCGATATAGTGTTTATTTATTTTTTTGTCATATAATTTCTCGAGTGTTCTTTGTTTTATATAGGGTAAATAAAAAAGTAACAAACAAAAAAGAAACAAACAACCAAAAAAGCAGTTTTATTTTAAAAAAAGCAAATTAAAACGCCCGTATTAAAATGAATATGTATGTTTTAAAAATTCCAATTCCAAATAACCCGTAGATTAAATCAAGCCTAAAGGGTTCAGTTCTGAATTCCTTACAAGTTGCCCGCAACGATATATATGCCTGATGAAGGCAGGAGAGCAAAATGGTCGAACTGTTCAGATAACAACAACAATGATGAGGACAATAGTCAGAGTGTAAAAAAATAATGCAAAAATAAGCTTCAATTTAAAAAAATAAATGAATAAAGCTGCTTATAGAAATATTACGGTCAAAAGAAGAAACTCCTTCCAGTTATATTTGACAGAGGTATTGAAAAAACTAATTGCCTAATCATCAAAATTTGATTCGCTAAAGTAAAAAAAGATATTATTGGGTGTTTAAACACCACGTGTTAATAGCGGTAGGTTAAAAAAAATTAACCCACAAGAATGAAGTTAAAAAAGTAACAAAAGAAAACTGTTTTTATTATTAACTAAATTACCCGGAAAGTAATAAAAAAAATAAATGAAGTCCATAATTGGGTCATTTTACTATTATTATTATTATTATTATTATTATTATTATTATTATTAATAAAGTATATTCTTCTTATTATTAATATTTATATTATATTTATATTATAAAGTATTATTATTATTTTTAATAAAGTATTATTATTATTAATCAATATTTATATTATATTTTTATTATAAAGTATTATTATTATTATTTATTAATAAAGTATTATTGTTACTTTATAATATAAATATAAATATTAATAATATTATTATTATTATTTATTAATAAAGTATTATTATTAATATTATATTTATATTATAAAGTATTATTATTATTATTTTATTAATAAAGTATTATTATTAATATTTATAATATAAAGTATTATTATTATTATTATTATTTATTAATAAAGTATTATTATTATTAATATTTATATTATAAAGTATTATTATTATTATTATTTATTAATAAAGTATTATTATTATTATTATTAATCAATATCTATATTCATATTATAAAGTATTATTATTATTGTATTGGATACATTTGTGCACTCTTAATCAAGGTTTTATATCTTTCCATTTAACTATTTTCACATGTAAGAAATAATTCTACTTTTTAAATCGAGCATGTTCAAAGTCCGGCCAGGGGCCTAATTACGACTCGTGGTTAAATTTCATATGGCCCCTATCATCTGTCCTAGAATGTATCACTTCCAGCCTGCCAGTATTGTCAATCAGAGTATATAAAGTACACACCTAAGAAATGCAATTTCATGTTCTACCAAAAGATGGCACCAACACTCTGTGGCCGCCCTCTGGCGGTGTGACCCTGACCATGGCTTTTCCCAGCCAATTTTTAAGACTACTGCCTTTGAGCCAGAGCTGGCCTACATACTATAAGAAATTAGGTTATCTCCTTTTGCTCCTGCTGCTATTGGAAGATTCTATCATGAACTTTTAATGGCATAACCCAGTTTTAGCGCTAAATATTATTTGGCGCGTAATTACGAACGCATAGGCTATGCAGACTAAGATTTCAAAGGAGGCAGTCGTCTTTGGCCGTTTCCGAAGAGCAGCGCCGAAACCAGTTCGAATGAGAAGGCCCACCTTTCAAGAGAAAGATATGTCTTTGACTCGGCGACCATCTGGAAGGTTCAAACAACATTTGCTTGAATGACAGATGAGCGCAAAAAACTATTTCTACTGACATACATTGGAATTCACCCAATTGCTTGACAATACTCACTAAAAACACGTTTTTTAGCAATTCTCTCAACGCATGTGTTGATGTATATATTATTGTTGTATATGAAACATTTTTAAATCATTCGATTGTCTCTTCCTTGTCATCTGCCAGACTTGGTGTGGAAGTCATTACAAATCTCATAATACTGCACTCCTGCTCTGAGTATCACCCTTCACGTTAGTGCAAGTTATTTGTTTTGGTCATCTGAGATGAATAAATTCTAAAATCTGCAGTCAGTTATGTGTCATGCGTGATAAACGCTTAGGCGATCATGTATCTTTCGATACATGACTGACGAGGCAGATTTTTTCCTGAAGTAGGTTGCCATTTCTTACAGCGGTAGACCAGTTGCCATCTTGCTATTTACCCATAGCTGGCGGGGGGTGAGAAGAAAATGATTCATACCTTTCTACAAGCGTATTAGCACGTAAGTGAATGTAATGGATTCGACTGGAATTCGAACTTGGCTCTCAGATTTCACAGTCCGAGCCTTCTCTAAAATCTAAGTGAATTAAATTTGTTTTGCGTTGGTCAAAATCAGTTATAAATATATTTGGACACTAGGTCTTTGTCACTTTGCTTTCTACTTAATAAGAGAAATGTTGGTGTTGTGTATCCTATTAATGTTTTTAACTTAAATGTTGACAGACAACATTAATTACTAATAATATGTAATGTTTAAGATTAACCCAAGATATAACTTCTTGGAAGTTCTATTTTCTCAGATATATTTTATTTCATCTGATAAGGACTTCAGATATGATAGGCTGAGTGATTTTAGTAAAACCTGTTTAAATTTATTTGTCATGAAGAAATGAAAATATACCATTTGCAATAAAGATTAACCCAAGATATAACTTCTTGGAAGTTCTATTTTCTCAGATATATTTTATTTCATCTGATAAGGACTTCAGATATGATAGGCTGAGTGATTTTAGTAAAACCTGTTTAAATTTATTTGTCATGAAGAAATGAAAATATACCATTTGCAATAAAGATTAACCCAAGATATAACTTCCTGAAAGTTCTATTTTCTCAGATATATTTTATTTCATCTGATAAGGACTTTAGATATGACAGGCTGAGTGATTTTGGTAAGATTTGTTTAAATTTGTCATGAAGAAATGAAAATATGCCATTTGCAATAAAATTTTCATAAGATATTTCATTTGCATTTAAATTTAATGGTTCAAAGAATGTCAAACAGAATGGTTGGCCCCTACGCATCTTCACCTCATCAAATCTGTCCCTCTTTGATAAAAGTTTGGATACCCATGGTTTTAAATCATTAAAAATAAGAATATACACACACAGACGCACACATGCACACACATGCACACAAACACACAGACACGCACAGATGCACACAAACACGCACACACACACACACACATATACACACACGCACAAAAACACACACACATATTTTTAGGAATGGATTTTCATTTATTATTCCGACATATTTTTATTTGTTTGAATGTTTCTTTTCAGTGGATACCCATATTTGGGTAGACGTTCTTTCTATTTATTAACCCCTTTCCCGTTGATTATTTTGGGAAAAAAAAAGATTCTTTTTCAGATGAATTTTTGTATTTGTTTTTAATATCGTATTTTTTTTTTTTTTTTTGCTGATTATGAAAAAAAATAACTTTCATCCCAATTTTTCTCATTGAAATTATGTTTTAAAATGCTTTTTTTTCGGCAAAGACGTGTAAACACGTCACCCCATAAATCGTCTTCTTTACTATTATTTTTCTCATATATTATAATTGTTTTTTAAAAATATGATTCTTTCGCTACATAAGAGTTCTCATGTTTCAAAAACAAGAGCTGAAAACTTCAATATCATTATTAGAATTAAGTTGATTTAAAGCATCAAGCTCTGTTACATCTTCAAGCGAATTTTTTTAATTATAATTTAGGCTCTACTTTTGTATCGAGCACTTTAAAAAAACAAAAAAACAAAAAAACAAACAAAAATACTAAAGAACTTCGGATTGTTTACCTATCAAGTTTTTTCCTATTTTCTACATATTTGCACGCACACACAAACACACACACATATATATATATATATATATATATATATATATATATATATATATATATATAATTACCATATGCACTCTCTTCCCCTAAACTAGAGCGTCCTGGGTATGACGATAAACTACGTCCAACAACAAGGCTTCAGATAATGCTTTCGGAAAAATGTTGCCAGCTATACGTTTTTTTGAAACAATAATGTTGCCAGTTATACGTTTTTGAAACAATAATGTTGCCGGCTATACGTTTTTTGGAAAAATAATGTTGTCAGTTATGTGGTTTTGAAACAATAATGTTGCCAGCTATGCGTTTTTGAAACAACAATGTTGCCAGATATGCGTTTTTTGAAAAATATTGTTGCCAGCTATACGTTTTTTCGAAAAAAATAATGTTGCCAGCTATACGTTTTTTTGGAAAGAATAATGTTGCCAGCTATGCGTTTTTGAAAAAAATAATGTTACCAGCTATATGTTTAATAGTACTGTATATATATATATATATATATATATATATATATAATATATATATATATATATATATATATACCTTAATTTGGCATTAAATGACCCACAGTGGTTGATATGCTATAAAACCCAACCAACCAACCTAAACTAGACATTTAGGGTGTAACTTGTGGAAAAAAAAAAACGAGTAACTGTTTGGAAGCAAAATAAATGCACCCGGCCAAATTGACTGCTTCAAGAAGAAACTGAGGCACGTTGAAGTACTCGAGCCGTGGCTCACACCTCCACCAGATATATGAGCTGACAACGGAACTTGATTCAAGCCCAGATGGACATAAAAAGAATGAAGATCTACGTATAAACCCGTTCGTAGCCGGTTTTTGAACATTGTCGTAAAAACGTATATACACGTCTACGCCTGGGAAAAGGGGTTAAACATTATATTCATTTATTTCCATGAACCGGCCTGAATATTGGAGGTAACTTAGAAGAATATGCGATCTCCGGCAGGATTCGAACCTGCGTTTTCCTAGAGGAAACCGTTATTAGAACTAACGTGCTTTACAAATAACCTAATGACCAAGTAAAGCCCGAAGCAGCGTTTAAAGAATTAAATATGAATATGTCGGATTAATAAATGAAAAATCTCCTGCTAAAAATTGTCTTTGTTTACGTTAGTATAGGAAACTAAGCAGAGGTTTCAGTATCCTCAAGGTCACATGGCACAGTGGATAAAGGCGTTAGTTAGATCCAGTGACAGAAAACAAAGAGTGTGAGTTCAATACCTGGTTAAGACAGTGGAGATCTTGGAGAGGGGAATTAACAGGAGATAACTGATAACTGACATCCATTAAACATGGCAGGTGGAACTAGAACAGTCTACCCCAGTGAGCGAAATAAAGGGTTCAGATCGACATTCCAACCACCTGAAGAAGGCTGGAATGTACAACGGCCGAAACGTTGTGATAAATATGGCGACAAAGATGAGGATAATAGTCCGAATAATGTAAATAGAAGCAGAGATTTATATTTCAAGAATCTGGAAAGGTTTGTGTTCAAATGCAGTATTCGTTCTTTTTACCCACAAAACTTTATCTGCGATATATATATATATATATATATATATATATATATATATATATATATATATATATATATATATATATATATATATAACCAGGGGAATTTAGAGCGGCATGGATCCATCCAGCTCTTATCTCAAATAACATCTTAAAAGAGACTGTTTGACCAACACAAGGAATGTTAAAAAGATAAAAAAACAAATGAAAACTACAGACAAAAGTTCATTTTCTCCATCAAGACATTCATTTCTGTAGTTCACTGCTACCAGCAAGCAGAAATATTTCTTCTCCTGATGATGGCCATGTTGGCCGAAACCAGTCGAGGAATCTAAATGAAATAGTAATAATAAAAACGAAAGAATATTAATCTACATACAACCCAGTATGTCTGAACATTTTTTAATATATTCTATTGTTCATATATATATATATATATATATATATATATATATATATATATATATATATATATATATATATATAATACAACTCTCTACCGCTTTGCACTAACAAGAGCGGAGGCATTTCCAACCAATGAGATGCACTTTTTTGATAAACCTGATTGTGACGACACAATGTCTGGTTCGGGGTAATAAAAAAGAAATGTAGTGGAAAAAAAGGCTTGAGAAAAGACCTCCTTCTCAAGATTATTTTCAGTCAAGCAGAAAAACTGAATTTGAAACCTGGAACAGTTTGAAAAGTTGCTTATTGACTAAGCCGGAGTATTTAAAATGAAGGTCGTCGACCAATTTAAACAGTATTTATGACAATTCAATTCATGATTGACTCGTCAGCAGATCAAGTATCGCTAATAATACGAAGAATACCTACAGTCTTCAATTATTATTCTACAAAGCAGTACCACTTCAGAAAGCATTCCACAAACAACAATCATTCTGCAACTCCTTCCATTCAACACAGGGACGCTCCCTCTACTATATTGACCTATCAGTTCCCGAACGGCTCAACAAAATTTGACAGCGAATCGTGAAATTTACACTGCCAAGGATATTTATAACTGTTGTTACTCATGTAAGTCCCCACTTTATCGTGAACATTTTTCTCTAATTAGCTTAATTTCTTTAAGCACCCAGATGAATATTTTGAACAACTCCTTCATCTATCCTCCTTTTGCATTAAGCACTATTGTCAGTGTTATTCAACTTTGCTTCAACGTCACACAAAATAAGAGTCCATTTGAAATTGTTCGCTTAAAGAGGTGTTAATTAATTTTTGGTATAAAAATAAAGCTGCGTCTTATCCACCGATTCCTCTTTCGAAAAATAGGTTCCAGGTCCCTTCAAGACATGGGCGATCATAGCTCTCCACGGTTTCCTATCATTTGTAGCTTTTAGTAATGTTTATATTTTCACGATCATTCCCATTCCGAGTTCAGCCATCCATTTACACAACCTTGTTAGGTAGGTTGATTATGGCTCTCCACGACTTCCTATCCTTTGCAACTCTTAATAAGGTTTGTCTTTTCACTATCCTTTCCACTCTCTGTTCAGCCATCCATTTACTCAAGCTTGTTAGGTAGGTTGATCATGGCTCTCCACGGTTTCCTATCATTTGTAGCTCTTAGTAATGTTTGTTATTTTCACTATCACTCCCACTCTCTGTTCTACCATCCATTTATTCAAGCTTGTTAGGTAGGTTGATCATGGCTCTCCCCGGCTTCCTATCATTTGTAGCTCTTAGTAATGTTTGTACTTTTACTATCCGTCCCACTCATTGTTCTTCCATTCATTTACTCAAGCTTGTTAGGTATGTTGATCATGGCTCTCCATGTCTTCCTATCGTTTGTAGCTCTTAGTAATGTTTGCATTTTCACTATCCGTCTCACTCCTTTTTCTGCGGGATGTTTTCTCGATCACTAAAATCTTGACGTCTTCATGTCTAAGGTAAACAGTTATCTCCCCTACATAACCTCACGAACTTCACGATCATAAAACACTACACAATAAATCTATACTATGATTGCATCTTGTGCTTTGTATTCCGTGATAATAACGATGATTGTGTTCTTCTATATAATAAATGCGAATGTCAGTGTGTCACACTTTTTCAATTAAAGTGACGTAGCTCTCAATAGCTCTTCTCCTTCTATATATTAGGTTGGTGCAAAAATAATGTCGGTTTTTGACGTTAAAATACGTCAAAAACCGACATTATTTTTGCACCAACCTAATAATAAATGCGAATGTAAGTGTCAAACTTTTTCAAAATTTCTACTAGAGGCCGTAGCTTAACATATCATACCATTTTAGAATTAGGCCGATTCCGTGGGCCAATTAAAAACATTCCGGGTTGGATCCAGACCCCCAATCCTGAAATTTTGGATTCTCAAGTTTTCATTACTGTGTCTATTGTTTTCATCGATTTTTTGTACGATAACAATTTTTACAACTTGGAAATAAATTTGAGAATAATCTAAATGAATTGTGAAATCCAGTTAAAGTCACCCATAAAATAAAAAAAAAAATAGTTTGTACGGAAAGTAAGGACCTATATACATAAAATTGTCCTTGAATTAAGTGGAGACAGAATAATTATCATTGAACTTTTAAAAAGTAAGCTTAAATATTAAAGCAGTACTTAAAAGCAACGATCAGCGTTGAGTTCTTCTGTAGTTTATTGTTGCCTCTCGTATCTACTCCCCACTAGCTATTGTGATGATGGCCCGATGAAGAATCCTCCACAGGATCTAGCTTAAGCTAGTAACAAATATATTTAATAACTGCAACATTTAAACGTTTTTTCTTCCTCTTATTAGACATCTAGAAATACGACATTATTTACCGAACAATCTAATATAAACGATTCAAGTAAATTTTGTAATCACCAAGAGTCAGTTTAGTACGTTGTATTATACAAGCACCATCGCGATTATGACTAAAGCACATTTGCATTTAAGCTACTATGTTACTATCTCTGATTGTATTTGCTTTTCTTTCTTTTTTTTCTTCTTTTGTTCTGGCTATACATATTGGTTTTTTATACGTCTATCAACACACACGCAAACAGATTGCAAAAGACTCTTCGTCCAGATTCAAAATGGCGACATTATTTTACTATCAATCTCACATAATAAAAAAAAATATATTCTCTTTAAAACTGTTCGAGGCTAGGAAAAACCGAAATCTGAAATAGAAAACTAAATATGAAATAAATAATTGTTGGACGACTGAGTTGCTTCAGTGAAGGTTGAAAATGAGTGTAACAGCATTTATTTTAATTATCTCTTTTTTTTTTCTTTTTCAAGTGTTACTTTTGCTTGAACCGTTAGATAGTTATCGGAAAGTCGTTTCCACGATTGTTCATTTATTTATTATCTACGTTTTTGGCGTGCGACAATAATTTCGTTGGGTGTTGGTCCCAGTTCGACGAACTGAGAACACCATCCAGCGAAAATATAGTCATACGCCAAAAACGTAGGTACGCGTATGTGTACTAATTAACAAATATCTTTTCTGTGTATAACTGCATTGAGAACTGTTCCTTTAAATAATATGTGGAAATAACCACTCTTCGCCTGATGAAGATCGAAAGACCCGAAACTAGTGTAGCAAAAATATTGAAGGTATTTAAAATATAAATTTTTCATTCGTTGGAACTTTTATAATCTCTCCCTTATATATATATATATATATATGTATATATATATATATACACGCACAGACACACACACACATATGTGCATATATATATATATATATATATATATATATGCACATTTCATTGAATGCGACAGACATTGAAAAATGAAAACATTTTATAAAGCATACATACAACAAACTATTTCTTATTTAACAGTGAACATATTTAATCCTTGAAAATGGGTAAATGTATAGCCGAAAGCGCTCGGATAAAAAGAACATTTGGACAGCTTTTACATAATTTCTTATCCAAAAAGATATATTAGATCACATGAGAAATTGTATAAAAAAAATTAAATAAAAGCACCTTGTCTGTCGTATTCAATGAAATGAGCATGAAAGAAAGATTTCTGCGTAAATACACAAATTATATATATATATATGTGTGTGTGTGTGTGTGTGCGTGAGATAGAGTCTGTGTATGTGTGCGTACGTGTGTGTGTGTAAATAAATACAAAAAGTAAACTTATCTTAGCCGACGCGTTTCTCCTTTCCTCAAAGAAGTGTTACTATCCCAACCCAAGATACATGACCATAAAATTTTTAAAAATTAAAATAGTTGAGTCCATAAGCTCATGTTATTCGAAACATATATTAGGTTGGTGCAAAAATAATGTCGTTTTCTCACATAGTAACACATGTAAGAAAACGGCATTATTTTGCACCAACCTAATAACACATAAATTAATCCCAATCGAAAATAATTTAAATACTAATTTAAATAATATGTATAATGGAAGCGAAATTCGCTTGAGGATGAAATGGAACTAATGTCTTTAAATTAATTACAAAATTAAATTCGGGGCTTTTAACTTCCATTTTTGAAACATGGTTAGAACTGTGTAGCGAAAAAAACATATTTTAAGTCAATTAATATATATATATATATATATATATATATATATATATATATATATATATATATATGTGTGTGTGTGTGTGTATGTGTATGTGTATGTGTATGTGTGTCGCCTCGTGGCGGGTGGGGAGTGGTCTGTTAAATATAGCGGAGACGCAGTGTTAATCTACCGTTCGGCCGTACACCTCTATCTGTTTATTACTAACACTCTTGTTTTGTATATATCTATTATTTCAATACCCTTGTTCAACCTACCTTCGTCTTCCGTGTCTTTCTTTCTGGCCCCTAAACAGGCTACAACACCTTCAATCTGTCCTGAGAGCATCAATTTTTCCAAACCTTCTTTCCTTATTATGTGACCCATAAATTTCAACTGTCTGCTTCCTTAGATGTAACACAAGGCATAGTTTAGGACACTCAGTGAGTATCGAACTCACTACTCAGTCGTAATTGTTATATCGAGACGAGCTTGCTAACTGGAAAGATTGATATATGAACAAAAATAGATATGAGCATAAAGAGATGGATTTGAAAAGAAAGATAGAAAGATATGAAAAGTACGAGAGAGAACGAGAGAGACATATGACTATATATATATATATATTAGGTTGATGCAAAAATAATGACGTAATAATGTCGTTTTTTGACGTATTTTTTAACGTCAAAAAACGACAATATTACGTCATTATTTTTGCATCAACCTAATATATATATATATATATATATATATATATATATATATATATATATTGATAGATCTGAAAAGAATGCTATGGATTCATTGGTCCTATGTTGCTCACATAAATGTCTTTTTGTACAGATTTCTTTTGCTTCACGCCTAGCAAAATAAACATCATGCGTATGAAATTGACATAGGAAAAAAAAAGAAAAAAAATAATCAGATAAAAAAAAGAAGAAATATCTTATTTTTATAAATGAAACTGTCTTTGATATTGAAACGAGAGAGTCTGTCTACCCCCCTCCGCCCCCAATCAGTTTCAAGCCCTTTTCTCAAACCAACCCAAAACTACCAAATATTTTTCATGCTGCACTCAATACAGTCTTGTCCGGGCAATTATAATCATCTCTCCTTGAGATCAAAAGGCCCCGAAAGGCCCTGCCAACAAGATAATCGATCTGAAGTCGAGAGCCGTTTCCAGGGAAACACGTCTCCCCTTACAATTTGGAACTATCCAGTCAAGCACGACCACGCCCCGTTCGCCTCCCAACGATTTATAAGGATGTGTTTTCGCTTGGTAAACTTGATTACATTGTAACCACGAGACGTAAAAAAAAATATATATTTTTTTTTAATTTTATTTATTTATTGAGACTCGCGGCGCCATTCTTGAAACTTGTCGTTGTCTCCATCTCGACTCTGGACTAAAGGGGAAAAAAATCTGATTCTAACAACTGACGGAGTCAAATGAACTTCTTCATCTATGTGCCATGTTCATTCAAGACGTTGACGATCATAGCTCTCCACAATTTCCTGTCCATCGTAGCTGTGAATAAATTTTGTCTTATTGTTATCTCTCCTAAACCTTGTTCCGTCAGCCATTTGCACTAGCTCGCTCAGTTGGCTATGCGTTGTTTTCCTCCGTCCTTCTATTGTGGTAAACCCTCCCACAGTAGAATGAACTCTTCCTCCTCTCATAAATACTAACTTGAAGAGTCGGTTGGGAAGCCGAGACGCAGTCTCTGACTGGGTGCGACTTCTGTCGAACACTGCTTTAGCAGAGAGGAACCCGGACGAAACTTTGCCCTTCGGCAAAGCTTCGTCCGAGGTAGACAGATCCCAAACCCGCTTATGTGGCAATATTTTTGGCCGAGCCTACGGGCTCAGAGAAACCCACGGTAAACTCGGCCTTGTGCCACATACAACCCTCGTGGGGGGCTGTTAAATATAGCCAAGACGCAGTCTCTGACTGTGAGAGACTTCTGTCGAACTTTCTGCTTTGGCAGAGAGGAACCCGGACGAGGCTGTGCCGAAAGGCAAAGTTTCGTCCGGGGAGGTAGACAGATCCCGAACCCGCTTATGTGGGTTCTAAGGGAATATTTTTGGCCGAGCCTACGAGCTCGGAGAAACCGACGTTAAACTCGGCCTTGTGCCACATACATTCCTCGTTGGGGGGGGGGACTGTTAAATATAGCGGAGACGCTGTGTTAACCTACCGTTCGGCCGTACACCTCTATCTGTTTATTACTAACACTCTTGCTTTGTATATATCTATTATTTCAATACACTTGTTCAACCTACCTTCGTCCTCCGTGTCTTTCTTTCTGGCCCCTAAACAGGCCACAACACCTTCAATCTATCATGAGAGCATCAAATTTTCCAAACCTTCTTTCCTTATTATGTGACCCATAAATATTAACTGTCCGCTTCCTGATGCTAAGCATAAGTGTGCTTTTTGTTGCCATTTTCTTTAGAACTTCATCATTGATCACATGTTCCATCCATACAATCTTTCTTTGGAACCACATTTCTGTTGCTTCAAATCTCTTCTCCATCTTTGAGGATTGTAATCTTAACATTTGAAAGTGTGGAAAAAGAATCTAATGGTTGGTCGTAAATCGATCTGTTTGCAAGTCGGCTTGTAATTAATTTTGCAAACGTTTTATATATCTTTAAGCTTTATTGTACTTTTCCTAGTTTTTTTTTACGGTTTCTTTACGTTTGATACCAAATTGTATCCACTCTTTACTGAGAATAAAGCAACAGTCGACCGAAATACAGAATGTTGCGTTAAAATATTTACAGCTCAATGCTTTCATCGTCCTGGGTAAGACGTTAAACCACATCCGCGTCCGGGGTAAGACGATAAACTACATCCAGCAGCAAGGCCTCTGATCAGGAGGTTTTGATTGCTGTTGTTCCCAGGTCCACCGTAAACCTGGGTGGTAGCACCTGTTAGGGTCCAAGCTATGGGCAAAGTGTTAACTATTACGAGCAATACCTTTTTGGAAAAAAATATTACCAGCAATACAATTTTGAAGGAAAAATATTATCAGAAACAAATTTCCGACAAAACAAAATATTACCAGCAATAAAAAATGTTGTCGGCATTAAATAACCCATTGAGGTTGAGATGCCGTAAAACAAAATGAACCAAACCAATTTAAACCAAAAAAAAAAAAATTTTATTGATACGAATTTATCCTAAAAATGTTGTCGGCATTAAATAACCCATTCAAGTTGATATGCCGTAAAACAAAATAAACCAAATTAATCTAAACCAAATAATACATATTCTATTCATACGAATCTATGCTGAAAATGTTTTCGGCATTAAATAACCCATTGAGGTTGATATGCCGTAAAACAAAATAAACCAAACTCAATGATTTCACCTTTTGAGATAAATTGGAGTTGAGGGAAGAGGCTATAAATAGTGTCCATTAGATAAGTAAACATTTATTTATACTTAATTATGTCAATTTACAAGTCTAATTCTTTGATTATCATTTTTTGGAATTTTTTAGTTTTTACCCAGTTTTTACTTATCAAAGACATTAATTTATATATATATATATATATATATATATATATATATATATATATATATATATATGTATGTATGTATGTATGTATATTTTGCTTGTGGTGATTCATAATTAGAATTCTGATTTAAATATATTTTTCATTCAATGTATCGAATACAAAACATATCAACTTTATTTGGATTTATTCTTGAAATAGTAAAACTTTTAAGTCAGTTTGTAAGCAAAAAACAGCGGAAATTAGGCATTTCTGTATATTTTTCAGGCGATATTTAAAAGTAAATGCTCAAAAATTAATAAAAGCTGCAGTGGTGGAAATAAGTATAAGACCCCCCATGAAATTGCTAATAATTTTCTTATTACTGCACAAATTTCTCTGAAAATTTGTGTGTGGTACTTAGATCCAAAATTGTACAAAATTCAATATTTACAATTATTCCCTTTCAATTGTAATACTTCAAAACACCTTTTTTGCATTGAATCAATAAATTTTCTGAGAGTTTCAAATGGAATTTCATTCCAATACTGTTTAATGCAAGATTTTAAAGTTTTTCTATCTTCAAATTGACTTTTCTTTTTGTATACTCTTCTTGACAAAATTCCCCACAAATTTTCTATTGGGTTTAAATCTGTAGACTTAGTCGGCCAGTCCAAAACCTCAATATTATTTTTGTTTTAAACTAGTCTTTACATTAGAAGTGTGTATGGCTGAGTTGTCCTGTTGAAAAATGGCATTATTAGTGTCTAGACGATTTATAAATGGGACAAGACTGTTTTCCAACACCTTGATATATTGATCAGAGTTTTGTTTCCCTTCCATCACTACTAAATCAGCCTTTCCCGACACAGAAAAAGCTCCCCAAACCATAAGAGATCCTCTTCCAAATAGTCATTTTGAAAACAGTTGCTTCTCCTTTCTTAAATCATGCCAATAACACTGGTAGCCATCGGGCCCATCCAAATTAAACTTTTTCTCATCAGAAAACACCACGGTTTCTCATTTCTCTTTTACTTCCAGTTTACTTTTTTCTTTACCCAATCTACGCGCATCTTCTTATGTTTAGCAGTTAAAGCAGGGTCTGTCTTCCTGTTTCGATACACAAGATTTGGCGATTCATGGAAAAGTTGACGAACTCTTCTTGGAGTGATGGGTAAATTCTGAGATTTTTGCAGATCTCTTGAGCTTGATTGTCCTCTAGAAGCTTCTCGAAGAAGTCGACGTCTGGCTGCATTTGTAATTTTAGGTGGACGACCTGGAAGTTTTCTGGTGCCAGACGATTCAGGGTCCTTTAGATAATTTCTCACAACTACTCGGGACCTTGACAGATCTCTTTCAATGAAACTTATAGATTTTCCTTCCAGTTTATAGGCAGAAATTTGCACTTTTTCATTTTCATTAAGGGAGAGTTCCTAGGCATTTTGCAGTAACTGTATTCAATTATGAAATGTTTAAATACGACTCACGTGGCTTAAAATCATAATAAGAGTCTTTTTATAATCTGCGCATGCACTTATTCTTCCTTTGGCATTCTAAAGTAAACCAGATATGCAAATTTTCAAAACTGTCTTATAATTATTTCCACCCTTGAAAACGAAATTTTGTTAATAACATCGTTCTGGTGGAAAGTTGTTATAAAATCGAATATGTATACTAATACCATCGGATCTAGGTACAACACACAAATTTTCAGAGGAATTTGTGCAGTAATAAGAAAACTATTAGCAGTTTCATGGGGTGTTTTATACTTATTTGCACCACTGTATGAATATGTATTTTCGTATCAGTACTTGTATCAAAACTCAGCTTCTGCAATGTGTGCCATGTTGTTATTCTAAACAAAGTAAAAAATCAACCTGTCCTAATCAGCAATGCTCAAGTTTTTGGTCTGATCTGACCTGACCCTGGTAAAGACAGCGCATCGCAAGAGGAGTCAGGTTCTTCCTGGAGTGGGACAAAGAATCCGCCATTTTTCCAGCATCGACCATTTTTCCAGCATTTTTCCAGATCGTATATATTAGCCCCAGTTGAGGCGGAAGTGTACTTGAGTCTCAATAGACGTTCAAGGCAAGAAGCCTCGCTGAAAGTACAACTTTTTATCAAGGCTGTAGAATATTCAGTATCTTTCTTTTTTTTTTGCTCGATGATGATCAAGGTTTTTTTTTGTGTTTAAAATTACAATCCATTTTCCCACCCATTGAGCTGCCAGATCTAGATCAGAGGATATTTGATCTAAAAAGCGACAGCAATAAGATGAATCAAAACTAGCAATATAATTGTAGGGATGCAAAAGGCGATTATCTCGATTTCGCTGAGACAAAGTCACGACAGTCACGTGATGGCCGGTGAGTGACGTCAGAGGAAAGAGTGACGGAGGGCAGTTGCGATGTAAAGCCCGAGGAAGAAGGACGTCCCTAGCGCACAGCGGTAGGTCTTAAAGAAGAAAAAAAAAACATGGTCTCACGAGGGTTATAAAGAAAATAAGGCTTCCACTGTTTTTTTTGTTTTTTTTTTTTTACACAGTTATAACTTTTCTGTGTGGGACAAATACACACAGTGTCTAACATCAAAATTGTCCCTATCATGTAACAGTAGGGGACAATTCTCCACCCCACAAAATGTTTAATATATTAAAAACCATTAAACTAATTGAGTTTCTTTTTTCTAGCTTTTCAGATAAGACGTTTAGCCATCTTGGCACCATTTGACGTAAGAATCACTGACAATCACTTTGAATTATTCAGAAAGAGAACAGGTGAAATCGTTTTGTGTCAGCCCCACTGTCTTAAATGGGAAATGGTTATAGGAAAAAAAGGTAATTAAGGCCTTCAGTAATGGTACCAACATTCATACTCTGGCTTCTGGCTTCAAAGTCCATTCAAAATCCATCAGGAGAACAGTAAAGAAGTTTAAAAAAGAGAGAACAGTATAGAGGAAAATGGATCAGGAGGTCACAACAGGAAGAAAGGTCATCGTATCAACTTAGAGCTAAAGAGATCAATTAGAAAAGATCCAACTCAATCCATAAGATGTTTGGCACGTAAGAGAGATGTTTCAGCTATGACAGTCCAAAGATAGGTGGAAAAAAAGATTTGAAAATGAAATCGTACGTGAAACCTGTGAGGGACTTTGTTACTCCAAGACAGAAAGAAGGTTAGAGAGAGCGAAGATCCTATTGAATAAATTGGAAAATGATCCTAGAATATATATATATATATATATATATATATATATATATATATATATATATATATATATATATATTCATGAATCATTCATACAAAAAACAAATATATTTGTTTTTTGTATGAATGATTCATGAATTTATAAATTATATTTGCACCTTTTAATTGAAATATATATATATATATATATATATATATATATGGTATAAAATGACAATTGGAAAAATGATCTTAGATTTTGCCGACGCGTTTCGTCTTCCGACTTTTTCAAGGCAAAAATGAAATCGAAATGTTCTTGTTGCTATAGTTACATTAAAAAATCCAAATTTAAAAAGATAGACGCTTCTGTCTAAGCCTTTTTTGGTTAATGTAAATTACCTTTATAGTAAGCGATTTTATTTTTTTCCATGTTAACAATATAGATAAATTCCCAGATCAAAAATTATAAAGGTAATTTGCATTAACCAAAAAAAAAGGCTTAGACAGAAGCGTCTATCTTTTTAAATTTGGATTTTTTAATGTAACTATAACAACAAGAACATTTCGATTTCATTTTTGCCTTGAAAAAGTCGGAAGACGAAACGCGTCGGCAAAATCTAAGAGCATTTTTCCAATTGTCATTTTATACCATATATATATATATATATATATATATATATATATATATATATATATATGTATGAACTTTATTTTAATCCTTCATGAGCTTCCGATCCATAGCTATGTTTAATTAATGATGAACATGTTATTTTCGTTTATGATCGATATTTGATCACGTTTCTTCTGTTAAGCTTCGAGAGTAATTATACATTCTTTTTGCTCAGTTTAATAGTGTTATAAAAAACAAGGATAATTCCAGTAAGATATTTTTAATCAGTTCTAAGTTACAACGGTTCAAATTTTAATCTAACAAGTGAATAATTTTGTTTTACATGATTTGGAAAAATTTGCTGTTCCACCCGATATATGTATATATTAATGTATGCCTTAGTGGTATAAAAGTCTCTCTAAGAACAAATCATGTTTTTATTTCCTTTTCTTTGCAGTCATTCCATTCCGTCCGTGAATTACGGTGTTATTATATTATAAATAAAATAATGCCCTTAACGGGGGAAATTCAAAAGGGCGAATAAATCTTTCTTTCCCTAACTCCCTCGCCATTATACAGGATTTTTCACATACTAATTAATTTGTTTCAGATTTTCTTTTGATGCTATCATCTTATCAAAATATGTAAGAAATCCCGGGGTTGATGTTGAATATTACAGTACTGCTTCTGAAAAAAAAAAAAAAAAAAAAAATAAATAAATAAAAGTTCATTCACTTAAATTTAAAACTTTTGACCATTTAAATGATTTTCCTATCTCCTTTTCAACAAGGCACTTCCATTATTGCATATTTGGTTATAAGGATATCTCCATTTATTATGACCTGGAAAAGGAAAAGAAGGCAAGAATTAAAAAGAAAAAATACACCAGATTTGGAAGACATTGTATTGAACACAGAACCGAATAACAAAAATTTACATACGGTGTTATTAGGTTGGTGCAAAAATAATGACGTAATAATGTCGTTTTTTGACGTATTTTTTAACGTAAAAAACGACATTATTACGTCATTATTTTTGCACCAACCTAATACCTCTTGAACATAAAGGATGCAAACGTGGCTCTTACGGATGTAAAAACGAATTATTCAAAAATAGGATAATCTTAGGAAAATTACCTCAATACAAAGAATCATCTCAGTACTGCCTAGATATATTATTAGGTTGGTGCAAAAATAATGACGTAACAATGTCGTTTTTTGACGTATTTTTTAACGTAAAAAACGACATTATTACGTCATTATTTTTGCACCAACCTAATACCTCTTGAACATAAAGGATGCAAACGTGGCTCTTACGGATGTAAAAACGAATTATTCAAAAATAGGATAATCTTAGGAAAATTACCTCAATACAAAGAATCATCTCAGTACTGCCTAGATATATTATTATGTTGGTGCAAAAATAATGACGTAATAATGTCGTTTTTTGACGTATTTTTTAACGTAAAAAACGACATTATTACGTCATTATTTTTGCACCAACCTAATATTATGTCACTGATATAATAATTGCCATAATGGGGAAAATGTAAATAGGAAAATAAACCTTTCTTTTTATAAGTCTCTCAAATTAATAAAAGAAAAAAACTGTTATCCAAAAATTAAAATTAATAAGGTGTAGTAAAACAACTAAAAAACAATAAAAGACAAGAACGATTATTATATAAAAAGCAACAATAATAAGATGGTGTAAGACTAGCAACAATCATAATAATATTGAAAATCTTTCATCTAAAAAGCAGCAATACTAAAATAATAATAAAATGATAATGATGGAATTTGTTTTGATGTAAAAAGCAATCATATTTTCTTTCAATCAATGCAAGTTGATAATGCTACTAAAACTCCAGGGGGCTACTGGAAATGAAAGAGAAGGAAAAAAGAATTTATAAGGAATCGGAAACCTAATCCTAAACAGGAAACTAGGGAAAAACCTCAACTCCTGTTCAAAAGTTCGGGAAGGAGTGCGAACCGGGCGATATGAAATAAAACGAAGTAATATAATAATAATAGTGAAAATGATTCATTTGAAAGCAATAAGAAGATGAAATTAGGTTGGTGCAAAAATAATGTCGTTTTCTCACATATGTTACTATGTGAGAAAACGACATTATTTTTGCGCTAACCTAATATTAATAATGACAGTGAAAATGCTTAATCTAAAAAGCAACAATAATAAAATGTAACGAAAAAAATAATAAATAAAACCAATGAAAATATTTAATCTAAAAAGCAACAATAATAAGATGGATTAAAACTAGCAGTAAAATAATAAAAGACAAAAATTGCCATCTAAAATGTCATAATAATAAGATGTATTGATTTGTTAGGTTTTACGACTTAGCAACATTTTGCAGATTGTTTAAAGCCAGAAAATATGTTTGTACACTATTTACATTATTCAGACTATTGTCCTCATCTTTGTCGCCATATTTATTACAACGTTTCGGCCGTTATACGCTCCAGCCTTCTTCAGGTGGTTCGAATGTCGAACTGAACCATTTATTTCACTCACTGGGGTAGACTGTTCTAGTTCCACATGCCATGTCTGATGGATGTCAGTTATCGCCTTTTAACTTCCCTCTCCAAGTTCTCCACTAACTTTACCCGGTATTGAACTCATACTCTTTGGGTCCTGTCACTGGATCTAACTAACGCCTTTATCCACTGTGCCATGTGTCCTTGAGGCGGTAGAGAACTTGGAGAGGGGAATTAATTTTGTAATAAATATGGCGACAAAGATGAGGACAATAGTTCGAATAATGTAAATTGTGTACATAATACCTCATCTCAGAAATATAGACAAATATCTTTGTATTGTAAGAATTCTTTGGAAATAATGATTTACTGAGAAAAGTTGAAAAGTTGCTGGGGAAAAAATAGATGAATTCATTTGCGCGTAAATGCATATAACGAACTCGACTGGAATTGGAACTCGGCTCTCCGATTAACAATTTCGAGCCGTTATCTATTGCACCACCCACACATCCAAGCTTACAGCACCTGGTATTCTCAAGTGGTCAGCTGTCTACGTACTGACCAGGCTCGATGTTGCTTAACTTCAGTATTCGTACGGAAACCTGTATTTCGACGTGAAACGGCCGTAAACCATGATAAGATGGAGTAAATCAACAATAAAATAATTGTTAAAAAAAAGTTATCTCAAAAGTAACAATATTATGGTGTTGATTCATGACTAGGCAGAAGATTTTCCCGCAGTAGGTTGCCGTTTCTCTCTGCGGTAAAACTAGTACTAAATATCTTACTAATCGCTTAATACCAACATGCCTGATCTTTAAGAAACACACAACAGGAGTAGAGAGCTTCTCCTCTCACCCAGTTTACACTCCTCCGTCTTTTGAACAGGTCTGGAGGTTTTCTTATTTACCCTATTTATATTCGGACTATAGTAATAATTTCGGAAGATGCGTCCTTCAGCCTCCCTCATGTGTGTATCGATTTAAGTAACCTACACGGAATTCTGAACTGAACCCTTTATTTAATTTATAGGGTAGACTATTCTTATTTCACTGCTCACATCCTCCGGGACAATGACATATGTTCAAAGAATAGCAAAGAATAGACATTATATTTCATGTTTCAAAATTCCGATGTCTCTTATCAAATAAGTGAATAAAAACTATGGGTAAGTGCATCTAGTTATCCGGTGACTATGAGTTCAATTCCTATGTTTGTCATTGAAATGCGTACAGTCTGGTTCAGCGCGAAAAGCTAAAGTGAAATCACAAGGTTTGGTTGTTATTATTTAGTGGCATATTAACACTTCTGTGGGTTATTTAACACTGAAATTTAAACAAAAAATTGTACGCAATTTTATGCTTTCAACTACAGATATTTTGTACATAATTTTATACTTCCAGGATAAACATGGTTTATAGATATATAGTTTCTAGATGATGAAATATTGGGAATTTAAAATAAAAATCTATTGGCGGTAATCTTACTACAAAAATGTACTGTTAATTTTTGTTTTGGGGTTCACTATTCGCCTGTAGCTGGGACTCTAAAAGGTGATACCACTCCGGGTCAGGGTGGACCTGGAGACAACAGTAAATTAAGAGATGGTTTCACGCTCCTGAAAAGTTCCAATCTCCCGATCAGAGGTCTTGCTGCCGGATGTAGTTTATCGTCATATCCAAAACTGGAAATCAGAAGGACGAATTATGTATTAAGAATTAATTGATACAAGGTAGTCCCCAGCATCAGAGTGTAGTACCTGTTCCCCTCTCTCTTCCTTAGGATAATATCGGTCTAAGTAAACTTCAGGGAATTCTGAACTGAACCCTTTATTTAATTTACAGGGGTTAGGCCGTTCTCGTTCCACTGCCCATGTTTAGGGATATCTCGTTTAGTTCTTATCTTTTATTTTACTGATCAGTTATTGTTTCAAATGAGTCTATGTACCTACTGCCCGGCCCAGAGATTGAACTCACAATTACGATGTCATCAACATTTTAATCCACTAAGCTATTGTCCCGTTGTGATAGCAGTGACCAAGATGAGGACACTAACCGAATAAAAATAAAATAATGATAACCCCTCCTCTCTTGTTTCCTGTTTAGTTTGATGTATTTTGTTTTACGGCATATCAATACTTCAATGGGTTAATGTCAACAAGATTTTAAGGGTAGGTTCGTATGAATAGAATATGTATTCATTTGTTTCCTTAAAAATGAATTGCTAGTAATTTTGTTTTTCAAAATAATGTATTGCTAGTATTTTTACTACAAAAATCTATTTTTATACTTTCATAGTCTTTTGACTGCTGTTTGACTATTTGCCCATAGCTGGGACCCTAACAGATGCTACCACTCCGGGTTAGGGTGGACCGGGTAACAACTACAATTAAAAGGTGGTTCCAGGCACATCAAAAGCTCCAATCTCCCAATCAGAGATCTTGCTGCCGGATGTAGTTTATCGTCATACCCAGGACTGTTAGTGTTTAGGATTGTGTTTCCGGTTTCTTCTCCTAACGTCTTCTTCTTTTCTTTCACCGACTTCTAGTAATTCTTTGCATCTTAGTGGCATTATCGCCTTGCTTGGGGTGAAATAATTAAAACAACAACAACAAACAAATGCTAAATTTTATTATTTGGGCAATTGACAGTGAAGATTGAAACCTCGACAATTGATTTAAATGTTCTATAAAACCTATTCCCTCAGCGTATTCTTCATCGTTGTAGACAGCTATTGTTATCCTGGGTCATTATTTCTTATCTTCTGTGATCGTAAAGTTTGCTTCTGTCTCTCTTAACTCCAAACATGACTACGTTCCTGATGCCATCAATAAGAAAGGATCTCCAAGGAGCGGCTTCAGATCTTTGCTTTCTCGACTTCTCGCTTTTACTTTTCTTTCCATTTTTTTTTTAAATCTTTTGTTGCTGTTTCTGGTCTGGCGAATTGAACTGTGTATTCAGGAAATAAAAAACAGTTCGTCTTTGCTCTTTTGATATATTTTCGGGACGATCATTTGAGTCATATCCAATCCTCTTGTGTGATTGGTCGTTTAAAAAGCTGGACGAAAATATAATTTGCAACAAAGGAAGGGAACTTCTAATATATATATATATATAAACATTAAAGTGATTTGTTTTTCATTACATATTAGCTCTGTCCTAACATTGAGCTCTCAGGATTTCATCCTCTTTGGATTTACCAATTCGGTTTACCAAGTTCCTTATAACTTAAAAATTTATATATATATATATATATATATATATATATATATATTGTCATCCACAGACAGACTGTTCCACTGTATCACAGCTCATCAGTTTGGCTAGACGTCCGGTTGCCTCTAGCTAGGATCGAAATCCGACTGAATTTGCATCAGTCGGGGATTCTACCCCTAAGTCGTTGGCGTACGGCAGGGATGAAAGTGAATTTAAGCTTATTTATTTTTAGATAAACACACAGTGACTGAGAGAACTCGATTCGATTTACCGAATAATCTTGCATTAGCCGTAATAGTTACTGATTACAAACCTCCCCAGAGAGCTCAATTGAAATAAATTTTTCAGGAGCATATATATTTTCATCCACAGATAGACTGTTTAGCTGTATCATACCTCATCAGTGTATCTCTCTCTCTCTCTCTCTCTCTCTCTCTCTCTCTCTCTATATATATATATATATATATATATATATATATATATATATATAGATTGATAGATAGATAGATAGATGTATGCGTATGTGATCAAATGCCTACTTCATATAAGTGACGTAGTCATACATATATACACGCATATATATATATATATATATATATATATATATATATATATATATATCGATAGCTGAGATAGCACGAAGTCACAAGTCATAGTGGCCGAGGGTTTGAGCGTGCTGGCCTTGTTCAAATTGTTAATCACGCTAGATAATTTGCTTTTTCCCAGGAAATGTAACTAAGGTCTATTCAGCATAATTGCAGTATAAACCACAAGTGGGCTCTTTGTGTCCGAGGAACCGTCTGCAATAGGGATTGATTAGCAAGGTATCCCCGAATAAGAGTGGCCAATAATCTGATCATGTGTAAGTATTTCGTAATACTGTGTGTAACAGCAAAATTGTACAAATGGTATCACAGTATAATTGTCCAGCTCACAAAATGTTTAATATCTAAAAAAAAAAAAAAAAAAAACCCGCTAAACTAATTGAGTTACTTTTTGTCAGGTTTTCAGTTATGACTTTCAGCCATCTTGACATAATTTTTCGCAAGATTCACTGAAAAACACTGCGTTATTCAGCTAGAAAGAGAACGGGTTAAAATTGTTTTGTGTCAGACCCACTGTCTTTTTAACTGATCAATAATGAGAGGAAAATTATTATTCAGGCCTTCAGTTCTGGTACCAGCATTCAAACTTTAGCTTCCATCTTCAAAGTCCATTTAAAAACCATAAAGGGAACAGTGAATAACTTTTAAAACGATAGCACAATAAACAGGAAAACTGGATCAGGAGTTTACAACAGGAGGAGGGATCATCATTTCAACTTAGTACTAAAGAGATCAATTAGAAAAGATCCAACTTAATCCATAAGACGTTTGGCACATGTGGGAGGAGTTTTAGCTATGACAATCCAAAGAGCAGTGAAAAAAAAGAAGACCTGAAAATGAAATCCTACGTAAAATCTGTGAGGCACTTGTTACTCTAGGACAGAACGTTAGAAGGTTAGAGATGGAGAAGATCATCTTGATTAAGTTGGAAAATGATCCTGGAATAATACATATATATATATATATATATATATATATATATATATATATATATATATATAGGAACTTTATATCAATCCTTCATGATATATGATATCCTTAGCAATGATTAATTATAAACATGGCATTTTCGTTTATGATCTATTTCATCGCAATTCTTCTGTTAAGATTGAAGAGTAATTATACATTCTTATTGTTCAAAGTAGAGTCCAATAATGTTATAAAATCCTTGGAGAATTCCAGTAAGATATATTTAATCATTTTTTAAGATACAACCGTTCAGATTTTAATCTAGCACTTGAACAATTTTGCTGTTGCACGATTTGGAGAATTTTAATGTTACACCCGGTATAATATAAATGTTTAGACCTGCAGCCTGCGTATCTAAGAGTGTGTAGTTGGGAGCGGTTATTGCTGGCATGTAGACTGGGTTAGATTTGTTATTCGTGTACATTAGTGGCTAGCCTCCCTTTAACGTTTAACGTGTTTAGCAGTGAGTTAGCAATGTCAGGATATTCATATCGTGAGCAGATAGATATGATTTTTACATACGGGGGAATGAGAATGGACGTGAGGCTGCACGGCTGTATCAGATTGCATTTCCAGACTGAATTTTTCCCTGTATTACAATTAAATAAGGCAAGAAAGGCAGTGTAATAGCGATAATCACTTTTATTTCTGAAGTACTCTCCATATATATATATATATATATATATATATATATATATATATATATATATATATATACATATATATATAGTTTTAAGGTGTGCTATATTTATGGGATAAAGTGCTCAATATCAGAGATAGAGCGTATGTAAATATAAATATAAAAGTGAACATTGAAGCCAACACTCAGAGGCGACGGGCTGTTTCATGCTAGACGCAATCGTCAGGCCACGAATCCGCGGTTACGTCTAGCATGAAACAGCCTGTCGCCTCTGAGTGACTTCAATGTTTACACAGACACACACACACAAATATATATATATATATATATATATATATATATATATATATATACTCAAATGTGTTGCCTTACCACGTATCTATACGGGCTTATAGCCACTTCACATTGAAACACCGTTTCCTACCCGATCACTGAAGTTAAACAACGTCGAAGCTGGTCAGTATCTAGATGGGTGGCCGCTTGGGAATACCACGTACTGTAAGCTTGGATATGCAAATGATGTCATAGGTAATGGATCAGAATATTTAGTTGGAGAGCGGAGTTCCAATTCTTATTTGATTCTCTATATTTATTTACTTGCATATACACTTGATAAAGATATGAATCCACCTGTTCTCTCCCACCCATGGGTTAATTAGTAAGACTTCTATCGCTAAATTATCATTATCTCAAAAAAAAAAAAAAAAATTTCTTAAAATCTAAAAATATTTTTTGGCTTTAACTAACATACAAAGGGTTGGTAAACCGTAAAAAAAAACGAACCAATCAAGATAAAAAATATTACCTGGCTTTAATTCATCTGCAAAGTGTTGAGAAACGGTAGAAAACGAACCGATCTAATCTGAGATATTTATCTGCTCTTCAGAAGTGTTGTCTTAAAATTGGATTTAATTTCGAAATCTTATTTTCCTTAATTCCGTTTTTAAAATCATAAATCAAATTATACCGAGGCGAGTGGAATAATAATAATAAACTCCAACAATCTCAAGATAAGCGAATATATTTAACTTTATTTATTACTATTAGTGATCTATCTCTTGATAGGGAACAGGATAATTATAATGCATGTTTACCATAAAGATAATATCTTCCAGAATATGGCCAGAGGTTTTTGCCGAAACATGGCCATTTCGTTTTCTTACTTGTGCTATTTTTACCCGTGTTGTATGTAACTGCGCCATTTTCACCAGTGCCATTATTACCCAAGACTAACCAATGACACAGCACAAAGTGACTCAATCCGAACGCGAAGTTTATTGTCGACTGACAACCGATTTACGAGAAACTGACTGAGTTTCTTTTGAGCGGTGCCGTTGGTTATATATATATATATATATATATATATATATATATATATATATATATATATATATATATATATATATATATATGTTCTGGTTTGTATTTTCGGTTTTGCTTTGATGGTTCCGGAGTAAATCAAGAAACACTAAATTCTATCAAATTGTCCACGCAGAAGCTTCGATGATTCAATATCGATTACAGTTTCTTGGTAATTTTTTTTGTCATTTTTTTCTCTCTTTGTGTATTCATTACATTTTTTTAATCATTTGATTTTTTGGGAAAGAGATAAAAATATTTTATTGCGGACAGAACTCGCCAATCTTCACGGAAGTGGAGAGAAAGAATATTCTCGAAAAAAAAAAAAAAAAATACCCCAAAAAAACCGGAAATTTATTCACAGAATAAATTTGATTCCAGAAAAGAAATAAAAAAAAAAACATAAATAGTTTGGAGAATTTTCATCTGTTCTTTATGAAAAAAATATTTTTTATTCTTTTGTAGTTTTCAGAGTAGAAATTATATCTTTCCTTTTTATTTTTATTTTTTTTTCATTTTCTTAAACTTTATTTTCTTTCTTTTGTTATTTCTCTCATATGTCTGTCTATTGCTTGTCCCTTTTTATTTCATAATAATCCGAGTAAAATTTTTACCTCTTATTTTTAGTTTCTTTCTTTCTTTCTTTCTTTCTTTCTTTCTTTCTTTCTTTCTTTCTTTCACACTTTTCCTTCCACGCTCTTCCTATCAGGCACTCTTTCTTTCTTTCTTTCTTTCTTTCTTTCACACTTTTCCTTCCACGCTCTTCCTATCAGGCACTCTTTCTTTCTTTCTTTCTTTCTTTCTTTCACACTTTTCCTTCCACGCTCTTCCTATCAGGCACTCTTTCTTTCTTTCTTTCTTTCTTTCTTTCTTTCTTTCTTTCTTTCACACTTTTCCTTCCACGCTCTTCCTATCAGGCACTCTTTCTTTCTTTCTTTCTTTCTTTCTTTCTTTCTTTCTTTCTTTCTTTCTTTCTTTCTTTCTTTCTTTCACACTTTTCCTTCCACGCTCTTCCTATCAGGCACTCTTTCTTTCTTTCTTTCTTTCTTTCTTTCTTTCTTTCTTTCACACTTTTCCTTCCACGCTCTTCCTATCAGGCACTCTTTCTTTCTTTCTTTCTTTCTTTCTTTCTTTCTTTCACACTTTTCCTTCCACGCTCTTCCTATCAGGCACTCTTTCTTTCTTTCTTTCTTTCTTTCTTTCACACTTTTCCTTCCACGCTCTTCCTATCAGGCACTCTTTCTTTCTTTCTTTCTTTCTTTCTTTCTTTCTTTCACACTTTTCCTTCCACGCTCTTCCTATCAGGCACTCTTTCTTTCTTTCTTTCTTTCTTTCTTTCTTTCTTTCTTTCTTTCACACTTTTCCTTCCACGCTCTTCCTATCAGGCACTCTTTCTTTCTTTCTTTCTTTCTTTCTTTCACACTTTTCCTTCTACGCTCTTCCTATCAGGCACTCTTTCTTTCTTTCTTTCTTTCTTTCTTTCTTTCTTTCTTTCTTTCTTTCTTTCACACTTTTCCTTCCACGCTCTTCCTATCAGGCACTCTTTCTTTCTTTCTTTCTTTCTTTCTTTCTTTCACACTTTTCCTTCCACGCTCTTCCTATCAGGCACTCTTTCTTTCTTTCTTTCTTTCTTTCTTTCTTTCTTTCTTTCTTTCACACTTTTCCTTCCACGCTCTTCCTATCAGGCACTCTTTCTTTCTTTCTTTCTTTCTTTCTTTCTTTCTTTCTTTCTTTCTTTCTTTCTTTCTTTCTTTCACACTCTTCCTTCCAGGCTCTTCCTATCAGGCACTCTTTCTTTCTTTCTTTCTTTCTTTCTTTCTTTCACACTTTTCCTTCCACGCTCTTCCTATCAGGCACACTTTCTTTCTTTCTTTCTTTCTTTCTTTCTTTCTTTCTTTCACACTTTACCTTCCACGCTCTTCCTATCAGGCACTCTTTCTTTCTTTCTTTCTTTCTTTCTTTCTTTCTTTCTTTCTTTCTTTCACACTTTTCCTTCCACGCTCTTCCTATCAGGCACACTTTCTTTCTTTCTTTCTTTCTTTCTTTCTTTCTTTCACGCTCTTCCTTCCAAGCTCTTTCTTTCTTTCTTTCTTTCTTTCTTTCTTTCTTTCTTTCTTTCTTTCTTTCACACTCTTCCTTCCAGGCTCTTCCTATCAGGCACTCTTTCTTTCTTTCTTTCTTTCTTTCTTTCTTTCTTTCTTTCTTTCTTTCTTTCTTTCACACTTTTCCTTCCACGCTCTTCCTATCAGGCACTCTTTCTTTCTTTCTTTCTTTCTTTCACACTTTTCCTTCCACGCTCTTCCTATCAGGCACTCTTTCTTTCTTTCTTTCTTTCTTTCTTTCTTTCTTTCTTTCTTTCACACTCTTCCTTCCAGGCTCTTCCTATCAGGCACTCTTTCTTTCTTTCTTTCTTTCACACTTTTCCTTCCACGCTCTTCCTATCAGGCACACTTTCTTTCTTTCTTTCTTTCTTTCTTTCTTTCTTTCTTTCTTTCTTTCACGCTCTTCCTTCCAAGCTCTTCCTTTCAGGCACTCTTTCTTTCTTTCTTTCTTTCTTTCTTTCTTTCTTTCTTTCTTTCACACTCTTCCTTCCAGGCTCTTCCTATCAGACACTCTTTCTTTCTTTCTTTCTTTCTTTCTTTCTTTCACACTTTTCCTTCCACGCTCTTCCTATCAGGCACCCTTTCTTTCTTTCTTTCTTTCTTTCTTTCTTTCTTTCCCACTCTTCATTCCAGGCTCTTCCTTTCAGACACTCTTTCTTTCTTTCTTTCTTTCTTTAATTATATTATCTTTCTTTTTTTATTTTCTTCTTTCTTCCTGCTTTATTTTTTACCAATGATTTTTCTTTCATTTTGTATTTTTAATTTTCTTTCACTTTATTTTTTAATTACCTTTTTTTATTAAATTCACCTTTTTAAAACATTTAATTATTCTTCATCATTTTTCTTTCTTTTTCTTTCTTTTGTTCACATTCTTGTTCTTTCTTTCCTTCACTCTTTCTTTGTATTCATCTTATTCTACATGTATCTCTCTTTGTCTTCCTTCTGTTTTTCTGTCTTTTGTTTTTTTTTTATTTGCGTATATTTTCTTTCTTTCTTTCTTTCTTTCTTTCTTTCTTTCTTTGTCCCACCCACTGTTTCTCTTCTTTTCTTTTGTCCTCTACCTCGCTCCATATTTGTCTCTTCCATCGACATTTTTCTTTCTTAAAAGAGAAATTAAAAAAAAAACAAAACCAAAAAACAAACAAAAACGAAGTTATATTGCAATGAACAATGAAATAATCTGGAAAAGGGGAACAAAATTAGAATCCTTCCGATAAGATTATCTACAGATTCTACAAAGCTTAGCACCGAAATGATTCAATAAATGAATAATATATTTTTTAAAAATGCGTTCTTTTAAAAGATATTGTTTTTATTCGTTTTTTTTTTCTTAATTTTTACCCTTATCTTCTGAAATAATTTTTCTGTCATTTCTTTTATCCCGGCTTGCCATAAATAGGGACTGAAACAGACAGACGAAAAGAAATGGCAGGTTATTTGAAAACTTCTGCAGCGAATCACTAAGCTTATCTTAGTTACGACACAAGTACGAAACACCAACTGAAGATTGAACTTACTACTCATTAGTAATTGGTAACGAAACAAGCGTGTTAGACATTACACCACGTCGAAATCACATACAATATGCTCCATCGAGCTCCAAGAATTTGTAGCTGACTTACGTCATTATAAAATTATTCATAGTGGTGAGACTCTTCAAAATACTGTATTAGGCCTGGCATTTGTAATGGTAGATTTTATTTTATTATATTTTTTTTTTACCTTAGCAGGAAATGAGATCGAGCCATAATAAACCTATTTTCGACTCTCTTGTTCCTGGGTGACTCGGTGTCGGTTAATAATTATCGGGGTTAATCTTTTTGATCACTGAGTAGTGAATTTGATCCTCACTAAATGCTCGTAAAGGTTTCGATTAGATTTCAACAGAGATCAAGAGCAACTAATTCACTTCTAGACTCATTTTATAATTCTTTATGAATTTCTGCTGATTTAGTTTTCCGACGAGCAGAAAGTGGTGCCTTTCACTAGATGGCAAGTGACAACAAATCTCCGCTCGACTTCTGCACTCTCCCCAGTACTCTTTCTTTCTTTCTTTCTTTCTTTCTTTCTTTCTTTCTTTCTTTCTTTCTTTCTTTCTTTCCATTTTTCTTTATAGTATTCTAAGTTGAAGTCATTTTCCATCAGTTTTTTTCCTTGTTTCTTTATTTTAAAAATCGTTTTGTTTCTTTTTTTTTTTTCGTTCCTTCACACCATTCCATTTTTTTCTTTAGAGTTTTCTGAGTTGAAGTCATTTTCCTTCTGTTTTCTCCTTGTTTCTTTATTTTAAAAATCGTTTCGTTTCGTTTTTTCGCTCTTTCTTTCACATGATTCCATTTTTTTCTTCATAGTATTCTGAGTGGAAGTCATTTTCCATTAATTTTTTTCATTGTTTCTTTATTTTGAAAATCGTTTCGTTTCGTTTTTTCGCTCTTTCTTTCACATGATTCCATTTTTTTCTTCATAGTATTCTGAGTGGAAGTCATTTTCCATTAATTTTTTTCATTGTTTCTTTATTTTGAAAATCGTTTCGTTTCGTTTTTTCGCTCTTTCTTTCACATGATTCCATTTTTTTCTTCATAGTATTCTGAGTGGAAGTCATTTTCCATTAATTTTTTTCATTGTTTCTTTATTTTGAAAATCGTTTCGTTTCGTTTTTTCGCTCTTTCTTTCACATGATTCCATTTTTTTCTTCATAGTATTCTGAGTGGAAGTCATTTTCCATTAATTTTTTTCATTGTTTCTTTATTTTGAAAATCGTTTCGTTTCGTTTTTTCGCTCTTTCTTTCACATGATTCCATTTTTTTCTTCATAGTATTCTGAGTGGAAGTCATTTTCCATTAATTTTTCTCCTTGTTTCTTTATTTTGAAAATCGTTTCGTTTCGTTTTTTCGCTCTTTCTTTCTCATGATTCCATTTTTTTCTTCATAGTATTCTGAGTGGAAGTCATTTTCCATTAATTTTTTTCATTGTTTTTATTTTTAAATCGTTTCGTTTCTTTCTTTCGTTCTTTCATTCACATCAATCTTTTTTCTTTTTATAGTTTTCCGAGTAGAAGTCATTTTCCTTCAGGTCTTACGACCATATTACGCTGAAACACCAGTTCTCGCATAATCCCCGAAGTTAAGCAACGTCAAGCTTGGTCAGTACCTGGATGGGTGACCGCTTGGGAATACCAGAATCTGTAAGCTTGGATATGTCGTGTAATGCATAACGGCTCGGAATTGGAAATCCTTACGGCACCTGGTATTCCCAAGTTACTGACCTGGGTTGACGTTCCTTAACTTCAGGGATTGTACGGGAACCGGTGAAGGATTGACATTACATAGCAGTTCATGTCTCTCTTTTTTCTTTTTTTTTTCTAATCAACATGTTTCCGTTTCTTACTTATTTTCTGTTTCGGAGGTTATTTTCTTTGTTCCAATATGGTTTGGGATTTGATCATCTTTTTAAACACTTCCCACGTAGTTAAATTTCTGTACGTGTTTGATTTTTAAGTTCCCACTTTGTAGTTCGCATCTTAGACTATCTCCCTTGTTAAAGGCCATATACTCTATCTTCTTATAATTAACTCTTAGTTCTTCCTTAAAATTAATTGTTTTAATTCTGTGACTCAAAATATTGACTCAAATACATTTCGTTGTTATTGCTCTTAATAGAAAGAAAGAAAGAAAGAAAACAAAGAAAGAAATTATGTAAAAAAGAAATGAAATAAAATTAACGTGGCTAGTCGGGCTCCGTTGATCTGAGTCCTTTCAATCTGGAGACACATTTAAAAGGCAATGCATTTCCAGCTTTAATTTTATAAATAATCTTTTAAAAATCTCTAATGACTTGTATGCTCTGTTTTTTTAAAGAACACATTTTTATTTCAACTTATTGTTTTCAAATGTTCCTTTTAAATAATTTATTCCGTTGGTATAAAGGTTTTTAGAGGAATGTATCAATTGAATAAAGGCAAAATTAAATTTATCAGAACTTAAAGTCGGCAAAATCATAGAAAGTGGCAGCCTTAACTTGTCGACGGGCAGGTTGGGGTGTGAAGTATGACTGGGGTAGTGTTGAGGATATATGATATCAGTCAGCAGTACTGATCATAAACGTACAATAAATTAAACTAAAATTTCACAGACAGAGATACATAAACATACTAATGCATAGACATATATACACACAGACAGTAGAAACAGATACACACGTTTTATATATTTGGAAATTAAAAAAAAATAAATGTTTATTTTTATAGTATTATTACAATTCATATTAAAATACCAAAATGTGTTCTTTTTAACTTCATGCACAGAGATTTGTTTTAAAAGATTGTTTATTTTAGTCAGAGTAAAGGAATCCTTAATCTCCACATCACTCTTACATGTGTCTCAGTCTCTCTCTAACGTTCCCCTTCCTCTCAAGACTGTTGCGTACTAGGTAGTATTTTCGATAATATAGAAAGGCCATCTCTCTACACTCGTTTGCAAACATATTCGTGTTCGGTGACTTTAATGCCCCCCATAACAGGTGGCTTAAACACTGTGTGACTGACCTTACTGGCATCCAAACTCTTAATTTCTCAATCTCCAAAATCTCACGCAAATGGTTGAGTTCCCCACCCGTTTCCCCAGTAAACCTGGCGGACATGCTTCTCTTCTTGATCTCTTTTTTCAAAACTCTATCCCTGATTCTTGTCGTACTGCGCAGCTCTGCCCTCTTGGCAACTCTGATCTTGCGGTAGTGTCTGTAAACATTTGCTTCCGTTCCAGCACTAGACAAGAACCCCCCACTAACAAAATATCATTCTGTTATCAACGACAGATTTGGAGACGTTCCATGACTTCCTGTGTGGCGGCACCTGGAAAGAAGTTTTTACTCATCCCGTTCAAAAATGCGCGTCCGAGGTCTCCTCCTGGATGAAAGCTGGCATCGATGCTTTCATTCCAGCAAGGAAATTCCAAGTTAAACTGCGTTCATCTCTGGTTCTCACCTGCATGTTCGACCGCTATAGCACACAGGAATCACTTCTTCAGTCTGTATCAGAGCGACACGTCTGATTGCAACATACGTCTCTGCTCGTAACGAGTGCATGCGTGTCCTCAATGAAGCGAAGTTACAGTTTGCTTATAGAATGAAACAACGTATAGCATCTCGCATATTCGGTGCTAGAGATTATCGGCGGCTCTGCAAGTGTGTGCTGAACAACAGAAAATTCTCAATCCCTCCGCTATTCAATCAATTCGATGTCCTTTGATATGATAGGATGCTTTGCTTAAAAATACTCTTCCAACTCAGCACTCGACTCATCTGGAGTGCCCACACCGGACTTCCTTGTTACAACTGAGGTTCTACTGAGTGATATGTGCATGACCCGGTCAGGCCTCAGACATCATTTCTAAATTAGACTCCCATAATATAAGTTGAGGTGACGGAATCTCAGCCGTCGACTTTAAATAATGTACTCTAGAACTGGTCCCAGTTCTCTCCAATATCTACAACTATTGCCTCGCTTCTAGCTTGTTGGAAGTCCTCCTTTCTAATCCCTGTTTTTAAGAACATTCTGGCCCCTCTAACTATCGCTCTATTAGTCTCCTATCCCTTTTCGGCAAAATATTAGAGGTTTTAATCAATGCTGAAGTTGTTAAGCATCTTACCTCTCACGACCTACTCTGACAAATAATATGGATTCCATTTTGACCGGTCTACTGCTGACGTGCTTACAGCCATCACTTATGTATATCAAACTCTTGATAATAACGGCGAAACTTGAACTGTGGTCTTAGATATCTCAAAGGCGTTTGACAGGGTTTGGCATGCTGGTCTTCTCCGTAAGCTTCAGGGCTAAGGTATTACAGGACGATTGTTTGATTTAATCCAATCGTTCGTATCAAATCGTGAAATGGAACTCATTCTGAGCGGGCTTGCTTCCAGATCCTTACACAAGAACGCGGGTGTTCTTCAAGGCTTTATACTGGGGCCTACGCGGTTCCTGATCTTCTGATTAAAATGAATAAATTATTTGGCATAATAGAATATGTTTCTACTTCGCTTTCTGTTAATTTTACACTCCGCGTTTTTGCCAAATCGCCATTCACCATCTGAAATTGTAACCCTTTGATCACGATATCCATGCCCTGTCTTCTGTTTAACTGGAATTTTAAGCGTCTAGTTTTTGTAATTGCCTTTGGTTTGCATTCATAAATGTTATGGGATCTTACCCATAATAATAATAATAATGGACTATTCCATACTTAATAAATGCTGCGCCTCAGGAGTAGGCAGGAGGTTAGTAGTTCAAGTCGAGTCAAGAGCCGAGTCAGAGGCAGTATGAACAATCAGGTTTAGTAGAGAGAACAATGTAGTCTCGGCCAGTAACACTATTCCAATGTCTTGCAGTAATTGTCTGAACGAGGCTCTGTTTTCGGACTGCCTCTGACTCGACTCTTGACTCGACTTGAACTACTGACGATATTCAGTCACCCCCCCCCACTAGGGCGTCATGTGGCACAAGTCCTTTTTAACGTGGGCTCGCCGATCCCGAGGTCTCGGCCAAAAATATGCCAATTGAACCCATATAAACGGGTTCAGGGTCGGTTTACCTCCCCGAAAGAGAATGCGCCCTTCGGCGTAGCCTCCTTCGGGTTCCTCCCCGCCCGAAGGCAGAGAGTTCAACCGATCTGTCGTTCAAGAGTTGAGCGACTGACTTGCCTACTCCTGAGGCGCAGTATTTATTAAGTATGGAATAGTACATTATTATTATTATTATTATGGGTAAGATCCCATAACATTTACAAATGTATCTTTTCTTTTTATGTGCCATGTCCTTTCAGGACGTAGGCGATCATGGCTCTCCACCTCCCTCTATACCTTGCAGCTCTCAGCAAGCTCCTTCCCTCTGCCACCTCCCCCAGGCCACTTCCTGTCAACCACTTGCTCAAGCCCGCCAGGTATGTCATGCGTTGCTTTCTCTTGTCCCTCTATTTGCCCTATGTGTATCAGATTTTCCAGGTCCTCTTTTCTCATTACGTATCCCAGCAACTTCATCTGCCTCTTCCTGATGTTAAGTATAAGCTTCCTCCTTGTTTGCATTCTCTCCAAGACCTCATCGTTCATCACAGGCTCGGTCCATGGTATCCTCAACATCCTTCTGTAGAACCACATTTCCGTCGCCTCGATTTTCTTCTTCATCGTTGAGGAAATCGTCCAACATTCACTGCTGTAAAGTAGGATAGATATCGCGTAACAGCTTAGTACTCCTTTTTTTTTTTTCTTGCCACAAAGATCCTCCTGTCTCACAATACTCTGCCCAACTTTTGGAATGTCTCCTTGGCCATCCCAATAGGTGTTGGGATCACTTCCCAGATATTTAAATTCCCGCACCTGCTTGATTTTAGTGTCCCCAACTTGTATTAGGTTGGTGCAAAAATTATGTCGGTTTTTGACGTTAAAAATACGTCAAAAACCGACATTATTTGCACCAACCTAATAAATCGCATTTTGGCTTAATCTGTTTGCTGATGACCATGCATTCCGTCTTAATTTTACGCCCGCACAATACAACTTAGAACATAAATACAGGAATAAAGAACCCCTTGGAAATGTCTCATTGGCCGAAAGCTCTTGGGACAATAATCACGAAGGAAAGTTTCTAACCTCTCTTAGCCACCAGAAACAAAAATATAGAATAAACAGAACATTAAAGACTTAATAAAAAACGTTCTCCTTGTCTATGACATTCAATGAAAGAACAAAAGCATAAAACAAAGGTTGTACCATGAGTTGTCCTGAAGTAAAGAACAGCATGGGTTTACTACAGAAATGCATTTAAAATCAGAAAAAAAAAATATTGTTAATGGGAACGAATGTAAAATCTTATAAGCAGAAGAGGGCGATTATATCTAAATACAACTTACGACCATTTTACGTTGAATCATCGATTCCCGTATGATCACTGAAGTTAAATAACATCAAGCCTGGTCAGAACCTAGATGGATGGTCGCTTAGGAATACCAGCTGCTGTAAGTTTGGATGTGCGGGTGGTGTAATGGGTAACAGCTCGGAATTCAAATCAGAGAACTGCGTTCCAATTCCAGTCGCGTTCGTTATAATCACTTACGCGCAAATACCCTTGGGAAAGGCATGAATCCACTTCTTCCCCTCCTAGCTATGGGTTAATTAGTATTACTTGTATTAGTAAAAATTATTATATCCCCAAAATTCTTACAATCTAAATATATTTTCTGGTTTTAAATAACCCGCAAAAAGTTGATAGACCGTAAAACAAACAAATAAACAAAAAAAAAATCAGTTAATATATGCAAGTGCAAGTGCAAGTGCGCCGCTATTAGTTTTACTATAAAATGCATTGAAAATCAAGAAGAAAGGAATTGTCAATGGTCAAGAATTAAGGCAAATATTACAGACAGAATAGTACCATTCTGTGTAAATATAAATTCATCGCTAACGATTTCAATTCTGAATAGCACTGACAATCAGGAATAAAGGGAATGTCAGTGTTCAGGAATTAATCCATTGGTAGCTGTTCCCTATTGCAGACACATGCTCAGGCACAATTTTGTGCTTGTTCAATACCCGCAGAATTCACCTGTTTATACCGCAACTATGCTGAGCCGACCTTAGTTACAGTTTACAGTGAGAGAGAGAGACAGAGAGAGAGAGAGCGCTTGGTCGAGGCTAGTACGTTCCGACACTAAGGTAACGATGACTTGTGACTTCCTGAAAACACAATCATCGACGGACAATTTCACTGACCCTAACCCTAACTCTAAACCTAAATCCTAACACCAATTTCAATCCCAACCCATGGTATGGTTTCAGGTCAATTTATAATGGTATCGCCTCCTGGCTGACAACATCGAAAAGTCATCTTCCTGACAAATCGACCATAGTGAGATTCGAACCTGGGTTTCATGGTCGGAAAGCACACATTCTAATCACTCGACCAGAGATTTTTTTTTTTAATCATTTCATTCCAAGTAACGCAATCAAGCCACTAAGACACAAGGGGTTACTGAGTGTAAAAGAATAAGCAAAAACAAAAAAAAACAAATATTATTAAGGAGCGAGAACAAAAGAAGAAGAGTAATGAAGAAGAGTAAGGAAGAAGAGTAATCAAGAAGATTAATCAAAAAGACTAGATAACGATTGATATTGCATGTAAGTTTTTAGAAGATCAAAGTTAGCTGAAAAACATAGAGCCAGAAGAGAGTTCTACATGAAAGACGTACGAGATAAGAAACTGTTAGCATAGAACGGTTACATCTAGCCAATTCAACTGTAAATTGAAAGACTTAACTCCCAATCCAATACTGCGCGTAATATTCTGCTGATAATGTTAATGCAGTTAGTTCGATTCTAGCCGATGACGCACATTGGTGTCTCTTTGTCTTATTAACCTTAGCTGTGAAATAATTCATCGCTGTATATCTGTACAGCACCTTATAAATGAATTTTGATTTCATAAAACGGTCAATGGCTTGTATTTGATGCTTTTAAGAGTTTTATTCTGACGTTGACTGTCATTTTACGAGATAAAGTCTCGTTGTTCGTCGGTTTAAACTTAGTCTGGATAAAGAAAGAACTTTTTTTTTTTTTACCAGTTTAACACCGAAAATAAATTCTGAAAACAAATTAATGACCAAACAAGAATTTATTTTCTTTTTTTTTCTCTCTCATTCCACTGTTAGCTCAGCTAAAACAAAAGATAAAAAAAAAAAGCTAAAAGGAAAAAAATATAAAAATAAAAATCCAGCCTTTCGAAGGAAAACGTTCGCGATAGTATATAAATAAATATGTCAGTGAATAACAATAGGCAGCAATTATTGATCAGTGGCAGATCAATGGAACGCTGATCGATACGATTTTCATAAAGCATCTGTGTGAAACGTAACAGCTACACTCAATTTGATTTACTGATACGATCGAATTGTAACCAATCAGACGACTGATATGATTAATTACTATGACCAGAGGCTGACAGACACAGTATTTTGTTGAGAATTATATCCCAACTTCCGTTAGAGGGACCGCTCTTACTGGAACTCAAAATCTGAATACAATTTAAACGCATGCGTGTTGCAGCACTGACGCATGTAGGCATTTTCTCATCTGATTCTCAGGGCAAAACTGAATTTCATCCCCAAATTCATGTAAAGTTTCGTTTGAATAATTCATTGACACTTATATTTACGTCGATTGAATTTGAAATATATGTAAATACTATATATATATATATATATATGTGTGTGTGTGTGTGTGTGTGTGTGTGTGTGTGTGTGTGTGTGCGTGCGTGCGTGTCTATATAACAGTTACATATATGTGCGTGCGTAAGTGTGCGGGTGTATATACTATATATATATATATATTCAAACAACAAAGAAAACATTCTATAAACCCAACAAACTAGCCATGATTAATATCCTAAAAATAGAAATAAATAACTTTACCATTTAATCACTAGTTTATTAATAACAATGTACAAATATAATGCGCTTGTGTACGCGCGTTTATGTGCATATATGTGCATGTGTGTATACGTATATACGTACATGCATGAATGTCCGTGTGTGTGTGTGTGTGTGTGTGTGTGTTGTGGACAAGCGTATAAATTCAGACAGAATCACATAAATTCAAACAATAATATATAAAAATGTATTTATAAATCTAACCTGCTACAATTAATACTAAAGATACCACCAAACTAAATAAGAAAACAGTATAACAGCCTAGTGAAGGTATATAAATATATGTGCATGTGCGCATATATATATATATATATATATATATATATATATATATATATATATATATATATATATATCATTCAATAATATTCATTAATATCAATTATTTATGTAAAAAGCGAAATAGCCCAAAAGACTAGACGCTCAAAGATTAAAAACGGTGGCATGTCAAGAGAACATAATAATTGGTAACAAATGTCTACAATTGAAAGAAAAGAGGAAAATGAAAAAAGAAAGAGAAAAATTAAGGAGATAGCTTAAAGTGGCAAAACACGAAGAAAACAAGTGATCGCGACACGCTACACGTACGCACATTCGCGCAGACGGGTAAAGTCACATCCGCGCAGACAGGCGAACGCACATCTGCACAGACGGGCGCATGGCCGCACGCGCGCAAAAGCACACACGAACACAAAAAAACACTGAAAAAAAATTACACCAATAATAAGTGCATACAAAAATAAAAATAAAAAATATACGCAGTCAGTTGCTGATACACCCTAAAGCATGGGTCGGCAAACTACGGCCCGCGGGCCGGATCCGGCCCGCGAAGGCATTTTGACCGGCCCGCGAGCCTGATTACCAATGACTATTTTTAACATGAGAGACGACCTTCAAATGAAATTTGTTATATGTCATTTTCCATAGAATGTCTACACATCTCAGTGCACTAAAAATATTAGACTATCTGCCAGTTATCTTTCATGAGACTTATTTTACCAAGTTGCATTGCCTACGTTTAATGTCAAATAATGGATACATTAAAAGATGACAGAAACAAAAGGAAAGATAAAGTGAAAGAGGCCAGGGAGGGACTGACATGCGAGGTAGCAGAAATCTAAAGACAGTTAAACATACGCGCATTATACATACATGCCTCATGAATGTGTGGATGATACCGCATGTGTACGTACGTAAGTGTATATGTTTGCAACTATATGTACTCGTATGTATGGGTATATGTGCTTCGTTTTTGTTTGATGTGTGTGTGTGTGGTTCGTTTGTGGAACAATTTTCAATAACAGTTTCAAAACTACACGTCATAATTTCATCTATTTTCACTTCGGTTGATTTTTTTCACTTTGAAGTATTTTGACGTTCCTTGAGGAAAAGTAATTTTTGTTAGGTGTTTTTTTTTTAAATTTTAGATTTTCTTTTGTTTTTCTGATTTCTCAATGTTTATTTTCATTATGGTTTTAAATATTAGGTTGAAAAGGGGGCTGCATATGTAATTTTACTTAATTTTTCATTAATGGCCTTCGTCCGGCCCGCGACCCGTCATTATAACACGATCCGGCCCGCGGGTTCGAATGAGTTGCCGACCCCTGCTCTAAAGAATGGACGGGCAGGTCAGTCTACGAAACGCTGGGGGAGAAGAGATGGATTCATACCTTTTTTTCCCAAGGTCATTAGCAAGTAAGCGAATCTAATAAACTCGACTGGAATTCTAACTCACTCCTCCGCAAAACATTACCATACACACACACACACACACCCACACACACACAGAACCAAAGCATGCATGCATGCACACACACACACACACTCACAAAGCACACACTCACCCATATATATATATATATATATATATATATATATATATTCGTTTCATCTGAGCAAAGGGAGAAAAACTGCTAAGGGCTACAAGAGATAGAATGTTGTGGAGAGCTGTGATCGCCCACGTCCTCGTACATAAAAGAAGAAGAACAAAATTGTGTACGAGATTTGATTGTTAACTATTGTGCAGGAAACATCTTTCTTCATATTTTGGAATTTAAGCATTAATTAATTTTTTTTTTTTGTTTAAACAAGAAATAAATAAATAAATATATTTTCCAAACCTGAAAAAATGCAGAATATTCGAGAAATTTAAAAAAATAAACTTCTGCCCCTGATACAGTAATGACATTGTTACATTATCTTTGACACTCAGAGGTCAAAAAGAGATTAAAAGAAGGAAAAGGAATATATATATATATATATATATATATATATATATATATATATAGATAGATAGATAGATAGATAGATAAATAGATAGACAGAGAGAGAGAGAAAGAGAGAGAGAGAGTATAAGGAGAAAAGAAAACAATGAAAAGAGGAAATAGCTGCGTCATTCTACACATGCGCGCATGCACACAGTTACAAGTGTACAGACACACACACACACACACACACACACACAAGCACAGACACCCAAATGAAGGAAAAAAATCGACTTAACGCCAATAAAAACACAAATTATTTTTAACTTAATATAAAATAAACAAAAACGAGAAAAACGGCAGTCAAATGCTGAAACATTTTGACGAGTGGACGGAATGATTCCAAAAACTGTTCGTCTACGAAACTCTGGAGTCGGGATGCTGAATATAACATAACTCAGCTGGGTGACAATTTTCTTTTTTGTTGTAATTTTACAGTATATATATATATATATATATATATATATATATATATATATATATATATATATATATATATTCTGTAGGATTAAACATTAATTACTTTGTTTTGTTTAAACAAGAAATAAATAAATGAACATATTTTCCAAACCTAAAAACCTGGGTCGTCCTGGCTAGGACGATAAACTACATCCGGGAGCATGTCCTCTGATCAGGTGGCTTTGAGGAACGGGAAACCACCTTTTTCTTGCTGTTGACCCGAAGAGGTATGACCTGTTTGGATCTCAGCTATGGGCAAATAGTTAACCCCTAAACTGGGGCCAAAACACTATGAAAGTGTAAAAATAGATTTTTATAATAAAAATAACTGCAATGCACTTCTGAAAAAAATATTACCAGCAATACATTTGACTCTCGGCAAAAACCTTCTTTACTGATTTACAAACTGATTTATTACAAAAATACATTTTTTTTATCTATATATTTCTGAGATGAGGTATTATGTACACTATTTACATTATTCGGACTATTGTCCTCATCTTTGTCGCCATATTTATCCGATCGTTCAGTATCTGTCTATATTTCTGAGATGAGGTATTATGTACACTATTTACATTATTCGGACTATTGTCCTCATCTTTGTCGCCATATTTATCCGATCGTTCAGTATCTGTCTATATTTCTGAGATGAGGTATTATGTACACTATTTACATTATTCGGACTATTGTCCTCATCTTTGTCGCCATATTTATCCGATCGTTCAGTATCTGTCTATATTTCTGAGATGAGGTATTATGTACACTATTTACATTATTCGGACTATTGTCCTCATCTTTGTCGCCATACTTATTACAACGTTCTAGTTCCATGTTTAATGGATGTCAGTTATCAGTTGTTTCCTGTTAATTCCCCTTTCCAAGTTCTCCACTGCCTTAACCGGGTATTGAACTCACACACTTTGGGTCCTCTCACTGGATCTAACTAACACCTTTATCCACTGTGTCATGTGTCCTGGAGGAAATTTGTGTATGAATTTCTGGGTATTATAAACCTAATGTCTTTAGCAACATTTTTTACCAGTGCTCATATTGCAATTTTTTGCTGTTATCATTACATGTTTTTACCAGAGCTCATATTGCAATTTTTATTGTTATTATTATCGCTTTTCTCTGGCACTCTTTATTACTTGTTCTCATATTGTATTCATTTCTATACTTGGTCGGCTCAGGAAATTTTTGTAGCCTAGGCAGTGCAGAACTTGGTGAGGGGAATTAATAGGAGATAACTGATAACTGACATCCATTAAACATGGCACGTGGAACTAGAAAAGTCTACCCCAGTGAGCCAAATAAAGGGTTCAGTTCGACATTCCAACCACCTGAAGAAGGCCGGAGCATACAATGGCCAAAACGTTGTAATAAATATGGCGACAAAGATGAGGACAATAGTTTGAATAATGTAAATAGAATACATTTTCTACTCATATAAAGTTATCCTAAAAATGCTAAAAGTCGGCATTAAATAAACCATTGAGGTTGATATACCGTAAAAGAAAATAAACCAAACCAAACTATAACGCTGCGAATCCGATGCCAGATTTTAAATATAAGCTTAATAAATTTGGCCTTTTACGCATATTTCAGATTCGGAATTTACTTGATGGCGCTTTGCGCGCCATCAGTGCGAGGGTTGGGGTGTTCTATTTTCGTTCGAACGCAGACGAACGCTTTCTTTTGTCGGCTGGCTCGTTTCGCGCATGCGCTGGGTCAAATGTTTGGTATTGACAGCTTGATTAAGTACTAGCGTGAACAGGTATTTATAACGTGTGAAGAGGCGAGGTCCGGGCGCCTGGTTTTCGGAATCAAGATAAACGCAAAGCTAATATTGATGACCAGTTCCATCGTTTGAATGCCGATAAACGTTCTGCGCCGACACCTCGTCTCAGATAAACATAGGCATTGCCTCAAATCTATCTTTTTCTGTTAATAAGTTCAACTTAGTCTGGCACAGGGTCAGATGAGTAGAGTGGGTGATGCGGAGAGAGGGGTAAGATCGTGCAGCGACAATCTTCCCAAAATAGGGAAGTTCCGAATACTTACTAGCATTGAAAATTGGTGTTCGTCCCTTCAATTTTCGATTTCAGATTGAGTAACTGCCACGGGTGATAAGATGTTATCTACTTCTCTTCCAATTCCCGTTAGGGAATTTTTCATTTCGAAACAGCCTAACCTGCTCGGCAAAGTCGCAAGGCGCAACATTTTGTGTAAACACTGTATACACTGTCAGTTCTAATTGGTCAAGCTCAGGAATAAAGCAATTTTGCAGCATTTCTAAATAAAGAGCACCATTAACAACACCCCCTTAAAAAAAGAATGGCCCTATGATCCAATTTTTCATCTATATACAGGATGCGATTTATTTTATATTTTTAATTTTGCGCATGCGCGTTATTTGTTTTTGATTTTGTCGACTGCACAGTATAGTAGGGTCAGTTGGGCACCGTCTGTGAGAAAAAGATCCCCATGACGCGATTCACTCCGCTAGAAATTTGGAAACGGCTTGCTGTACTGCTTGGCATTCGCGCCAGACGTTCCAATACGAACATTTCAGAGAGGACAGTGCAGAGGATTCGGAAATAGTTGGATGATATTTCCGGTCAAGATCATGACATTTGGGGTGATCACTAGTGATTGCAACATTACACCTCCATTCATCTTCCAACAGGGCCTCAGACTCAACACGGAAGGCTTACATCAAGTGCTTTCAGGAAGTAGGTCTTCCCTGGGTCAAAACGGTGATTGCTGGAAGACCTTATGCCTGGCAAAAGAACTCTGCATCATGCCACACAAACAGGAGCACCCAGTCAGGACTTTCAGAAAATTTCCTCGAGCACACCCCCTTACATCTGGCCACCTACTCCTCAGTCTGCAACTCGCTTGATTAGAATGTGTGGGGCGCAGTTGAGCGAGAGACCAAGAAAACTCCTTGTAACACCAAAGATGAACTGAAGGCAAGGATTATGGCAGTATTCACCAAACAAGGAGGCCGTCCAGAAAAGTTGCAGGAGATTCCGAAGTCGTCCGGATACCGTGTTGAGGCCAATGGCGATTTTGTTGAATAAGTTTAATCTTTGGTATTTCAAGATATTTTTGTGTAAGTTTGGTAAATATATCTGACGATAATTTATCCATCGAACCATATGTGTGCTTATGTGTATGTATATATATATATATATATATAGAGAGAGAGAGAGAGAGAGAGAGAATTATATTTATACTTTTTTTTTTTTAAATGATTCTGTGAATGTTTGAATCCATTGTCGAAATTGATTATTTGCACGGGTTCATGTTTTGCTGCACATGTGTTTTCCCCAGAGATTGTGTAAACCAGGCCTTAACAAAATATGGCCCGCGGGCCGCATGTGGCCTGCTAGACTGCTCAGAGTTACCCCCGAGAGATTTTAAAACCAATAAAATTGTTGTGTTCATCAGAAACAAATTCAGTTTTCTGAAAGTATGGCTTTACTCAACTGATATTTCCCTGTCTTTATATTATAATAAACCTTTTAACTCTCCCTAGAAAAAAAAGAAAATGACGGAATGTTTCTCCCCACCCCGTTATTCATATTTCTGTTTCTTTCTCACTCATACACAGTAATTTACTTTTTTTTAGACATACTGGCCTGTTATAGACGACTGAATCAGAAAATGTGAATTTAATGTCAAATTAGACCCCCTTAAAACATTTGGGTTCATTTTAAAGCAGTAGGAGTGGATAGGTTCGCTTATCACCCGATTAACTTGCGTCTCCGGTTTTTTGAACAGGAGTAGAGGTTTGTCCCTTATTTCCAGTTTAGCATTGGGATCCCAGTTCCTTCTAAAGGCTACTTCAACTCTATACTTCTAATGTCTCCATTTTCTGGATCACAGTCTTGATCTTTTGAACAGGAGTAGAGGTTTGTCCCTTATTTCCAGTTTAGCATTGGGACCCCAGTTCCTTCTAAAGGCTATTTCAACTCTATACTTCTAATGTCTCCATTTTCTGGATCACAGTCTTGATCTTTTGAACAGGAGTAGAGGTTTGTCCCTTGTTTACAGTTTAGGATTGAGATCCCGGTTCCTTCTAAAGTCTGCTTCAACTCTATACTTCTAATGTCTCCATTGTCTGGATCACAGTCCTTCCTGCTCTTTTGAACAGGAGTAGAGGTTTATCCCTTGTTTACATTTAGGATTGAGGTCCTGGATTTGAGGTCGATTTCAACTCTTTACATCTAATGTCTCCATTGTCTGGATCACAGTGTTTTTCTACTTTTTTGAACAGGAGTATAGGTTTGTCTCTTGCTTACAGTTTAGTATTGAGGTCCTGTTTACTTCTAAAGTCTATTTCAATTTTATACGTCTAATGTTTCCATTGTCTGGATCACAGTCTTTCCTGGTCTTTTGAACAGGAGTAGAGGTTTATCCCTTGTTTCCAGTTTCGGATTGGGTTTCCGGTTCCTTCCAAAGTCTACTACTACTCTATAATTCTAGCGTATCCACCTTTTATTTCCTAATTATTTTTTTAATTATATTTTACTTTTATTTTTTCTCCTCAATAAAAGTAGACAGGTTCGCCTACCGTACGGTTTTCACTCCTCCTGAACGTTTTGAACAGAAATAGAGGTTTGTCCCTTGTTTCCTGTTTAGGATTCAGTTTTTGATTCCTTCTAAAGCTTTCTTCAACTCTATGCGTCTAACGTCTGTGCCTAAACTATTTATTTACTAATTATTTAAACAAAGTTTTTTTTTTTTAATTTTTAGTTTTTATCCTCAATAGGAGTGGATAGATTCACCTACCGTCCGGTTCAAACACCGCCCCAATCTTTTTAACACGAGTAGAGATTTGTTCCTTATTTCCTATTTGGGATTCGTTTTCCGGTTTCTATTAAAGTCTTTTCATTTCACTTCACTCCCAGTAACTCCTTGCGTCTTAGTCTACCACTTCGTTCTCAACCCCTCAACCTCCGTCGTCTTCCTCTTTGGGGTGAGGTGTCCACTCGGTCCGAACCAAACATAGGGGTAACTGACCGTACACTCCCTGAGTACCCGTAGATTATTTCGACCGGTCAACTGGTCAAGTCCTGCTCGCTGCCCACGCTGTGTTAGTTTTTAGATCCAGTAAGCGGGGTGTTGTCCATACGTTCACGGTCGACTGGGGGTGTGGACACGGCTGTGAGAGTTGGCGGTAGGAAGTTTAGAATGTGGCAAAATAAAACAAGAAATAATATCTGCAGAAGCCAGACAACAATGGGGGAAATATTGACGCCTTTTATATAAGAAGATAACATCAGGACAGAGGTTACGGGAAGAATAAAAACATTTAACATAAATGAGAAAAGAAAAAGACAAAATGTATCCACCGAATTTCCAGCAGAGAGAGGGTTTGTGTGTGATAAACGCGTATTGAATCGCCTGGGGTAGATTTATGACTAATATTCCCGTCTCATAAAGACTTCTCAGAACAGGGGTTAGTCTTCTTTCTCCCTTCCAAAATTCTCCCGCAAATCTCTCGAATCACTGCGATGATAGTCTCGTGATTTTCTCGGCTACAGTCTCCTTCCCCGACTCTGCTTTATTAGCAAAATCTCGAGTTAATATAGAAAAAGGATCATCTAATCACAATTGACCCTCGGCCTGGCACACAGCTACCACGAGTGCCAAAAATTATCCCTTGAGATGTCAACCTACTCTCCAATTATTTACCTTATCTCAATCGCAAGTTCTCGCTTCACCAAAATTATACTTTGGGATATCTAAACATTGATTCAACCTTTTAATCAAAACAAATACTGTTAAACAAAACCAAGTATCTCGCCCATCCCCATTGTTTACTGGTGACCCAGATTTAAAATATCGCCTCCTGCGTTATATTTGCGTGTGTGCATTCATGTGTGTGTGTGCATGTGTGTGTGTGTGTGTGGACCACTTTCTGTTATATTAGTGACATTATCTCTTTGCTTGGGATGAACTGTTTAAAAAATAGTTCGTGATAAAAAATGATGAGGTGACAATATTATAAATTTTATAAAGTTTATTTGTAAAATATTTGTAATTTTTCAGCTAGGTTTTTCAATTAATAAATAACAATTTTGTCTACCATAAGTGTAGTTATTTATTCATATAATTGTTGTCATGTGTAAATAGGGCAAATTATGTTCTGTAACCACAGTTAATGTTGAATATTATAAAACATTTAAAACCAGATCGGCTATGCCAACACGAAATATCGTCATCAGATAAATAAAATATGTCAGCCAAATACATAATTGAAGAAAAAGACATTTCCATTCAGATAATAGTAGCCCCGGGGTGACAATTTATACCAGCTGAAGGTAATTACCCCCACCGTGTGCAAAAAAAAAAGAAGAAAAATGCAGCAACTGTCTGCTGAGGGAGATACATATTTACTGAATTAACATTAAGTATAGTTGCCTCCTTTTTGTGCATTTAGTTTCATTTTTCTTAGGTAATTTTTTCAAAATAATAATAAACATGCTTTATTATGCATTCTTGTTTCTTCCTCACATTCATTTCAAAATACATGACAGCGGCAAACCAGAGTTCATTTATTTATTTATTTATCATCAAGTCACGTGATACAACTTTCCTATCATCCCCGGTCATTGAACATGAATAGAGGTTTATCCGCTGTTTCCTGTTTAGAATTAGGTTTCCAGCTGATTCTGAATTCTTTTCAGTCTCTTTCGCTCCCACTATTAGTGCGTCTTAATAGCATTATCGCGTTGATTGTGGTCAATTGAGTAAAAAATATAGATTACGTTTTACAGTGGCACATTCACATAGACTCTTCGCCTATAGAGTATTTGCCAAACATCTTAGATATTTATTCATAAAAAAGTTCTAATGTAGTGTAGTGAATAGTATGTGGCACCCTGCATTTTTAGAAAGACTAAAAAGAGATATTCATAGAAATATGATTTAATTTTTATTCGGTTTATTAACCAGTTGTTAGTTATTTAGAAACGAAGAATAATTGAGTTTTGAGAATAATTCTCTAACTGTATTTAGGCGATCCAAAGAGAAAAAAAAATAATAAAAAGAAAGAGAAAGAGGAATAGATAATACAAAACCCGGTCATAAGTAAAACTAAGACAAGACAGGTGTCAAAATATATCAGGTCAAATTACCTGACCGAAATCCAGGGAAATAGAAATTGTTATATTTGGTTGAAGAAATAGAGTTTGGAGATAATAAAATAAAACAAAAAGAAGAGGAAAGACAGAAACATAATACGAAACCAGGTCGTAAGCGAAAACACACACGTGCGACCAGCACCTAACAAGTGTCAAAATTATCAGGTCAAGCACTTGAACTAATTCCGTGTCCGCGTAGGATGGAAGTTTGTTAAGGTTGGCTGAAACAATAAAGATTTTTTAGAACAATGGAAACGAAATTTTAATCGGAGGAAAGGTGTCTTTTGTGTTGAGGGGGTGACCGGTGGAACTGTATACAGATTCTGACCTGTTAAAAAAAATTGGAACCCCACGATGATGAAGTGGAGACATTTTCAATTCAGATAATTAAGATTTTTGACTATCAGGTCTGACCAAAAACAAAGAAGGAAAGAAAACGATTGTCTCGGCTCACAGATAGCGCCAATATTCCTTCCTGAAGTCACATCTAATTAGCGGCAGGCTGTTTTGACAGAACCCAGGTGAGAGAAAGCCAAGATTATCATTTTTCGTACGTGTGAAAAAGGCCAAATTAGATTTTATTTTTTTTAGAACAAGAACGATGTAAGCCACGCCCGATTGGAGACGGGAGGCGTCCCACCACAGTCTCATTAGCCGAAAGCGGTCACGTGATATGCGGAAAGAGGAGGGAGAATGCTCGATCAAGAACCATTGGTCGAAAACGGTCACCTGACATACGAGAGACCGGGAGAGATGGGTATGCGTCTTCCCCCCAGAGGCACTGTGAGGAAGTAGGGGTGAAAATAATAGCGATAATGGGAAATCAGAACTAATGCGACTTTTGGGATTATCGAGAGAGCCCTGACGCCGACAGACCCACCCCGGTTTGCTGCGGCGTCAATAAAAGCAGGACCCCAATCGACAAAAAAATGAGTTCAGCCCCGGACGGCAGCGAGAAGAGATCACCTCGGACGACAGAGAGTTGCGGCTGAGTTGCGGCAAGAAATCCTTCCAGCCCAAGTCGAAAACAAGAAATCCTTCCGGCCCAAGTCAAAGACAAGAGAAGTTCTATCTAAGTCGACGAAGGAGAAGATTACTCGAAAGCCGCGGAGAAGTTGCAGCCAAGTCGAAGACAAGGCCAAAGAGTTACTGGACGGAAGAAGAAGAAGAAGTTAAAATCAAGCCCAGCCGAGAACAGAATTCGACCCAACCAGATCGAAGTGAAGAAATACAACTCAAGTCGAAGAGAAGAATCAACTGCGAATGATTGATAGAAATTAGCCCCAGTGTCGAACTAAACCACACTCCGACATACACAATTCTAGAGAGTAGACAAGTCGAAATCGTTAAGTTGTATGATAGAAGCTTGGTGCCATAGTCCACAGAGCGGGTCGGGAATGAGAACAATTTTTCTTTATGTAACGGACATTAGATATAAAAGGTTGTCACCCTTTTTTTTTATCAGTAATTTTTTTGTCTCGTGAGTTTTTTTTTTCTTTTACTTGTGTTTTGCCACCCCCGTCGGACTCAACTTGCATACGGCCCAATCCCTGCTGGTCCCGTCTGTCTAAGATCTAAACACAGCGTGGGTAGACAGACCGGAGATCAGTACAGTTGCTTTAGCAACCAGGTATTGGAAGCGGGTTGGGAAAGGCGAGGCTGGTGATCATCTAACCAAGAGGTTGGAGCGGCACGCTTGGGACCAGGAGGAGCGACCAGGAGGAGCGACGTCACAGTTGGCGCCGTAACCAAAGGATTCGACCCTGGGCCAGGTGTGTACCCGTCACAAGTATAAATATGTGCTATGTTATGTATATTTGAATTTATTTAATAATGTTGTTTATAACGTATAATGTTTATTATTTTGACACATAATTGTTGGATTATAATATGCCAGTGTTTGTTTATATATGTGGATATCTACGTAAAAATACTTATGTGTCTGTTAATAAATATACATTTTTCCACACCAATACCAGAAATCTGATTTCATGCACAACGCAATCTTGAAAACTGACCGTTACACACACACACACACACACACACACACACACACACACACACACATATATATATATATATATATATATATATATATATATATATATATATATGCCGGCTTATAGTAATAGTGGAGCAGTCCATATTATTTACGGTTTTAAAATAATTATAAAAATATGAAAAATAATTATAAATATATGAAAAATAAATATAAAAAAAACAAAACGTAAGTATAAATAAATCAAAAAAATTAAATAATATATGCAATATAAACAAATATACAAAAAACACACATGTACACAATTTACATACTTGCAACTATAAAATAGGATTATAATTCAAATATAAATATAAACATCTAAGTAATCTGTTTGTATGTATGTATGTATAGTGAACTTTTAGCTTAACATGAAGTATGTGTCAGAAAAGCTGCACAAATCATTCCGGTCTCACCAGCAATTTGAAAAGAGCTTACAAAACAGGCCAGGTTGTGTACAAAACAACTTCGTTTGCCGCATCTGCAATAAGAATTGCAAGTCACTTGCAGGTTCCATTGTCGTTCTCACGAGAAACAAAATCATTGATTGAACTTTTCAGCGATGGTCATACTCGTTGAACGAGTCGACAGTCATCATGATTTGGGAAGAGTTTGTTCTCTATACACGACCAAATGATTCCACGCAGAGCTCTCAAATATGGTATGTATAATCAGCAGACCCCTCCCACCATCGGAAAGGGTTTCACGCCCAAAGCATGGTTATTTAAAATCTCTAAATTTAAGAACGCTCATAAGTATCCCCACCCCAGAGGACCGCTATCTACTCCTATCAAAATAGAAATCTGCGCAACAGAATTTTAAAAATATCTCCATTCATGAAACAATTACTACTTTCCTAGGTCAACATACATGCCGATAAAAATGTTAAAAATGAAAAGAAAACCGTTAAATTCATAATCTCATTTTATTAAAATATATATATATATATAGATAGATAGATAGATAGACTGTATCAAAAATAAACAGCATATATATGTATGAAATGAACAAAGTCCGACAATGATTTTGAGGCTTTTTTTTTTATAAATACAAATATTTAAGTAAATTCTCTGTTTTATAATAAACAATATTAAACAACCTTCACCGGCCTGAATGTCCGAGAAATCGCCATAGAAAATATGCGTCTTCCGACAGGAATCGAACCTGTATCCTATACGGAACCTATAGCCTGACGTGCTTTTACCGATTTCGCCACAGAGGAACGTTCGGCTAGCAAGGTCGATTTTACTGTTTTTAAACTACAATTCTCCATGATTTTCTCACGTACATTCATATCTGCTCGATGCGTACCCATATGTAAACATATGATGTCACACATTATGAAATGGACAAAGTTCGTACAATTATTTTGAGACATTTTTATGTTTATACATTCTTTCTATAGATACAAATATTTAAGTAAATGCAGATATGAATGTACGGTTCCTTATAGGATACAGGTTCGAATACTGTCGGAGGGCGAATATTTTCTAAGAAAATTTCTCGAACATTCAGACCGGTAAATGTCATTAATACTGTCTATTATAAACAGAGAATTTACTTAAATATTTGTATCTCTAAAAAGAATGTATAAACATAAAAAATGTCTCAATATATATATATATATATATATATATATATATATATATATATATATAGGCTGTATCAAAAATAAACATCATATATATAAATAAAAAACATATATATGTATGCTTTATCAAAAATATTTTTACAAAAATTGGCATCGGGTTCCTCACCTCCAAACAAGCAAGGATAAAAGTCTACACAAATATATGTCTACAAATGCTTCGCTTTTGAGTTATTAAGTTTTATGAATTTTTATGGTAGATGGCGCTATGTAGACTGAGTTACATTTGTCATTCGTGTATATTTGTGGCTAGTCTATCTTCAGCGTTTAACGTGTGTAGTAGTAAGTTAACTGAGAAGTGTTCCATTTAACAGTTGCAGGATATTCATATCGTGAGCAGCCAGATTTTTACATATCGCCCCGAGAATGATAATGGACGCGAGGCTGCGCGGCTCTATCATATAGTCGAGTCATCCAAACTTTGCTGCAGTATATCTTCGCCTTGCTGAGACATGATCAGTGGCACCACAAACTAATGACCGAGGAAGACCGCGAAGAACAAATTCGGAGACGATAATATTACATTATGGAGAGTACTTCAAGAGCAGATCCTGTATCTCTAACATTTTCCAACGCGTGCAGGGTCTTTTGTTCTCTGATCCCTCATCACGGGAGATCTCGTGTCGATGGTTTATTGCACAAATTGCCAATCTCTTGTTTGTCTCTTGTGTCTTGTTTAATGATGAGGCAATATCTGTGGGCGAATCGGAATCCCATCGTACAATACACGAGCATCAATGTGGTCTGGAATTGTAGGTAACTGTCTGGTAGGTCCATATATTTTTTCAGCATGTCTTACATGAGCTGTCTACGGGAACTTTATTTCGAACACACTTGCAGACCTACTGAAGGATGTAACCCCAGCTACTATGAAGACGCATGCGGTTTATGCATGATAGGGCTCAGGTATGTTTTACTCTCATTGCACTGGCTGATATCTACCATAAAAGATGGGGTAGGTAATTCCATGGCCTACACGTTCCCACGAGTTCAGTTCTTTGAAATTTTTTTTTCTTTGGAGCCGCGTAAAACAATTGGTTTATGCAGCAGACATTAATAATACAGAGACGCTCCATCAAAGTGTCAAGGGGGCCTGCGAAAGCATTCGACACCGTGTGAGAGTATTTGAAAGGGTCTGTCCGTCAATGATCCGACGGGTGCATGCGTGTGTAGTAGCAATTGGAGGACATTTTCAACATTTGCTGTGAGTTGCTGTGTTGAGGTACAACGATGGCCTTTTTGACATATGTTCACATTTTTACCTTGTTTTGGTGCCAGGAACACGCCCCCAAATTTGTAAAAAGTATTTTTGATACACCATATATATATATATATATATATATATATATATATATATATATATATATATATATATATAATAATGCGTTGGTATATAATCCAAGTGAATCCTAATAATATAAAAAATATTAAGAATGATCTACAAAAAGAGCTCAATGTATTTATTATAACAGAGCATATATGACGTAGCATAGAAATCCAACATTATCTCCTTCGAATAGCTATTTCGACCCATAAAATTTACTTGTAAGTCTTAGGGGTGAAGAAATAAAATACGAGCATAAAATTCTAAATATTTAATAAATAAGAGAAGAAGAAGTGAGAAAGAGGAAAAAGAAAAGAAAAAAAGAATGAAAGAAAAAGTAAATCTTCTTGGTCGAAATAGCTATACGAATGAAGTCATCTTGGATTTCAATCTATCTATCTATATATCTATATCTATATATATATATATATATATATATGTATATATATATGTGTGTGTGTGTGTGTGTGTGTGTGTGTGTGTGTGTGTGATTCGTGAGTGTACATCTTTTACAAGATGTAGAAAAATATTCAATCGCTAGGAGTGATTTCTGTTTTTTACGGTTTATCAAACCTTTATCGATTATTTACACCCCAAACATATTTAGGATTACAAGAATTTTTTTTTTTTTTGTGAGTAAATATTGCATTAACAATTTTTGGTGGAAGAATAACTACGATTTTTCCAGATACAAATCCTACTATTTAATCCATATATATGGGGAAGGATGGATTCATACCTTTCCCAGTTGTATTGGTGCGTAAGTGAATGTGACGAAACCGACTGAAAATTAAACATAGTCGTTAGAAAATCCTGAACTTGTGAAAAAAGAAACATCGGCTGGAATTTAAACAGTTGTTTTTCTTTTCGCGCCTACTGCAGGAAGCTATCATTTTCGGTTGAATTTAGTTGCTGGTGATGAAAAATTGATTCCATGCTGTAAGACAAAATGAAGAAGCTCCCACATCACGACCTGCTTTCAGATAGATGTAAGCATTCTTTTTGTTTGTATACACAAAACGGTTCGGTCGCTCTATTCTACCCACTTCTTCGATGTAACAACCGTATGGAGGCAGAGGGTCTCATTTGATTTTACAAAGACAAAACCGCAGCAAGAATCAATGTATATCAATGTGTCGGCTCGATGCATGTCCGATGAAAAGGAATTTCAATATGGCGTGCGTTTCGTTGCTCTATAGTAAGACGTTGTAGAATTGGGAACTTCTCCGTGTAAAAAGTATGGGTAAAATGGTCCTTCTTCTAGAAATACAATAACATTTTTATCGGAAAGGTTTGAATTTTCTGTTTGACATTATGAATAATGCTATCTATCTATCTATCTATCTATCTATCTCATTTTGACCATATCTGTCTATCTCAGGGTATTAATGTCTATCTATATGCCTGTCTGCCTGTCTGTCTGTCTTCGACTGTTCAAATATATCCGTTATTTCTATCTATCTATCTATCTTATTTCATTAACCTATCTCAGCTAGTTCATTATCTATCTATCTATCTATCTATCTATCTATCTATTTTATTCTGTTAACCTATCTCAGCTAGTTCATTATCTGTCTATCTATCTATCTATCTATCTATCTTATTCCATTAACCTATCTCAGTTCATTATCTATCTATCTATCTATCTATCTATCTATCTATCTATCTATCTATCTATCTATCTATCTATCTCATTTTGATTATAACTATCTATCGCAGGGTATTAATATCTATCTATCTGCCTGCCTGCTTGTCTTCGTCTGTTCAAATCTATTTGTTATCTCTATCTATCTATCTATCTATCTATCTATCTATCTATCTATCTATCTATCTCATTTTGACCATATCTGTCTATCTCAGGGTATTAATCTCTATCTATCTGCCTGTCTGTCTGTCTTCGACTGTTCAAATATATCCGTTATTTCTATCTATCTATCTATCTATCTATCTATCTATCTATCTATCTATCTATCTTATTCCATTAACCTATCTCAGCTAGTTCATTATCTATCTTATTTCATTAACCTATCTATCTATCTATCTATCTATCTATCTATCTATCTATCTATCTTATTCCATTAAACTATCTCAGTTCATTATCTATCTATCTATCTATCTATCTATCTATCTATCTTTTCATTTAATTGTCAGTTTTAAATACCTGCCAATTGTGACTGGACTCGAGCAAATCAGATAACTGATGTGCTTCCCCATCCTTTTGCTTCTACTCCCACCATATCTCCTTCCCTTCCGTCTTTCTTCCTTCTCCTCCATCTTTCTGGTTTCCTCACCCTTCTTTTTTTTTTATATGCGTCGGTCGCCTTTTTCCGGCTAATGTGTGTTATTACCAGCCGTTAAGACACGAGGCGTCAGGTGCTGATCGTGTGCCCACCTGGGGCTGTTGTCGATACTGGAATGGATAATTCGGGCAGAATTATCGAATAAGCGCCTTTGTGAACACAAACAAAAATTGTTATGGCAGTACGTTTGCAGTTTGGCTCCAAATAAGAGAAAATGAGACATATCTGGCAACCTCATTCATCTCACCGCATAATGTATCTAAATTCCTTGAATATGTTGAGAAGGGATTGCATCGAAAATAAGGAAAAATGTCTCCAATATATCTCTGATAAATAAAAATAAAAACGGCCACATAAATATCAAATGTATATTTGAAATGAATAATACAAAAACAGTTGAAAATAACAATAATACAAAAGCAGATATGACAGAGTGGGAACAGTCATAAACAGTGAACTGTGCAAATGGCATAGGTTCGCGAAAATGAACACAAGTTATTAACACCAAGTAAATGGGTTCCCGGAAAACAGAAGGAATAAAAGAAACTCCGAGCTTTTGAAATACAAAAGGGAACTAAGAAAATTATAAAATATGAAGCTTAAGACGTGCCAATAATACTTGGCGCACTTGGAACAACATTCAAAACACAGTCAAGATTGGATGAATTAAAGTATCGAGGAACAAATGTGACTAACCAGACCATATATATGCGCTGGGGTTTGCAAGGATTCTGGGGGAGGTGCTGTAGAATTAAACGGACCTCATGTCACTATGTCTTCAATGAAACGCATGTAAATATTGCTTTGGACACGCATATGTGTGAACTATAATAATGGACATTGCGAGAGAAAAGGACAGAAATGACGACAGTTGTACCTATCATTATTAGAGCAGTTGGAACAGTTCTGAAGATCTTTTAAAGAGGCTGTAAAGGTAGAACCCGAGGAGCAATAAAACAGTTGTCTAGGCATTACAAGAATCAGCGAACGTACTGAGAAGAGTGTTGGAGTTTTTAGGAAACATACCCACACGTGATCTCCTATCTATCTATCTATCTATCTATCTTATTCTGTTACCCTATCTCAGTAAGTTCAATGTGAAAAATGGATTCCATGTTGTAAGACAAGAGAAAATATATATGTGTTGGGATTTGCAAGGATTCTGGGGGAGGTGCTGTAGAAATCAAACGGACCTCATGTCACTATGCCTGCCTGGTCCATTGCACAAGTCACACATCCAAGCTTATAACACTTAGTATCCCCAAGCTGTCACCCATCTAAGTACTGACCAGTTTCGACATTGCTTAACTTTGGTGATCGTAGAAGAACTGGTATTTGAACGTGATATGGCATATCACGTTCAAACACCTGTTCGTAATGACAATGTTACAATGGAGGCCGTCAGGTAAAACTGCTAGTTGTATCTCAGTCATTACAAATTTGCAATGATAGTAACGCTGAAAAAGAAGCAAAGTGAAAAAGGTTTAAGTGCAAAATACCAAGAGACGATCAAGAGAGTCACTTATATGCCATGCGTGATACACGCTTAGGTGATCATGTATCTTTCAATACATGACTCACGAGGTAGATTTTTTTCCCGTAGTAGTTTGCCATTTCTTTCTGCAGTAGACCAGTTGCCTTGCAAAGCTATAGAACCCGGTCTATCCAGCTATTTACCCATATCTGGGGGGGAGAAGAGGAGAATTAGCATGTTAGTCAGTTATTTGCCATGCTTGATACACGCTTAAGCGATCATGTATCTTTCGAATCATGACTGACGAGGCAGATTTTTTTCCCGAAGTAGGTTGTCATTTATTTCTGCGGTAGACCATTTGCTGTCCAAGTCAACCCGGTTTGTTTTGCTATTTACCCATAGCTGGGGGGAAGAAGACGAGGATTCATACCTTTCCCAAGGGTATTCGCACATAACTGATTGTAACGGATTCGACTGGAATTCGAACTCGGCTCTACGATTCCTCGGTCCGAGTCGCTATCCATTACTCCACGATTACTAAAGGAGGTTGGTGTCAGGACGTACAGGTAGAGAGCAAGAGGTTCATATTATGATGTGACACTTGAGCTTAGACGTGAAGAGGTTAAGATCGGAGTGAACAGGGAAGTATTCTCTCTCCGATGTCTTCGGAAGATAGCTGTCCGGGTGGAACTTCATCCTTACGAATGGAATTTTAACGTCATACGTCTTAAAATAATTGTCGGACATTGTCCATTTTATAATGTGTAACGTCATTTGTTTACATTTGGATACGCATCGAGCAGATATGAATGTACTTGAGAGAATCATGGCATATTGTAGTTTAAAAACAGTAAAATCGACCTTGCTAACCGAACGCTCCTCTGTAGCGAAATCGGAAAAAGCACGTTAGGCTATATGACGATTCCGTATAGGATACAGGTTCAATTCCTATTGGAGAACGCATATTTTCTATGGCAATTTCTCGGACATTCAGGCCGGTAAATGTTGTTAATACTGTTTATTATAAACAGAGCATTTACTTAAATATTTGTATCTATAAAAAAAAAACAATGTATAAGTATCAAAATGTCTTCATTTTTTAGTAGTTTTCTGATGTTGCTTGTAAATTTTTGTGTTTCTTTTATCGCTGTTTTCATTTACTTTTTCATAGATGAAACGCGTTTATGAACACAAAAGAGACCTCACAAAAAACAACTTAGCTAATTCACTAGTAATACATAGAAATAAATTCAACCATAATTTTGATTTTAAAAATGCTACACTCAAAAAATGTAAATAACTCACCCAGAAAGAAAATTATAGAGAGTGCCGCCATAGAATATTACCCAAATATTAATCTACGCACAGGTTTTTTCCACATTTCACCTTTCTTAACAAAATTACTTCTCTCACAAACAAATGTACACAACAGATTCATAAAATCAAAAGAAAATGGTTGAATACATCAACACAGATATAATGACAATATTCTCCACACGTGACAATTACTGACGTTATTTTCAGTTAAAAATATGAAAATAGTGTTTCTTTACATTCCAGTTGCTAGTAATATTCTGTTTTTGTTTTTATTAGTTACCTTGTTAAATTATATTCATTTCGTATTTTGCTTTGATAAAGTCCACATTGGACGAAACGCGTCAGCAATTACTAGTTTTCCTATTGTCATTTTTATTCATATATATATGTATATATATATATATATATATATATATATATATATATATATATATATGAAGAAATATAGTCTTTAGATGTGCTACATTTATGGGATAAAGTGCTCAATATCAGAGATAAAGCGTTTGTAAATATAAAAGTGAACATAGAAGTCAACACTTAGAGGCAACAGTCTGTTTCATAATAGATGCAATCGTCAGGCCTGACGATTGCATCTAGTATGAAACAGACTATCTACTCTAAGTGTTGAATTCGATGTTCACTTTATATATATATATATATATATATATATATATATATATATATATATATATATATACCCAAGTATATATATATACCCAAGTTGCCTGAAGATTGCATCTAGTATGAAACGGACTATCTACTTTAAGTGTTGAATTTGATGTTCACTTTATATATATATATATATATATATATATATATATATATATATATATATATATATATCCTTTATATATATATATATATCCATTATATATATATATATATATATATATATATATATATATATATATATATATCCAAGTATAGATTTGGGTAGTGAGAATGTTCTTTAAGACACCAGAAATGTCAAAACAAAATTGCAATTTTTGTAGTGATCGTATAACATCCAGTCTCTCCTTCTATATATTTAGTCAAATAATATGGATAATTTCTGTCTGTCAATTTTTTTTATTATTTAATTTTAAAAATTTCCGAATTAGGTGTTTTCTGTTATCAGGGTAAGACGGTAAGCTAAGTCCATCAGGAAGGAGGTTTTGAGGAGCGTGGATCCACCTTTTAATTGCTGGTGTTCCCAGATCCACCTTGACCCGGGGTGGTAGCACCTATCAGGGTCCCAGTTATGGGCAAATAGTTATCCCCCCCAAAAAAACCGGGATCAAAACACTATGAATGTATAAAAAGAGGTTTTAATACGAGAAATACTTTGTAAAAAATGTTATTGCGAGCAATAAATTTTTGACGGAAAAAAATTATTACCAGTTACACAGGTTTGAGGAAAAAAAATATTATCAGCTATACTTTTTTGAAAAATAAAATTACAAGTGATGCATTTTTGACGAAAAATATTACCAGAAATAGATTTTTGAAGGAAAAAAAATACCAACAATACATATGAACAAAACAAAATATTACCAGCAATAAAAATTTTGTCGGCATTAAATAACCCATTGAGGTTGATATGCCGTAAAACAAAATGAACCAAACCAGTTTAAACCAAAGAATACGTATTCTATTGATACGAATCTATCCTAAAAATGTTGTTGGCATTAAATAACCCATTCAAGTTGATATGCCGTAAAACAAAATAAACCAAATTAATCTAAACCAAATAATACATATTGTGTTCGTACGAATCTATGCTGAAAATCTTGTCGGCATTAAATAACCCATTGATGTATGCCGTAAACCAAACCAAACCAAACCAATCATCAAGTCAGCTCATATTACCAAGTGAGTAATTTAAAAACAAAAAAAAAAAAAACATTTTACGAAAATAAAACCATCCAAGATTGTAAATTTCCTAAAAGAAGTTGGATTGTACTCACAAATATGTGTAATTGAAAAATGGTTCAGAAATTTTGTTAGCATTAAATGACCCACTGAGCTTTTGATATACCCTAAAACCAACCAAGCAACCAACCAACCAAAAAAAAAAAAAAAAAAAAATCGGTAAATTTTCAATTTTTCGGTAAAGTTCATATTTATTTTAATTTTATATTATTTTCTTCCGAAGTAATTTCGAATGTTGCTACATACGTTTTCATGGATTCTTTTGTGTGTATTTACGCAACTGACGCAACCGTTTTTTTTTGTTGTTTTTTTTTTGTTGTTTTTTTTTTAATTCCGCCGTTCTCACGTTTGATGGAATCATCACTCAAGGTAACTTCATATAAACGGTCAAATTGACCTTCTTTTTTTCTTTTTCTTTAAAAAAAAAACAAAAAACAATTCAATATACGGGTTTCTATAAAGAAATCTATCTTATTTTAATGTTAGCTGCTTCTTTTTTATTATAACAAAATCCCGAATTTAGAGTCTTTCTTAGTGCTGTGTCCTATACATATATATATATATATATATATATATATATATATATATATATATATATATACAATGATTTTCTTGTCTATAGTTCTGAGATGTGGTATTGTAACTATTTATACTATTTACATTGTTCAGGCTGTTGTCCTTATCTTTACTGTCATATTCACAACGTTTCAGCCATTGTTCGCTCCGGCCTTCTTCAGGTGATATATGGTTGGAATTTGGAACTGAACCCTTTATTTAGTCCACTGGGGTAGTTTGTTCTGAAATAATAGACAGAGAACATTACTGGAAAATACGAAAACTCAAGTAATAAGTGCATATGCTAAGCCACAAAAATCTCCTAAACCGGCCAATCACAGGCATGAATACAATATGGAAACCAATAATAATACACAGTGTTAGAGAAAAACAATAGTAACGAAAAATTTCAGTATGAGCTCTGGTAAAAAATGATTACTGAGACATTAGTTTTATAAGTCCCAAAAATTCGTTCAATGTTGTCCTCAACGGAAGATGGCCCAAAAGCATTGGTTGAAGTAATCCAGTAACTTGACTTAAAGAGTTGTGGAATCAATGCCTGGCCACAGCAGAAGTGATGGAGAGTTGAATTAGTAAGGGGAAATAACTGAGATTAAAGGGAAATAACTGAGATATCCAGAAAAGGCGTTACACGTTGAACTAGAACAATCTGCTGCCATATGACTTTTTATTAAGTCGAGAATATATTCATCTTTACAATCATTGTTTGGTAACTCTGGATTACTTGCATCTTGAATTTTGGGAGTCATTAAAAAGTAAATAAATTGCTTGTCTCTAGGTTTATGATAAAAATACTAAAGTTAATGGTAATATTAGCCATTTTCTTATAAGGAAACATTTGCCATTTAATGACTGAAGCGTTCGCGTTACTGTCGGTTGAAATTTATTAAATACTAGCAGCATGGCCCGGCGTTGCCCGTGCTTGATTCAAAAATCGTACGACTCATACAGCAATCGCTATCACTTGACTTAAAATATTTTTGCCCTTCGTTGCCTTTAAAGAAGTGCCCTTTGCCGTGCTGATGTTGCTACATGCCTTACTTCTTTCCATAAGAAGCTCTATACTAAACATTAAATTTGTTACGAAAAAAGAACTAAACAAAATGAACACAAAACGAATACTTTTTCACACTTAACCCAGTTCTGCGGAATAAGAATCAACGTTGAGTTTAAGCAAGCAAATAAGCCAATTGGAGTAAAGTACCATGCAGATTTAAATTTTTCCCACTTGTGACGAATGCAGCTATCGATATATATATATTTTTTGCATTCTAGCTTGATAGTTAACATTCGTGGCAGCAAGCTGTTGGCTCTCATGCTAGCCAATAGAATCTTCCTGCCTATTCGTGGCAGCCAGCTATAGGCTCTCACTCTGGCCAGTAGAAAATGGCCGCAAACTACATGAAAACTGCCGTAGAAGCATAAAAAAATCGATTATTTCCACTATCGATGGGAGTTGGAAAATGCAAAGTCGGTCTTGGCCTTCCCGCTAACTTAGAACATGTGCATGTAAATTTTAGTGCAGATCCGTCGAAAATTGCGGCCGTGCATTCGTTACACACACACACACACATCCTGCCTTTTATAGATATAGATTTGTATTAAAAATTCTTTCTGAAGTCCACTGTTATCACTTTTTCTAGTACTGATGGAGGCTCCCTTCCTAACCTTTTGTTCGAAGTGTTGTGGGAGTCACTATCCTGATTATGGCATTATTCTCTCTTCGATTTACGTTGTAATATCCATTTCCATTGTTTCTGCTATTAAAAGTCTTCAAATGATGTGATTTCCGTCATTTGGCAATGTTCTTCGTGTCTAATACTGTAGCGCCAGTCTACCAGATGGTTTTTTTGAAGACCGACAAGATTAATTCATTCGAATCCATTTTTTAATCTACCCTTGTAGAAGTTATGAATCCACCTCTTCTCCCCTAGCTATGGGTTAATTAGATGGACTTGTATCTGAAATCATTATTATCTCAAAAAAAAAAAAATTTCTGACACTCTAAAATATTTTCTGACTTTAAATAACCTGCCAAAGTTTGTTAAGCTGTAAAAAAAAAAAAATCAATAAAAAAAAAATTAATCATTGATCTGAGTATTTAAAAAAGAAAACTCAATATTATATTCCATTTCTTATAAAGCAACTTAACAACGGCGGTGGAAGATGCAAGTGTTACCAGAGTGAGCGCCCAAAACGCAGTAATCACAGCTTTATAGTTGGTGGGGAAGCTTCACAGTACAGAAACGAATCCGTCCGTTTATAAAAATTCGCCCGTCGGAAGAATGGCGTAAATTGGAGAACGTGTAAGTTAATGCTTATGTGCGTGTGCGTGCACGCGCGTGTTTGTGTGTGTGTGGATATGTGAAACTGCCTTAATGTAAATTCGTGCTTTTTTTCACTGATTTCTATATATCTTGTGTGTGCGCGTGCGTGTTTGTGTGTATATAGATGCGTGAAGCTGGAATCAAGAGGCAATTATAGAATGCAAGCGAAGATTGTATCTTTTATTTCTTTAATACTCCGACCGTCATCCATTTCTTTTTGTATAATGATAGGTTCTATCAGAGGTCCGACTTAATTGGGCGAGAGACTCCAGTAGATATTTGTTTTATTTTATCGGAAATAGATAGATAGACAGACAGATAGATAGATACATAGATACATAGATATATATGAACAGTTAGAGATAGATAGATAGATAGATAGATAGATAGATAGATAGATAGATAGATAGATAAAAAGAGATGCACGAAGATATTGATAGAAAGATACGTAAGGAGAGAATACGATAGATAGATAGATAGATAGAGAGAGAGAGAGAGAGAGGGGGAGAGAGAGAGAGATGAGCAGATTGAAATCGATAAAAAATATCCATTACACCACATTGGATTCATAACTTCACCGTGCAACGATATATATATATATATATATATATATGGCAGACTGGATCCTATAGTCTTGGGGGTCAAACGGTCTAGGAGAAGGACAACACTGAATTCTCTGTTTTTCATACTATGCGCGAGTAGTTTTAAGAATTGGGTTACTCTACCCATCGAAATCAACCGAAGAGATTAGTCTCTCTCTCTCTCTCTCTCTCTATATATATATATATATATATATATATATATATATATATATATATATATATATTGGAGAATTTTATTTAATAGTCCAATCAGTTATATAGTTATACCTTACACAATTCAAGTTTTTGAGTAATGATCAAATCTAGTCATTATCAAGGACATTAATATTATTATTATCAAAGAAAAAAAAAAAAACAAAAAAACAAACTACATGTTAGCTTCTTCCCAGAATATTTGCAGGAGGTAGGAGAAAAACTTTTGATTAAAATATGCATCTCTCGAAAATGCGTAAAATGGTTTTTGTTACTACATGTCAGGGATAAACCTTGTCAGTCGATACTGATAAAACTTCTTCAGAACAAATTATTTCTTGGCACCAAACTATACGTTTATATATATATATATATATATATATATATATATATATATATATATATATATATATGCGTGTGTGGGGGGTATTTATGTATGTACATGTGTGTGTGTGTGTGTGTGTGTTCATGTGTAGGTTGCTGGGATTATGCACATTTTGTTTGATTAAATTTCTGTTTTTACATTATGCACGTCGGCACTCATATATGTGAAAAAGCTAAGTATACACATATATGTGTATATCGTCATGTAATATATTTGGAATCTACAGTCGCATATGAGTATGCCTTTAGATTTCTTGTTCTATGCATTGAAATGGGACTTTAATTAATAAAGTTATAAGATGGAAGTAAATGTCTTCAAAACGCATGCGCATAAGAAACCTATAACAGGCTGACCGTTAAAAAAGAACGGGGACTTTTGAAACCATGTACTGAAATCTGATTGGCTGTTTTCTAAGCTGAGCAGACGACATCTTCTGAGATCTGTTGCCTTCCATTAATTTCTCTTTTCCATTTTAGGATCGATGAGATATTTTAGTGAATATATGCTTCTTTTTTTACTTTAAACTTGATTTATTTAAACGTTATAAATTGGAAGCGAATTTCCAATGAATATTTACTGTTGAAGATTCATATATGTATACACACAAATACTATCTCTCTCTCTCTCTATATATATATATATATATATATATATATATATATATATATATATATACTGTAATCTATTCATATATATATATATATATATATATATATATATATATATTTATATATATATATATATATATATATATATATATATATGAATATGTATATATATTTCAGACTGTTCATATCTGTCATTTTATTATATCTATGTCTGTCTATATATCTATCTCATCTGTCTCTCTCTCTCTCTCTCTCTCTCTCTCTATCTATCTATCTATGTATATATATATATATATATGCACACACACACACACACATTATATATATATATATATATATATATATAATTCAGACTGGCCATATCTATCAATCTCAGGTTATTCATATCTATCTATCTATCTACATCACACACTCTCTCTCTCCATATATATATATATATATATATATATATATATATATATATATATATATGTATATATAATTCAGACTGGCCATATCTATCTATCTATCTATCTATCTATCTATCTGTCTATCTATCTATCTCATTTTGATCACATCTGTCGATCTCTCAGGGTATTCCTATCTATCTATTCGTATCTATCTATATAGCTAGCTTTATATATCACATTTTGATCACATCTGTCTATCTCTCAGGATATTCTTAACTGTCTATCTATTTCCATTTGTTCATATCTATCTATATAGCTAGCTATATATATATATATATATATCTCATTTTGATCACATCTGTCTATCTCTCAGGATATTCTTAACTGTCTATCTATTTCCATTTGTTCATATCTATCTATATAGCTAGCTATATATATATATATATCTCATTTTGATCATATTTGTCTATCTCTCAGGGTATTCTTATCTGGCTGTCTGTCTCTCTGTCTGTCTATCTATCTATTAGGTTGGTGCAAAAATAATGTCGTTTTATCACATAGTAATATATGTGAAAAAACGACATTATTTTTGCACCAACCTAATATCTATCTATCTATCTATCTATCTATCTATCTATCTCTCTCTCTCATGTTATAATATCTATCTGTTTATCTACCTCAGTCTGTTTATCAATCTATCTTTTTATCCACAGGTACACAGACACTTTAATGAATTCAGGCATCCGCGACGTTTTCATCCACAGATATATTTACATTCTGTGTAAATACATTTTCTGATAAAGGTTCCCCCACGCACACTGACGGATATGGTTCAGAAATGAAGCCTCGAAGCACGTGCCTAAAATATATATTTGGCCCGCTTAAATGCAGCTACCATTTACATAGTGATAAACAAATCGCTTTGATATGGGTCGGCTGGACTTTTTCCAAGTGCGGAGTGATCACAATCTTGCACATTTCTGAGAGCCTCATTACAGCGCATCTATCACACGGAAGCTGGTCCTAATTGACAGTTTTCTTTAGAGTCATTTGGCGCCAAAACTAGCGAATACGGACGCCATTTCTCAACTCTGTTCTCTTGCAATACATTCTGGATTCACAGCCTCTGAGCGCCCCGTTCCACCAGCCAAATAATGTTATGTGTCACTTGCAGCTTTGGTTCACTGAACAACTGGTCGGTAGGCGCCATATTTAGACGAATCACAAAAAAAGAGAAAATATGTATCTTAAGTTAATTGTGCAGGATTTCGGCAGGTCGGCCATGTTTTATTTTAGCTTTCTTAGTCTGGCGAATGATTAGTCAGGAAGTAACGGATCTAAAAAGTTTTTTGTTCTTTTATTGACTTACTATATTCAAGCAAATCTTCAATAATGACTTTGCACGTTTATTGAACGTCTGCGCGTGCACACACACACATATATATGTACATGTATGTGTAGATGTGTGAGTAAAGTTTGCATACTTTCCTGGCAATTGCTCCGAGGAGCTGCATTCGCTGGTTCCCAGACTTCAGGAGTTCAAGCGCCCTACGAGGCTGGCATCCCGCTCTCACACTTTCACTGTCGAAACTCCTAAATGTAGACGTCTCTTCTACTCCAATAGCTTCATGTCTCGCACCTCTCGCCTGTGGAACTCCCTTCCCTATTCCAGTATGCCTGAGAGCAATAATCTCCAACTATTCAAATGTAATGTCAATCGATATCTCCAGTTGCCTTGATCTATCCACTATCCTTCTCCTCATCCTTTCTTCTATTACTCCAAATCTTCTGTAACCCCTTGCGTCCTAGTGGCTTCCCGCCTTGCTTGGGGTGAAATGCTTAATATATATATATATATATATATATATATATATATATATATATATATATGAAGAAAATATACGGAAATAACAAATAAAAATCCTTATATGCAATTATGCTGTTTTAATGTTAATATGTCAACGTCGGACGTTTCGGTCTAATAAACCATCTTCAGTACATATTCATAAAATATAATTAGCATTATCAATTTAACATGACAAAGACGATGGACATAAGAACAAGACATATCCAAACAGATAACTGAAAGTTTTATATGATCAGCGTTCCGTTTAAACAATATATACAATATCAGTTTATTAGACTGAAACGTCCGACGTTGACATTATATTAACATTAAAACAGCAAAATTGCATATAAGGTTTTTTGTTTGTTATTTCCGTATATTTTCTTCATACTGTCGAATCTATATCCATATATTTGCTTACATATATATATATATATATATCCCCTTTCGCTTTCTGACCATGAGACCCGGGTACGAATCACACCAAGGTGGATTTGTCAGGAAGGAAACTTTTTTGATGTTATCGGACTTGAGGGGGATCGATCCCAGTGTGCGGCACTTTTAGAAATTGGCTGAAAACCATATCACGGGTTGACCCAAGCCTTGTGAGTGAAATTGGATAGACGGAAATTTTGGGGCCGTCGATAGCTGTGCTAGCACGAAGTCATAACTCATTGTGACCGAGTGTTTGAGTGTGCTGGTGTTGTTCAGATTGTTGATCATTCTCGATAACACACTCTCTGCCAGAAACTGTAACCAAGGTCTGCTCGGCATAGTTGCAGTATAAACCACAGGTTGGCTCTGTAGGTGTTGAACAAATACAAATGTGCCTGAACAAGAGTCTGCAATAGGGATTGGCTAGCCGCCCTAGCAGCCGGGTATCCTCGAATACGAGTGGCCAGCTATTATTATATATATATATATATATATATATATATATATATATATATATATATATATATATATATATATATATATATATATATATATATATATATATATATATAATTGATTGGCAATCGGCCTAGGAGAAGTTCAAATCTGAATTTAAAAAAAAATGAGGACGGTTATTTTAGGTAGAGATCGAGAGTGACCCGCACTATATTTTGTGGTCTTAAGCTGTTGGTCAAGATCTTGGAAAGGAGATGGGCGCCGCCAAGCTATCTGAAAGTCCTCTGAAAGGATCAAGCGGAGGGAGAATTAGGTAACATCATACTGGATCGGCAGATCAACCTGGAAGAGGTTTGTTCTGTTTATTTTGCCCTCAGATACACCCAACCACCGGCGATTGAATCAGTCGTAGTTCTAATGATTATAAATATTACAACGACTGGGAGAAATCGTTAAATTTTGCGATGTTTCTTTTTTACTAATTCTTAAACTCACACCTGACGTCAAGTGGAACTCGTACACACAATCCATAGTCTGTTCTCTGTATCGCTCTATTAAGTACCTGACTCCTCGTGCTATCCTCTGCTTTGATAAGAGCCAGATCAGGACTAAAATGGCGTACTGCTGTCATATTTGAGCGGGAGCTATCCATTCATCGTTTTCCCGTCTCGATAGAAACCAAAAGCGTCTCTGTCCTTGTATTGGGTTGGTGCATAATTATCAGGCGTTTTTGTAGGCGAGTTATTTGTTAAGAAAAATTGCTGTTTTGTTTACTTTTTAAAAAAAAATAAACATATTTTATTTTCAGGTTATAAAAATGCTTGTCGATAATCATACTCTCTGGAATAATCATTAAAAAAATGTTATTGTTGAATTTTTATGTTTCTTTTTCATAATAAATATTGTTTAAAAAAAAACGCTCAATAATTATTCACTAACCCAATAATTTCCACCTTCCAAACTCTCTCATAGGCAGAATGTGGCAACCCTCTCACTGCTCTATCGCTGCTTTCATGGAAAGTGCTCGGATGAACTACGTTCCCTAGTTCTGTCTGTTCTAACCTTCACGGCCAGGACCCGCCATGCCACTGACATAGTAACAAACCACCCACCCACATTCCCTCCGTATTCCATCAGTGAGAAGTAAGTTCCACTCGAACAGCTTCTTTCCGCGAACGATTGCTCTGTGGAAATGACTCCCAAGATGATGTTTCCCTAATCACTATACCCTTAACTTGTTCAAGTCTAGGATTAACTGTTATCTTCCCTTTCTATCTGTATAAACTGCTTCTTAATCTGTAGCCCTCTACCTCGAGTACCCACCCCTGGCCATGATCTGGGTGAACCTCACTGTAAATTAATATGCGGTTGAAACTGTATTTAACCGCATAGGTCATGTTAGACGCATCTCATGTTAGATATTAGGTTGGTGCAAAAATAATGATGTAATAATGTCGTTTTTTGACGTTAAAAAATAAGTCAAAAAACGACATTATTACGTCATTATTTTTGCACCAACCTAATATATCGAGGAATGAAGATTTTAGAGTATCTTTCACGTTGAGGCCTTTATAAGGTAAAACTCATGAATTATTTGCCATTTTGGACCCTTATAAAGTAAAACAAAACAGAATTAGGGTTTGCGACGAAACCGCGCACAGGGTCCCACTGTAAGTTATTTCGAATTAATAAAAATTCTACTCTATTTCTCATAAACAAACCCAATATTGTCAAGTCGCGAAACGCGGTAGTAGAAGAGGTTTTGGTTGATTTTGTTTAGCGGCATATCAACACCTCTATGGGTTATTTAATTCCGAAATCTAAACATTTTGAACGCTATTCTATGGCTTCAACTAAATATATTTTGAACGTAATTGTATGCCTTCAATTACAAAATATATTGTTGGCCATTTTGCTATAAAATATACTATTGGGCATGCTACTATGAAGTTTATTGAAGTTTTCTATAAAATTATTGGTCATGCTACTATGAAGTTTAATGATGTTTACTATAAAAATGTATTGTCGGTCATTTTTCTATAAAATGTATTGCTAGTAATTCAACAAAAAATATTTATTGTTAGTAATTTTTTTTTATATAAAAATACATTGTTGGTATTTTTACTATAAAAATGTATTTTTAGACCATCACAGCGTTTTGTTTTTGCTTGGTTTTTGACTTTTTGCCCATAATTGGGATCCTGACAGGTGCTACCACATCGGGTCAGGGTGGACCTGGGAAAGTTAATAGGTTATTAAACGCTCCTCATGTTCTCCATTCTTTATCGTGATGCCCAGGACTATCGGAAGTTATGTCTCTTTTTACTTTAGTTACATTTCTTCCTCAATAGCAGTAGAGAGGTTTGCCTATCGTCCAGTTTACACTGCTGCCCCGCTTTTGAACTACTACTACTACTTCAACACTATACATATAAAGTTCCCGCCTAAACTCTGGAATTTATACATTCATTGGATTCCAGGTTCCTTCTAAAGTCTTTTTCTTCTCATTCACTTCCGGTAGCCTTAATGGCGTTATCGTCTTGCTTTGGTGAATTGATAAAAAAAAAAAAAATGGTTAATGTGAATAGTGTGATGAAGCATGTTTAGATATGTTGTGTCAGCTGGTGCCAACAAACGTCGTCTGTACTTGCGATAATGCCTTTTACACTACCAATAATAATAATAATAATAATAATAATAATAATAATAATAATAATAATAATAATAATCTGCAAAATCTGCAACTTCTACGGGAAGGAAACTAAAAGAAAATGGTATGAACACCACACAGGCCCGGTTACGGAGATAGGACCTGTTACAATTCTATAGGAATACACACTGACAGAACAATCAAGGCCAACCGCCCAGATATTGTTATTAAAGACCACAAAAAAAGTGCCTCCTTATTAATATGGCAGTTCCTGCTGACTGCAATGTATCTCTGAAGATATTCAAAAAGCTGTCAAAATACAAGGACCTTGAAATAGAAATCTCGAAAATGTGGCATATGGGAACATCAACAATCCCTGTTGTAGTTGGAGCCCTAAGACTGGTTGGAAATGATTGCAGTAGACTAATTAAAGGGATTCCTGGAAGTCCATGCCTAAAAGAGATAGAAAAAAAATTTTCTGACAAGTACAGCCCACACTTTACGAAAGGCTTTATCTTTTTACGAAAGGCTTTATCTTTTTATTTTTTTTTACAGTGGAAAGTGTCATGATGCCATTTCTAACCTTAGGTCCCTAGGCGGGACCCGGAAAGAAATGTGTAAATTTTCAAAGAAAATAATAATAATAATAATAATAATAATAATAATAATAATAATAATAATAATAATAATATCTGCGCTGGAAAACCTGCAACTTCTACGGGAAGGAAACTGAAAGAAATTGGTATGAACACCACCCAGACCCGGTTACGGAGATAGGACCTGTTACATTTTTATGGGACTACGCACAGACAGAACAATCAAAGCTAACCTCCCGACATCGTTATTAGAAACCGCAAAAAACAACAAAAAAAGTGCCTCCTTATTGATATGGAAGTCCCTGCAGGCTGCAATGTGTCTTTGAAAATCTTCAAAAGCTATCAAAATACAAGGACCTTGAAATAGAAATCTCAACTATGTGGCACATGGGAACATCAACAATCTCTGTTGTAGTTGGAGCCCTCAGATTGGTTGGAAAATATTCCAGTAGACTACTTGAAGTGATGCCTGGTAAGCTCATGCCTTAAAGAAATACAAAAAATTGTTCTCACGAGTACAGCTCACACCTTACGAAGGGCTTTATCTATGTAAAATATGCTTATTTGTTTTTTTGTTTTTGTCAGTGGGAAATGTCATGACGCCATTTCTAACCTTAGGTCTCTGGGCGGGACCCGGAACGAAATGTGTACACACCAGAAATCAAAGGAAATAATAATAATAATAATAATAATAATAATAATAATAATAATAATAATAAAATAAATCGAAGTGCCCCTATTCCAAAATGTTATGCATTTGAACAGATTGAACAATCTCTTCGTTCAAGGCACTACTCAAACACTTGGTTAATTAACACTTGGTTAATTTCAACAAATCATTCAATCGATTCATCTGTCATATTACCCAGATTTATTTACACCCGAACCCCGTCGCACATTTTTTAACTTTTCCAAATTTTTAGCCAGCATCTCGTAGGTGTTCACAATTATCATCAAAACCCTTATCGAACAGTTCATCGCTGTGCCACGAAGCCCAACCTACAAACGTTTCTCGCTGGGTTTTTTTTAACCGGCGTTTAATTGCTTTCTTATTAACCGAAAGGTTATGCGCACGTTACAAAACAACTTCAGCTTTCATCCTTGATTGGTTGACGAAAAGAAAATCAGTCCCATTAAAAATTAAGGGATGTTAATTTGCAAAGGAAAAACAAGCTTCGTTCTCGATGCGTATCATTTCGACTCCTGCAGTGAGGAAGCCGAAGATAACCCAATCGTATAAAGCGGGAAGGGAGTGTAAAGGAAAAAAGTAAAACTAAGAAGGCTTCATCCTGTTTTCTTCAGTTGATATATATTTATTTATTTTTTCGTCTTCCTCTCATTTACAAAACATACAGCGAGCTTTTCCCATTAGCAGAAGAATTCATTTCCGGGAGCATCTGTACGGAGGATTGTTTTATTGATTTCAATGACTTCAGGGGTAATTATCTTGTTTCTTTTAACGTTTATTTATTAATTACATTGGTACAGTTTTCTTTTCCAATTTTTTCGGAGGGGTGACAAGTAACGGTTTGTGCTAATGATAAGTATACATACATACATACATACATACATACATACATACATATATATATATATATATATATATATATATATATATATATATATATATATATATGTACACACACATACACCCTCCACACCCACACCCACACCCACACACAGGGTGTCCCAGAAGTCGCTCACCAAAGAGTAAACAAAAGTGTGAAGACTCCGTTACCGGGAGATATGTAATGATTTATAGTAAGAATATGAATTGTTGTAATTATTACTCATCTTCATTTTTTTCTGTTTGTTTTTAACGTGTTTTTTTATGAAAACCCGGATGGTGCGCGACTTCTGGGACACCTTATATATATATAATATATATATATATATATATATATATATATATATATATATATATATATATATATAATTATTTATTTAAAAAAAAAAAGATAACATAAATATGTTATAAAATCACTACAAAAATAGCCATTTTGTTTCAACACCCCCGGTGTCTTATCAAGTGATTATGTTGAATGTAAAATAAATGGTTTTAAAAGTTTCAAATTAATTAACAATCCTTCGCAAGGGGAAAACGTTGTTACAAAGGCTAGATGGACCAATCAAAATACAAGTATAGGAAAATTCAAAAAGCTTGATAACGAAGTCATGTTATAATAGCCATTCAGATCTGAATAAACCAGTTTGTCTGATGATACTGAATATATATATATATATATATATATATATATATATATGTGTGTGTGTGTGTGTGTGTGCACGCGCGCGCTCGCGCGTGTGTGTGTTATATGCGCAATACTTAGTGGAAAGTGCTCAATACCAGTGACAGAGCTAACACATTAAACCCAGAACACTGGAAGTGTATGTGTACGTGAGGAAGTGTAAGTTTGTCTGACGGCCGATCTGAAAAGCGTCAAGAACACCCATAGCTGTTCCTTGTTGAGAGAGCATCGCTACATATAAAACGAAATAGAATTACAGTTGCATATATATTAGGTTGGTGCAAAAATAATGTAGGTTTTTGACGTATTCTTTTAACGTCAAAAACGACATTATTTTTGCACCAACCTAATATGTATGCTCGAACGCCTGGATGTATACCTGCGCCTAACGTCGAATTGTTGATATGGATGTGTTTATGTGAACTAAAATGCGTACACCTGTATGTATTGTGTGTGTGTGAGAGAGAGAGAGAGTGAGTGTCATTTCAAACAAAGAACATATCCCCTACCCCATACTAAACATAATCAAACACAAATAAGCATAAACAGATCCACTTTTTAAAAAACAAACCAGTTTGTCTGATGATACTGAATATATATATATATGTATATATATATATATATATATATATATATGTGTGTGTGTGTGTGAAAAGTGTGTGTATATAAATATAAATATATATATAAATAATTATATATATATATATATATATATATATATATATATATATATATATAATTATTTATATATTATATGCGCGGTACTTATTAGAAAGCGCTCAATATCAGAGCTAGAGCTAACATAGTTGGTTGTATTGATGTGAGTGTGTGACTCTTGGTTTCACGCTTTTGCGATCGTCAGACAAACTCTGACGATCGCAAAAGCGTGAAACCCAGGGTCACAAACTCACATCAATCCAACCAATTATATATATATATATATATATATATATATATATATATATATATATATATATTTAGAATAAAATATTAGGCTTTATTTTCCATAATTTTACTACACGTATGAATTACTTATCGGCATTTTATCTTTTAATGTTTTACTGACCCCTATGTGTTCTTGGATCTGTTTCCATTTTCGTGTGTTTCTGTCAGCATGCGTGTATATATGCGTGTGTATATCCCCCCTCCATACATATACTGTCTTACTTCGAGGAATTAATAAACTCATTTGTACACATACACACATACATACACATACGCACATACACACCGTCCACCACAAAGAATCAGTACATACACACACATACATACACATACACACACATATATACACATACACACACATACTTCCCAAGCTACATGGAACCAGTATACACATACACACATACATACACACACATGCGTCCATACTTACACACGTACTTCCTAAGTTGTGTGGGGTTTGTGTGCGTGCTCGTGAGTAGTTCCCCTGTTTTGTCAACATGCGTATATATATATAAATAAACGTGCGCATATATATATATATATATATATATATATATATATATATATATATATATATATATATATATATATATATGTAATGAAAAACAAACCACTTTAATGTACCATTACGATAATTTATTTCACCTAAATCCTTTTTTAAGGATTCAGGATCATCAGGTAAATCTTCCAACAACGAATTGAGAAAAAAAATGGGATTAGAAATTGGTGGGTAGTGTAATTTTTGTAATTTAATAGAGGGGGTTGAGAGTGGTAGTTAAACAGACAATATAAAGTATAGGGAGGGGTTAATTTTATATTTCTCTTAAGTATGTTTTATATTGAAGTAGGAGGAGTGACAGAAACTTGATATCTTCGTGTCTCCCGTATGTGTGTGTGCGTTCATGTGAGCGTGCGTTCATGTATGTGATTGATTTTGAAAAGCCCCCCCAAAAAACATTCACAATAAATAAAAACTTAAACTGCAACTCCAAAAATGTAATTTATGTACTTAAATGCACAAAATGTAAGAAGTCATATATAGGCATCAGCCAACAACTGAACAACAGGGTCTCCCTACGCAAAAGCAATATCAAATTGCCAGACAACAGAAAACTTTTTGTATCACAACACATCTTCAAATGTAACCAGGGTAAATTTAATATCATACCGATATATCAAACAGACGATTATTCGTACCTACAAATACAGGAAAAAAACTTTATAAACAAATTTAAACCCGAACTAAATAGATCATAACCCCCCACATAAAAACACACAACATGCACACAAGGTGACCAAATACAATGATCAAATCACTCACATACATGAACGCACGCTCACATGATGATTTCCCAAGCGTAGTTTAGATGTCGCACAAGGCCGAAAGCATGGGGAACCTAGTGAGAATCGAACTCACTACTTAGTCGTAATTGTCCTAGCGAGACAAGCTTGCTAACCATTACATCACCTCGAGGTGCCTTGATGATTTTCTAAGCGTAGCTTATATTTGGCACAAGGCTGGAAATATAGTCAACACGGTAAGGATCGAACTCAATATTCACTCGTAACTCGTCTAGCGAGACAATCTTGCTAACCATCACGCAATGTCGAAGTGTCTATCTTCACGTGGATAGTGATTTTCCAAGCGTAGCTTAGATGTGGCACAAGGCCGAAAGTAGGGGGCATCCAGTAAGGATCGAACTCACTATCCAGGCGTAACTGATCTAGCGAGACAAACTTGCTAACCATATTACACCAGGTCGAAGTGCGCATGTTCTCCTGTAGTGATTTTCCAAGCGTAGCTAAGATGTGACACAAGGCCGAAAGTATAGGGCACCCAGTGAGGATCGAACTCACTACTCAGTCGTAATGGTCCTAGCGAGACAAGCTTGTTAACCATTACACCACCTCGAGGTGCCCAGAGATTTTCCAGACGTAGCTTAGATGTGGCACAAGGCCGAAAATAGCGGGCACCCAGTGAGGATCGAACTCAGTACTCAGTCGTAATTGTTCTAGCGAGACAAACTTGCTAACCATATTACGCCAAATCGAAGTGCGCATGTTCGCCTGTATATTTCAATCGATTCTGTTATTTGTTGTACCATTTTTAAACAAGTTGGCCATTGTGATTAAAGTTAAAGAGCCGCCCCCGCCCAGCAATAAAAAAAAAAGAAAGAAAAGCTTAATACAATGTGTGCCACATGTGTGAAATGTAAACCCATTTCTATAGCCCATAACTCACAAAATATATTTTAACGCGCTAATTATTTAAAGGAATATAAGACTTTAAAAAAAAAAAACTAAAAAAAAGAGAAAAATATTACAAAATACAACTGAATGTTCAAGAATGTAACTAAAATACAAAGATTGTTCAAAATGGAGCTTCAAACAAATTTAATGTGATTCACCAGTGCACGCATTAAAGAGATGCTTGAAATAAAAGAACCGTGTGAAATGTCCATAAACATTGTTTCCGATCAAAGATGTCCACCACCCACAAAAGAAAAAAAAAATGACAATCAATTTTCTATTTAACAATCTAAGTGCAGCAGCAACAAAAACGATTTTCCCCCCACCCCATTACCTTAAACTTAGAAGGAAACTCTCATTAACTAGAAATAGCGATACCAATGGACCCGAGAAATTTAATTTCCTGAAAAACTGATTTAATAAACTTATTTGAAAATTTCAACCTTCATTAATGCTAACTTCTCCTCGGTCAATGAAGGCCAAATGCTTCCGGTATGGGAACGAATAATTTCACCATTACCATTTATATCTATCTATCTATCTATCTATCTCGGTCTTTTCAGGATCTATGTATGTATGCATGTATCTATCTATCTATCTATCTATCTATCTATCTATCTATCTATCTATCTATCTATCTATCTATCTATCTCGGTCTTTTCAGGATCTATCTATCTATCTATCTATCTATCTATCTATCTATCTATCTATCTATCTATCTATCTCAGTCTTTTCAGGATCTATCTATCTCAGTCTTTTCAGGATCTATCTATCTATCTATCTATCTATCTATCTATCTATCTATCTCGGTCTTTTCAGCATCTATCTATCTATCTATCTATCTATCTATCTATCTATCTCAGTCTTTTCAGGATCTATCTATCTATCTATCTATCTATTTCAGTCAGTTCATATATTTCTATCTATGATTGTTCGTATCTATCTATCTATCTATCTATCTATCTATCTATCTTTGTTCATATATTTCTATCAATCTATGTTATGCTGTTATTAATCCAATACACGGCCTAAGAGCCACTCAAGCTAGAAGGTTGCTGAATGAGGTTCTTTTAAGGGCGTAAAGAGAGGAAGTGGTGATTATGAGGGTATGTAGGATAGGTGTTAATATCGTAGTGATCAGGGAAGTATCCTTTCTGGAGAATGTTCCACGGAGTAATAGTTCTGGAGAAGATGTCTGAGTGTAACTTCATCCTTACCAATGGAATATGAAGGAAAAAGCGATAAAACGACCCTGTGTACTCAAGTATAAACTCGAGCAATATTTACATACAGACTCAAGTTTGAACCACACCAGTGTTTGTCTGCAGAATCCGGTATAAGCCTGGCAAACTATATAATCAAGCATAAATAAAATATAATTTGATATTGGAAGAGACTGCAGATGCTGAGCTGTCGTAAAATCCATTAACTCAATCCAATCAGAATTTCAAGTGTATATATATTTTTGTGATATTCAAATGCATTCCATTTTTACTGAAACGTAAGTAAATGTATTAAACAGTTGTTTGCATTAGTGGTCGTAAACTCAACCACTGTCGTAGGATAAATTAAAGATTAGATTAAAAGGGAGAGGAAACCTAAAAGGTAATGCAATATACACCTGACAAGAAAAAAAATCAATGAAAAATAAAACAGACTACAGACAAAACAACACGGAAATGAAAAACTACAATGCGAGATTTTTAAATGTTTCCTATGTATATTAAACCATAGCAAAATGTCTCAGGCTAACATTTCTGGATACTAGCAATATTGATCAAGTCAGTTTCTGGTATCCTGTTGTGAAGCTTGTTGTTTCTCAATTATGGTGGTCTACCGGCATTTCGTCAGTAGAGACCCCAACGCTGGATTAACAGAGCGAACCAACAACACACACTTTCCCTCAGGTTTTTGTCGCTTTCATTTTGGGGAGAATGAAGTAGGTATCGTTTCGCGTGGAAGTGAAACAGTGAGCGAGAATGGTCAGCCAGCATGTGCGACGTGTGCCTTTGTTAGAGCCACTGGTACTGAAACTAATTTGGCCAGGAAGAAGTTAAGACATGCATCAGGACTCTTGACTTCTCCACTGTAGTTACCCTACTTCCTGTTTTCGCGCGATTTTCCTATATCTTATATCTTATAAAGTTTTATATCAAAAGACCACTCATCACTGTAACAATTCCAGCGCTCATGGTGATCAAATGACCTCCAATCATTTCAGGCTATTTCGAATGAGCTTGCACTATCTGGCATGTGCTAAGAAGATGTCTACATTTGAAACCTTACAGCCTACGCCTCGTTCAGGCACTTACCAAGACCTTGCTCTTTGTGTTTGGCCTGCGAGATCCCCAGACCTCACCGTGTATGTTTTTTTTCTTCTGGGGATACGTAAAAGATCTCGTTTATTTTCCTCCGCTACCCACTAACCTTGATGACCTTAAACATCGAAAAACAACAGCGATCAACTCAGTGGATCGTGATATGCTGATACGCGTCTGGGAAGAAATTCTCTTATCGCATTGATGTTTCCCGTGCTGCAGGTGATGGACACATTGAACATTTATAAGACAGGAAATAAAAATTGATTGCGAGTAGAATACTTCTGGCTTGGCTGGAGTTTTCTATTGTTTTTCCTTATTAAAATTTTACTTAATGAAATCAGATCATTCATTTTGATTAACCCTGTATATTTAAGATTTTTGTGTAACAATTGTGGGGCAGTGTGCAAAAGAGCCCATTCACGTCCACACGCAAAAAGCTAACGCGCTGACAAACAACAAATAGATCCCCTTCTTTCCCTCTGTCTTCTGTCGAGTTGGCGTGGGAGGGTGCAGAGAACCACTCCCTAGGGCGACACAGTTCATATTAATAACTAAGTTGTATCGAATCTCAACACTCAGAATTTTGACAAAACCCGAGTACAAGGATAAACACGTTTACGTCATTGTGCTTTGGGAATTTATATCGGTTGTAAATATGTAACATTTATGAGCATAAAATACAGATATTTCTCCTGAGGTGTTTATAAATTGTACATTATTCAATTACTAACATTATCAACGAACTATTTTAAATTACAAAATTGTACATGGATTTGAACGAAAATTACGTACAATATAATACATATTACTTATAATACATCCCTTTCTGTCGTCAATTTTGATGGCACGAGTTCACTAGTATATATATATATATATATATATATATATATATATATATATATATATATATATATTATAATAATTATAATACGTATTATTATAATATAAGCTCTACTTCTGTATGGAGCACTGTTTTTTAAAAATAAAAACAAAAATATTATTATAATATAAGCTCTACTTCTGTATGGAGCACTGTTTTTTAAAAATAAAAACAAAAATACTAAGGAACCCCGGATTATGCACCCAACGTGTTCTTTTCTATTTTCTGCATACCTGCACAAGGATACATACATATATATATATATATATATATATATATATATATATATATATATATATATATATATATATATATATTTGTGTATTTAGGCAGCAAATTCTCTTTTAGGCATGTTTGATTGAATAAATTACACACATTATATCTGCTAATTTCTTTTCATACTCACGAATAATTTTCCGTGTATTGATGTTAAAGGATGAGAGAAATGTGCTATAACTGTTTAAATTTCTTTTATTTTAATTTCACAAGTACTTTCGATCTTCTTCCAAGATCATCTTCAGGGGTGCAAGTGGTACAAAACTATATGTTGTTCATTAATATAAGTATTTATACAATGCTGTGCAGTGTTATCCATTACCGTAACTTTTCCCATTATACTTTTAAATGCAAAACGGTTGACAATGGCGCTGAGTGTTCATTAGAACGTGAAAAAATTATGCATTATGGAATGTTTTCTCTCTATGTTATAATGTCATGGTCATGCGCGCATTAAAGCGTGAAAAAATGTTCCTTTATAGGCATTTCAGAACATTACTGCAGTATACATAGTTGATTCTCTTCAGTGCCGACTTAATTTTTTAACATATATTGCTTCTAAACAGGAAAAAATTGTTAAAAATTATCAGACGTATTGTCTGCATTTTATTCATTCAGATATATATATATATATATATATATATATATATATATATTATAATAAAAAGAAAGAACAGTAAGATATATAATCTAGTGTTCTTATTGATATTTTTTATTTTTACAAAGCAGTGCTCAATGTAAATTTACAGAGCATAAATATTATAAATTAACTGATTTAAAAATATGGTTCCTTCGCTACACAGTAATAACCAGGTTTCAAAAACTGAAGCTAAAAATTTCAAATTTAATTATAAAATTCGTTTGAAGATAAAACATAACTAATTTTTTCAATTCAATTATATAATTAAATTTGAAGTTTTCAGCTTCATTTTTTGAAACATGTGACAATTGGAAAAAAGATCTTAGATTTTGCCGACGCGTTTCGTCTTCCGACTTTTTCAAGGCAAAAATGAAATCGAAAAAAAAAAATAAAAAAATCTCTTACTATAAAGGTAATTTACATTAACCAGAAAAAAAGGCTTAGACAGAAGCGTCTATCTTTTTAAATTTGGATTTTTTTTTAATGTAACTATAACAATAAGAACATTTCGATTTCATTTTTGCCTTGAAAAAGTCGGAAGACGAAACGCGTCGGCAAAATCTTTTTTCCAATTGTCATTTTATTTATACCAATCTGTCTTGTCCACAGAATTGATCTGGGAATTTAACTATATATATATATATATATATATATATATATATATATATATATATATATATATATATATATGTATATATATATATATATATTTTAAGGCATTTTTATATTTATAGATTCTTTTTTATAGATACAAATATTTAAGTAAATGCTCTGTTTATAATAAACAGTATTAACAACATTTACCAGCGTGAATGTCCGAGAAATTTTCATAAAAATAAAAGAAGACATAAAAATGTCTTAAAATAATTGTCGGACTTTGTCCATTTCATAATATATATATATATATATATATATATATATATATATATATATATATATATATATATGATACGCCCGTCCATTCGTTGTATGAGAGTAGTACCGTTTACTTCCTTTAAATAACCTGGAAGGGGTAGATAAGCCGTAGAAAACGAATTAATTAATCATGCAGTCATTTATTCAGTTAGTGAATTTTGCACCGCCGATGTGGTCACCCGCACCCCCGCCATCTCACAGTTGTGGCTCAGGGTGACATTCAAGGCACACATAGTTCAATGGCCTGCCGGTGCCTTCTGCACCGGGGATGTTGATGTTACTCCGTCCTTCCTCTTAGAATTTCCCCCGTCCACTGTTAAACCCGTTGTTCTCTGAGACGCAGTTCCTATGTCCAGGCTAGCGACTGGCCGATAGCCGCTTGGTGAGAGACGTTCCCCGTCATCGGGCACGTCGAGAAACCCTTCCGACTACCCTAACATAGTTTAGCTAGCAGGTCGATGACGTTGACCGGGGTTTGGACGTTGCAGTGCCCATGTGAATAGCATGGAGCCATGTGTGAAAGTTGGTTGTAGACCAGTGAAGTTTCGCTCCCCAATTCACTCGAGTAAAGCAGGATCGGCAGATTCGGTTCAAAGTTACTACCACCGACGATACAGACTTAATAAATCAATCAATCAATATATTTTTTAAAAATCTGTTATACTACCTATTCTATGGTAATATACACTTTTCTAGAGACAATAAGTAGCAGTAGCGGTCGCTAGTTCAGGGCAGGTGGTGTTGATCGAATCAGACGATATCGGACATTGAAGTATCAACCATCACAACTCGATTTCTTCATCCTTAACTCTTATTTCCAAGTTCTAACGTTTTGTACGTCGAACCTAATTTAGGACGACTTATTGAAATACAAGCCTCCACTGTGAAACGACTCCACAACAAAATCGTATTGCTTCTCAACGTCCAGTATAAGAGTAACGACCTAAAATTTAACTATTGGTCCCATCGCCGAGAATTCAAACTGAACTCTTTCTAACAAAACTGCATCTCTGAACAGGCAGCGTCTTGCAAGACGGAATTCAGGCAAAATGGAAAATATAAATTTAGAATAAATCTGGTTGGTTACACGTTGACAGGAACTATATTAAGAAATTATAGAAATCAGGACGCTAATTGATTCAAACTAATTAAAGAAAATAAAGAGTTTTTAATGAAACTGCGCTGATTAAGGAAAAACAAGTGAATAGAATTAATCAAGCACGATCGATTTTATCAAAGGACTTCGATTGGCTTATTCGGATTTCATTATTTCTTTAAGATTAAAGGAATTTCTTTTTCAGTTTCTTTTTTGACCGCTGAAAATAGAACATGTTTTATTTCCAATGGTGGATAAAGCTCAGTTGGTATCAAATATCTTCGAGAATAAGAGGTTCTTTTGTTTGATTTCTGGAATGAGTAGTTATCAAGATAACTATTGTCTTTATCTTTGTGGCTTTTATCACAACGTTTCGGCCTTTTTACTCTCCGGCCTTCGTCGGGTGTATATCGATCTCGGTAACCCATAGGTAATTCCGAACTGAACTCTTTATTAAATCTACGGGGGTAGAAATTTCTCGTTCCGCTGCTCATGTGATATCGTCAACTTATTTTATTCAGCACTGTTCAGTTATCGCCCGCCCGTTTCCACTGAAAATGAGTAGCCTAGTGAGTAAATGCTGCGGTTTGTCAATTTGGTGATGTAGTATTTTGTGGGTTCAATCCCTGGCTCAGGCATTGTACTCAATGGAAACGGGTGAGCAATAACTGAACAGTGTTGAATAAGATACTAACTAGACGTTATATCCCGAGATATGAGCAGTGGAACGAGAACTTTCCTCCCACTTTACCCGTATCTTCTCATTCTCTTCCTTATCGCTTCCTCGTAAATTTAATAAAGTGTTCAGTTCGGAAATCCCTGTAGGTTGTCCACATCGATATACACATGAGAAAGCCCGGAGAGCGCAACAGCCCAGACGCTGTGATAAAAACAACAAAGATTAAGACAATAGTCCGAATAAATAATGTCATTAATATGTAACTAATGTAACTAATTATTTATGAAAGATCCTTTTGCAAAGAACAGCATGACAAGCTCTTCTTGCAGAATTATGAGTGTTGGAAAGACAACTGAAACCCATTACCTTTCCACGGGTGCTGACAACCAAGATTATCCATTATCTAATGACTCTACGCTTCTTTTACACTTTACCTGTATCTTCTCATTCTTTCCCTTATCCATTCCAATCTCTGTTGCTCGTTTATGTAAACTACCTGGACATGGGAACATTTCTCGTGCGTTGCCAACGAAGTATATCCACTATACCATTCGCCTTTCCACTGCTATTCGCCTTGCCTGTATCTTCTCATTATTTCCCTTATCCCTGTCAATCTTTGTTGCTAGTCTATGTTTTCTTTATCTAAACTAACTGTGGGCATTACACGTGTGTTGTCAACTATTCATAATCTAATGCCTTTATTCTTCCCTCCCACTTTACCCGTATCTTCTCATTCTCTTCCTTATCGCTTCCAATGTCCTTTTCCATTCCATTTTTTTATATCTAAAGTAACTTTGAGCATTCCATGTGTGTTGGCAGCTAATCTCATTGTTGGTAGATAATCTCATGCCTCTGCCGTTGGTTTATGCCCTTCCCATCTTCCCATCTGTTCCCTTTCAGTTTTCTTTGCCCCTCGAATTTTTTTTCTTAACTAGCCATGGTCTTTGACAATCAACATCCAATTTTTGTATTTCTAAACCCTAGACAAATAACTTCGTCCCATATGCCAAAAAGGAATAAGAGATGTACAAACGTTTTCTAATGTCTCCTCTCTTTCGTCTTTCTTTTGCTCTATCTCGTATAGTCCAAGGCAATATTACGCCTTTAATCTCTCGACGTACATTATTCGAACTATTGTCCTCATCTTTGTCACCATATTTATTACAACGTTTCGGCCGTTGTACGCTCCGGCCTTCTTTAGGTGGTTGGAATGTCGAACTGAATCCATTATTTCGCTCACTGGGGTAGACTGATCTAGTTCCATGTGCCATTTTTGATGGATGTCAGTTATCAGTCATTTCCTGCTAATTTTCCCTCTGAAAGTTCTCCACTGCCTTAACCGGGTATTGAACTCACACTCTTTTGGGTCCTGTCACTGGATCTAACCAACGCCTTTATCCACTGTGCCATGTGTCCGAATAATATAAATAGTGTATATAATACCTCATCTCAGAAATATAGACAGGTACTCTCTCGACTTATCTTTCACTTTTTCGTCTATTGTCTCTTGGTACCCACCCTACAAGCCTGTCTCCATATGTTATTTTTAGTTTCCAGACTTTCCATCTTTACACACATAGATTTATTTTTCCTTTCACTTTTTTTTTCACTTTTGGTTACCTTTAATCTTTTCAAATGCCACACCTTCTTTCTCTTGTCCTCCTCTCCGTAGCCTTCGTTATGTGCCATGCGTGATACACGCGTAAGCGATCATGTAACTTTCGATACATGACTGACGAGGCAGATTTTCCCTGCAGTAAGTTGCCATTTCTTTCTGCGGTAGACCAGTTGCCATTCGAGGCTATAGAACCCGGTCTATCCTGCTATTTATCCATAGCTGGGGGTAGAAGAAGAGGATCCATACCTTTCTCAAGGGTATTAGCACGTAAGTCAGTCAGGTATGTCGCATGTGAGATACACGCTTAGGCGATCATGTATCTTTCGATACATGACTGACGAGGCAGATTTTTCTCTGCAGTAAGTTGCCATTTCTTTCTGCGGTAGACCAGTTGCCATTCGAGGCTATAGAACCCGGTCTGTCCTGCTATTTATCCATAGTTGGGGGTAGAAGAAGAGGATCCATACCTTTCTCAAGGGTATTAGCGCGTAAGTGAATCCGTTGCTTTACTTAATTCTTTCTCGCTAAATATTACTATGTACGCTTCCTGTTCAAAAAACTTAATTGGTTCTATTGGGAATTGAACAGATACTACACTCTGATCCTCGACAGAGACATCTAACTGTCGTCCGGATACACTTATACATTGTATTACACTATAGTATAGCTTCTCGCAAAGAAGAAACTTGTATATAAAAAAAGTGATCGGATACGTGTCTTTGACACCTCAAAAACAAAAAGATAACTTTTTGTACGCCGGGAGGCATAACGGGTTTTCATAAGCAACGTACTGAGAGTCTCTGGTAGATATATTTGAAAGAATCATCTTTCTTTTTTGCTCCTCACAGCTATGGCGGCGGGAAGATGACACGAAACCTGATGCGAATTCACATCGATTGCACATCCGGATTATTGATTAAGATCCCAAACATCTGCTTGGATTCAGGGACCGTAAAACATAAGAAACGTTTTTACTTTCTTTTCATTTTATTTATTTTTTTTAAACTTCTACAATTTGTTCTTTCTATCAATATATCTTCTTTCTTTTTTTCTTTCTGTCTTTCTTTCTTTCTTTCTTTCTTTCTTTCTTTCACTATTCTTACTTTTCATCTCTTTTTGCTTTCTTTTCCTTTCCAGTATTTTTTCCCCACTAGTCTTTCTTTCTTTCTTTCTTTCTTTCTTTCTTTCAGAAGTGAAATAAATCAACATTTCAGCTTCCAACCAGGATTTGAGCTATTTTATCTAAAGCAATCGTTTTCTTTCTTTCTTTCTTTCTTTCTTTCTTTCTTTCTTTCTTTCTTTCTTTCTTTCTGTCACTATTCTTACTTTTCATCTCTTTTTGCTTTCTTTTCCTTTCCAGTATTTTTTCCCCACTAGTCTTTCTTTCTTTCTTTCTTTCTTTCTTTCTTTCTTTCTTTCTTTCAGAAGTGAAATAAATCAACATTTCAGCTTCCAACCAGGATTTGAGCTATTTTATCTAAAGCAATCGTTTTCTTTCTTTCTTTCTTTCTTTCTTTCTTTCTTTCTTTCTTTCTTTCTTTCTTTCTTTCTGTCACTATTCTTACTTTTCATCTCTTTTTGCTTTCTTTTCCTTTCCAGTATTTTTTCCCCACTAGTCTTTCTTTCTTTCTTTCTTTCTTTCTTTCTTTCTTTCAGAAGTGAAATAAATCAACATTTCAGCTTCCAACCAGGATTTGAGCTATTTTATCTAAAGCAATCGTTTTCTTTCTTTCTTTCTTTCTTTCTTTCTTTCTTTCTTTCTTTCTTTCACTATTCTTACTTTTCATCTCTTTTTGCTTTCTTTTCCTTTCCAGTATTTTTTCCCCACTAGTCTTTCTTTCTTTCTTTCTTTCTTTCTTTCTTTCTTTCAGAAGTGAAATAAATCAACATTTCAGCTTCCAACCAGGATTTGAGCTATTTTATCTAAAGCAATCGTTTTCTTTCTTTCTTTCTTTCTTTCTTTCTGTCTTTCTTTCTTTCTTTCTTTCTTTCTGTCACTATTCTTACTTTTCATCTCTTTTTGCTTTCTTTTCCTTTCCAGTATTTTTCCCCACTAGTCTTTCTTTCTTTCTTTCTTTCTTTCTTTCTTTCTTTCTTTCAGAAGTGAAATAAATCAACATTTCAGCTTCCAACCAGGATTTGAGCTATTTTATCTAAAGCAATCGTTTTCTTTCTTTCTTTCTTTCTTTCTTTCTTTCTTTCTTTCTTTCTTTCTTTCTTTCTGTCACTATTCTTACTTTTCATCTCTTTTTGCTTTCTTTTCCTTTCAAGTATTTTTCTTTCCCACTAGTCTTTCTTTCTTTTTCTTTCTTTCTTTTTTCATCTGCCTTCTAACAGTCTCTTAGCCATTCTTTCTTTTTCTTTCTTCATCAAAATATTTTCTTTCTTTATTTCTTTTTTCTCCCTTTCACGTTTCCATTTTTCATAGTTCCTTTCTTTCTTTCCCTCTATCTTTCTTTCACTCTTTTTTTCTTTCCCTCTTTCTTTTTTCCCCCTCTATCATTCTTTCACTTTTCTTCTTTCTTTCTTTCTTTCTTTCTTAATAATCCTTCTGTCTTTTTATCTTCTTTCTTTTTCCATTCTTTCTTTTTCTTTCTTCATCAAAATATTTTCTTTCTTTATTTCTTTTTTCTCCCTTTCACGTTTCCATTTTTCATAGTTCCTTTCTTTCTTTCCCTCTATCTTTCTTTCACTCTTTTTTTCTTTCCCTCTTTCTTTTTTCCCCCTCTATCATTCTTTCACTTTTCTTCTTTCTTTCTTTCTTTCTTTCTTTCTTTCTTTCTTTCTTAATAATCCTTCTGTCTTTTTATCTTCTTTCTTTTTCCATTCTTTCTTTTTCTTTCTTCATCAAAATATTTTCTTTCTTTATTTCTTTTTTCTCCCTTTCACGTTTCCATTTTTCATACTTCCTTTCTTTCTTTCCCTCTATCTTTTTTTCACTCTATCTTTCTTTCCCTCTTTCTTTTTTTTCCCTCTATCATTCTTTCACTTTCTTTCTTTCTTTCTTTCTTTCTTTCTTTCTTTCTTTCTTTCTTCACCACCATTAATATAGCTATCTTTCTTTTTATTTCTCCACTATTTACCATTTTTTAGTCTTTCTCTCCATGTTTTTCCCTATCTGTTCCTTCATCGATGCTTCTGTTATCTTTTCATCCATTTCCTCCCAATTTCTGATTAATTATGTTTTTTGTTTTTTTTTGTCATTCCATTTTCCTTATCATCCCAGTCCTATTTAAATAATGAGCGAACTCCAAAGTTTGTTCAAATTTGATAAAAAAAATAAATACCCTTTTTATCACGTATTCTCGAAGACTTTACAATTCTGGTAGTTCTCACGGTGTTTTTAGTAATCTTTCTTATTATACATCAATATATATATATATATATATATATATATATATATATATATATATGCGTGCGTGTGAGTGTTGGATCTAAAAGAAAAAAAAATATTTTATTTAAAGGATTATATTAATAAATTGTACAAGGTATGTTCGAAATTTACAACACCCAAAAACGGCTATTTATTAATCGCCTGAGGGGCCCCTCTCTGCATTGCATCAATATCGCTGATGCTAACCACCAGGAAAGGGATTCGTTGCACCTTCTCGAGCCAAAATTGAACAGTTGGATTTGTTATAATCACTTACGCGCAAATACTCTTGAGGAAGGTACGAATCCATCTGTTCTCACCCCCACACACACATCTATGGGATAAGTAGGAAGACTTGTATAAGTAAATCATTATCGTCTCCCAAAAACTTTTATTTTCTGGCTTTAGAGAATCCTACAAAAGGTTCATAAGTCGTAAAAAAAGCAAATCAGTCAATCGCGTGCACTCACTCTTTCATATATATATATATATATATATATATATATATATATATATATATACAGGAATCTAATATATTGTAATGTAACTGTCATCTTTGATAATAGTTTATGTAAGCCGAAAGCTTAGATAGGATTAAAAAATATGTATCAATATTGTGATTTTCTTTCTTCGTTTAATAATAATATTATTAAGGGTATCAGACGATATGAAATTTACATAAAATAAATAGACACAAATAGCTTGTCTATATTATTTAATGAAACATGCATCAATATATATATATATATAATTAAGTTATGAAGAACTTCATAATCCGTATGGGTAATCCCAAGGAGGATGAAATCCTGAGAGCTCAATGTAAATCCAGAGCTAATATTTAAAAGAAAAACAGACCACTTTAACGTACCATTAAAATAATTTAATAATTTATTTCACCAGAGTCCTTTTAAAGGACGCCGGATCATCAGATAGCACTTTCAAAAATGAAATGAAACGAAAAATTTATATATATATATATATATATATATATATATATATATATATATATACAAAAAGAGATTTGTACCCGCAGAAATAAAACATAGATTTAAACAAAACGGACGTCATGTTATACCTTAGGGACCTTTCGACCAACACTTTTTCAAAGGTATACGTTTGGAAAACAATCAAAGACACTATCTAACTTTCCCTCCTCATTCGTTATATTGATAGTGTATTTGATTGTTTTCTAAATTGCCAACGTATACCTTTGAAAAAGTGTTGATCGAAAGGTACCTAAGGTATAACATGACGTCTGTTTTGCTCATACATATATATATATATATATATATATATATATATATATATATATATATATATATATATATATATTGATGATACTAGTGGTAAATATACACATACATATGCAAAATATATAAATATATATACATAAAAAAAAATCTCTTACTATAAAGGTAATTTACATTAACCAGAAAAAAGGCTTAGACAGAAGCGTCTATCTTTTTAAATTTGGATTTTTTAATGTAACTATAACGAGAACATTTCGCTTTCATTTTTGCCTTGAAAAAGTCGGAAGACCAAACGCGTCGGCAAAATCTAAGATCTTTTTTACAATTGTCATTTTACATATATATATATATATATATATATATATATATATATATATATATATATATATATATATGCGCTCAAGGTGTATATATATATATATATATATATATATATATATATATATATATATATGTATCTTAGATCCGCCACATTTCGCTGAAAAACAGCATAGCATAATGAAAAAAAGGTTCCAAACTTAACAAAAAATTAAATTTTTTTAATCCTTTGTACCCTGTTCTAAATTTTTTGTTAAAAATCTTGTTTTTTTTTTCCGTCAGCGGTCCATATTAATATTTATTATTAGTGTTTTTGCGCTTTTCTCCCGGTGAAAATACACTGACTGACATTTTTTTTTAAAAGAATCAAATAATTGTCAGATTCTAATGAAACTTTCAGGACTTATTCACAAATGAGTAAAATTATTTTTGAAATTTTTTAGTAAACCTTGTTAAAAAGATTTTTTTTTTTTTTTTACGTATGTTACATTTTGAATCATCTAAAAATTACTTAATTTCATGAAATTTAGAGAAATTAAATTTTCTTTCCAAAACATTTTATTTTAGTTAAAAGTAGGTGTCCTTGGAGGAGGTAAATCATCCAATTTTTTTTATACTACTGCTCCTTCCCCGGAAATCTGCTCTGAATTGTAAAATATAATAAAAAAAAAAGCAATAAAACTATGACATTACTTAATTAGAAAAAGCTTTAATTGCTTTTATAAGTAAAATTTGTTAAGAACACTTTTTCGATGAATTATGAATGTTTACAAGAATTGTTTTCATTTAAAAAAAAATAATTATAATAATTCAAATCGTTTAAACTTCTGTATTACTTCCTTCCGATTAGATGAACTGTAATAAGGTGAAAACTATTTTCGAATCAAAAATTGAAAAGGTTAAAATAAGTTGTTTTGCACCAAGATTTTTAAAATGATTTTTAACTTTTTATGTATATAAAATATTGCTTAACTTTCCCCTGTTTAAAAATATACTGGCTATAAACAACAATTCTTAAAATTAGATTGCGGAGAATATTTTACAATATTTTTAAGATTATACTTTAAAGTGATATACTTTAAAGTGATATAAAAAAGACGCTCACCCGTCATTTTCTTAAATTATATTTTAACAGATAAAGTTGCCCTAGAATAACAATAAATATGTCAACGCGTTTTCTATGGCTGTTAAGTGATCGGCGAGTGACAAGCGCATAATGACTTTAAAATTAAAGTAAATAATATTTTTTGAAATCTGATTAATTATACTTTAAATCAGTTAGTATTCCTCAAATAAAGTTTCGGTAAATGTATATTTTATTTTTGGAATATTTTTAAAGCCGAAAATTAACTTTTGTTTACAAATGTGTCAAAAATGGCAGAATTTAAACAATTTCTGAAAGCGAGCAAAAAGAGATTCTAATGAATATAACTTCTATTCAAAATACACCAGAGTATTTTGCTTACTGGAAATAGTAAATTTAATCATTTAGCTTTGAATTAAAGCTAAAAAAAAAAAAAAAAAAAACGCTTCAAGAATACTTTGCAATTTAAAAAAAAAAAATTTTAAAACTTAGACATTGAAAATTCACTGGTGGCTCCGAATATATATATATATATATATATATATATATATATATATATATATATATATAAAGATAATTATATATATAAAGATCTAAAAAACAGAACCCTCCCATGGAAGGACCTTACCAAGAAACTTCGAAGTCGGGAAAACTACAGAAAAATTGATATTTAAAGTTAAGTAATCGTTATATATATATATATATATATATATATATATATATATATATATATATATATATATATGTATGAACCATTATATCATAAACCATTGACTATTTGTCACAAAAATATATTTTTCTTGAATTGACCAAAAAAGGAAGCCAAATTATTGACGATGACTCCTGACATATTTTCTTAGTTACTGTATTTTTTCACCGAATATGCCCGTAGCGTAGCGGCTATCGATGCAAAACGAGTTAACGGCGTGCCGAGTTCATATTGCGGTAGAGGCTATTGAGTTCCCTTTTGCACAAATCTTCATATGTATCTCTCATAGAACTGGTTGGCAACCAGTCTCGGAGAAGGAAATCTCTAAATTCAAAACCGGTTGGGAATTCACCCAACCCGTAAAAAATACCACAGAATCCGCATTCAGGGTACAGGGCTGTGGCCTCGTGCAACACGGGGGAGGTCTAATTGTACTAACGGCGTTGGGGAAGAGGTAGGGTGTAGCATCGGCATAGATGTGCACTGGGTAGCGGTTTTCATACTTAAATCAGGATCAGCGTTTCAAGTTCAAATTCCTTAAATTTAGGCGTTCGCTTTTGCAAAACTACCTTTGGAAATGAATGAATCCATCTCTTCTCCTTCGTGCTAGGTGTCAATGGCAAGGCAGACTGGACTAATTAGCGTTCGTTTGCAACTAGTCTTGGTGGCGAAAGAAGACGCTAAAGGCAACACTGGTTGGGTATCGGTCTTGCAGTGCATCCATCCCGTAAAAATCTACGGGCTACGGAAGCCACAGTAGGAATACCTTCCGTCGAGAGGCTGTGACTCTATATTTCACAATGGGTTAATGGATTAATAGATTGTAATACTCTCCAAGTTGGTTGAAGTAATCCAGTGACCTGACCCAGTAGAGTTGTGAGTTCAATACCTGGTCGCAGCAGAGGTGAACAACAATGTGTAGAGTTGAGTTACTAAAATCACTGAAAGCTGAGATATCCAGGAAAGACATGGCGCGTGGAAATAGAATAATCTAACTCAGTGGACCAAATAAAGGATTCGGTTCGAAATCCCATCTTATATCACCTGAAGAAGACCGGAGCGTACAACAGCCGAAACGTCGTGAATATGACAATGAAAACGAGGACAGCAGTCCAAACAATGCAAATAGTGTAAATGATTTTGGTTACTGTCTATATTTCTGAAAATGAGGTATTATCTACATTATTTACATTATTCGGACTATTGTCCTCATCTTTGTCGCCATATTTATTACAAAGTTTCGGCCGTTGTACGCTCCGGCCTTCTCCAGGTGGTTGGAATGTCGAACTGAACCCTTTATTTCGCTCACTGGGGTAGACTGTTCTAGTTCCACGTGCCATGTTTGAGGGATGTCAGTTATCAGTTATCTCCTGTTAATTTCCCTCTGAAAGTTCTCCACTGCTTTAACCGGGTATTGAACTCACACTCTTTGTGTCCTGTCACTGGATCTAACCAACGCCTTTATTCACTGTACCATGTGTCCTTGAGGAAGAAGGCCGGAGCGTACAACGGCCGAAACGTTGTGATAAATATGGTGACAAAGATGAGGACAATAGTCCGAATAATGTAAATAATGTAATTTTCGTTTGGTCTAGTTTGGAGGTTTTTTTATTGCAATCTTATTTCTAATAATTACTTTATTATTAGATATAACCTCTCGCCGACGTGTTTGCAGAGGTGATGTTGAACATTGCCGTGACGGTCTATAGCATTGCTTAACCTGCTGCCATCTCTGCAACAGTAAGGTGGCATGATGTTTCAGCGGGATAATGCCTACCCACACAATTCCTGTACCACTGAGTCTGCACTGTTATATGCACGACAACTTCCCAGGCCGACATGGTTACCAAACATGCCAACATCTATTGAAAATTTATGAGATATGATTGCTAGACATTTTATTACACATATCTGTTCAGTTAGGATAACCAAACGACAAAAATATTATAGTTATATTTGATCGTGTAGACATTGCTTACGGGAATAAGCAAATGTTGGTCGTTTGAGTCTGAAATCATTTACTTTGTTCAGGGTAGGTAAACATTGGTAATTTATAATCTGGTCCATAAGCATTCAGTTTGTTCTAGGATAGGTAAATACTTTTTGTTTATATTTGAGTTCAGAAGCATTTATTTTATGCGTGTGTCGGTAAATACTGTTCGCTTGTTTATATCTCACTCTGTAAGCATTTACTTTGTTTGTGGAATGACCATATCTTTGGGGGGATCTTTATCAGTGAAAAAAAATAAGATGCACCAACTTTTTTTGTTCTTTTTGCTTTCCGTACTTTAAAATTATTACACACAATTGGCAAGGGCAAACGTAAAAAAGAAAAAAATAGAACGTGTTCTTAGTTTAACTTTATATAAGATTTGTAACATTTGCTTGTGAAGTCAGCAACAAACCAGGACAGGCTTTAAATCGATGTATGCAATAAAAGATTTTTTTCTTCGTCTATATAGCATACTGCCCAGGAAGTTGGCGATCATCGCTCTCCAAAATTTCCTGTCTTTTGTATCTCTTAGCATTTTTTTTCTTTTTGCAATTTCTGTTAGTTTTTTGACGTATTTTTTAACGTCAAAAAACGACATTATTACGTCATTATTTTTGCACCAACCTAATACTAAACACTGTCCCAAACCCCATTTACACAAGCTCGTTTTGTAGGTCCTGTGAGTGTCAAATTTTCCAAGCACTCTTTTCTCCTTATGTGCCCTAGAAATTTCAAGTCTCTCTTTCTGATCTTAAGTATAAGTATCCTTTTTTTTTTGTTTTCATTTTCTCTAAAACTTCGTCGTTGCGTACATGTTCGGTTTCACTTAACTGCATTTAGGGTGGACTGCATCAACCATGAAAATTCAGTATGTGGAATTAGTAAATGCAAAACACTTCAAATACCTCGTCGTAAGGATCAGTTATAAACAAATTAAGTATAAGAAAAAAAGAAACTGAACATAGAATAGCCTGTGTAAGAGATAGTTTCACCCAATACCGCAAATTGCTACAAAGCCAAAACTTTTACCTAAAAACTCGTGTCATTTTCTTAAATAGCCTCGTCAGAAATGAGACTTTTTCATATGGATGTCATTCATGGCGCCAAAACTCTTCAAAAATATCTAAACTAAGAGCTGTATAAAACCGCTTCCTAAGATCAATGGTGAAAAATGGATTTGAGCGAGTAAATCATAAAGGTCCGGCGCTACAGAATTACAAAACAAAGAACTACCAAATAACAGAACCCACATCATTTGGGGACTACCAACAGTAGCAACAACTAAAATGGATAGCCCGTGTCACTCAAACAGAAAACAATGATATAATCAAGACGTTAACATTACACAATACTTCAAATAAAATGTGAAGAAGGAAACCCCCGTCCATACTGGTAAGAGCGATAACAGCTAGTGGACTTGAGAAACTTGTTCGCCTAAAAATGTGTTTGAAGAGAAATATTTTATAAATCTCAGTCAAAAAGAAGTACTGGCTCCTCGAGCAATTAATACCCAAATGTTTCCTTGTAAGAAAACGGCTAATATTTTCCTGTATTGAAATTAGTGAGACCGACCGACTTTACAAATTTACGATCGTTGGTCCTCTTCTCTACCACTCAACCCACACCTTCAAATGCATAGTGTTTACCTTTTCGAATTCGTTGATTGATAATTTTAGCTTTGTTCCAAAGCGAGTAAGGTCGATCGTTTCTCCCGTGGGTGTATGTTGCGTGGGCCAAACACGAAAAATAGATAAATAAAGATCTTGATGTTGGCATCGCCGACCAAGTGAGGCAGTTAATGATTTTTTTTTTTACGATCATGGATAAAATAGAATACAAAAATGAAACACCTAAGAAAGAGGGTCGTATACATAATCTCAACTGATCGACTTAAATTATATAACACAAAAAGAAATCCTTCAAGAGCTTGGCTGCCTGTATTGCTTTTCGGAGAGACAATAATGTTACTGAATAAGAGGCTCTTCACAGCTTCCTGACATGAATTTCCACATATGGCTCTAGTAGAAGTAGGTTTCCCTCATGTCTTTATCATTGTTTGCCTTTCATTCACTTCATATATAACAAACCTTCTCCGGATGTGTCGGATCACTGTTCTCCACAGTTTCCGTTTGGAATTTTCGTATACAATTGATATGGAAGTTTTCCTCCTCAATATGTTTTACCGATGTATCCAGCTTTCATTCTCGCTTTATATGCCATATCCCACCAGGACGTGGCGATCATGGTTCTCCACAACTTCTTTTCTTGAAAACTTCCCTTGTCTGTCATATACAATGAAACATGTTTGAGAAAAGTGTCGCTGCCCAAATACCAAAATATATGTTATATATATATATATATATATATATATATATATATATATATATATATATATATATATCGTTCGGTTGGCAAGGTCGAATTTACTGCTTATGAACCGAACGATCCTTTGTGGCCGAACGGTTAGGCACGCCAAGATAAATGGCAGTCCGTATATATATATATATATATATATATATATATATATATATATATATATATATATTAAGAAATGGACAAAGTCCGACAATTTATTTATTAAAGACATTTTTTATGTTTAACGTTTTTTTTATAGATACAAGTATTTAAGTAAATGCTCTGTTTATAATAAACAGTATTAAATAACATTAATCAAAGGACGAATATTTTCTATGAAAATTTCTCGGACATTCAGGCCGGTAAATGTTATTCAATACTGTTTATTATAAACAGAGCATTTACTTAAATACTTGTATCTATAAAAAGAACGTTAAACATAAAAAATGTCCTTAATAAATATATATGTATGTATATGTGTGTGTGTGTGTTTTGAACAATAAAAAATACTGAAAAATTAAAAAATTAAAATTTTCAGAAACACTAGGTTGTATATTAATATTTTTTTTGTTTTATTATTTCAATTAGGTTCCTCGACTAGTTTCGGCCAGCATGGCCATCATCAGGAGAGAAAAAAATTCTGTTTGTAAGTAGCACCGAACTCCAGGAGTGAATGACTGTTTCTGAAGAAAATGAACTTTATCTCTAGTTTTCATTTGTTTTGTTTTTTTATCGTTAATTTTGGGAAAATAAAATTCATCCTTGATAATGGTTAAACGTATAGCCGAAAGCACTTAAATATATAAAAAAATCGGACAATTTTTATATAATTTATTTTCTGAACAGAAAAAAATTGTAAGAACACATGAAAAATTGGACACATGGCACAGTGGATAAAGGCGTTAGTTAGATCCAGTGACAAGACCCAAAGTGTGTGAGTTCAATACCCGGTTAAGGCAGTGGAGAACTTGGAGAGGGGAATTAACAGGAGATAACTGACAAGTGACATCCATTAAACATGGCACGTGGAACTAGAACAGTCTACCCCAGTGAGAAAAATAAAGGGTCCAGTTCGACATTCCAACCACCTGAAGAGGGCCGGAGCGTACAACGGTCGAAACCTTGTAATAAATATGACGACAAAGATTAGGACAATAGTCGAGAGATTAAAGGCGTAATATTGCCTTGGACTATACGAGATAGATCAAAAGAAAGACGAAAGAGAGGAGACATTAGAAAACGTTTGTCCATCTATTATTCCTTTTTGGCATATGGGACGAAGCTATTTGTCTAGGGTTTAGAAATACAAAAATTGGACGTTGATTGTCAAAGACCATAGCTAGTTAAGAAAAAAAAATTGAGGGGCAAAGAAAACTGAAAGGGAACAGATGGGAAGATGGGAAGGGCATAAACCAACGGCAGAGGCATGAGATTATCTACCAACAATGAGATTAACTGCCAACACACATGGAATGCTCAAAGTTACTTTAGATATAAAAAAATGGAATGGAAAAGGACATTGGAAGCGATAAGGAAGAGAATGAGAAGATACGGGTAAAGTGGGAGGGAAGAATAAAGGCATTAGATTATGAATAGTTGACAACACACGTGTAATGCCCACAGTTAGTTTAGATCAAGAAAACATAGACTAGCAACAAAGATTGACAGTGATAAGATGAGGTATTATATACACTATTTATATTATTCGGACACATGGCACAGTGGATAAAGGCGTTGGTTAGATCCAGTGACAGGACCCAAAGAGTGTGAGTTCAATACCCGGTTAAGGCAGTGGAGAACTTTCAGAGGGAAAATTAGCAGGAAATGACTGATAACTGACATCCATCAAAAATGGCACATGGAACTAGATCAGTCTACCCCAGTGAGCGAAATAATGGATTCAGTTCGACATTCCAACCACCTAAAGAAGGCCGGAGCGTACAACGGCCGAAACGTTGTAATAAATATGGTGACAAAGATGAGGACAATAGTTCGAATAATGTACGTAATATTGCCTTGGACTATACGAGATAGAGCAAAAGAAAAACGAAAGAGAGGAGACATTAGAAAACGTTTGTACATCTCTTATTCCTTTTTGGCATATGGGACGAAGTTATTTGTCTAGGGTTTAGAAATACAAAAATTGGACGTTGATTGTCAAAGACCATGGCTAGTTAAGAAAAAAAATTCGAGGGGCAAAGAAAACTGAAAGGGAACAGATGGGAAGATGGGAAGGGCATAAACCAACGGCAAAGGCATGAGATTATCTACCAACAATGAGATTAGCTGCCAACACACATGGAATGCTCAAAGGATAAAGGCATTAGATTATGAATATTGGTAGTTGACAGCAATAGTCCAAATAATGTAAACAGTGCACATACACCTCATCTCAGAAATATAGACAGATAATGAAAAATTATGTAAAAAAACTTCACCACAATACATTGTCAGTCGTTTTCAACAATATATATATATATATATATATATATATATATATATATATATATATATATATATATATATATATATATATTCAAGTTTGTTACTGTAATGGGGGGAATAAAATATCCGCGCCTAACAGTTAGAAAGTGCTCAGTATAAAAATCCCAAATAGAAAATGCAGAAAAAATCATTCACAGAAAAACTAAAAAGCAGTCTACATTGCAACTTGGGTCTCGACCGCAAGGTATCTTCAGGCAAATAGAACGATCCTTGTAGAGACCTGCCGGTCGAAACCTGGATACCAAAGCACACTGTTTCTTAGTGTTTCCGCAAATATATATATATATATATATATATATATATATATATAAATCAAATTTTTCTAGTAGAGAATTTAAATATGACTTTGAAAATGACGAAACAGAATCTTTTAAAGGAAACTTTTCCTTCCAACCTTATAAATTTAT
>OZ010600.1:57834377-57866877 GCA_963932145.1 Acanthosepion lycidas | reverse complement strand
CCATATTTTCGTTGTGGACTATAATTTCAGGAGTCCACACGATTTCATATTGCAACACGTATAAACCCACGGTCCGCTACAAGAGTTAGAAACAGACCCCAGAAGGAACCGGAAACACAATCCCAAACAAGAAAATGTAAATAGACAGTAAATAAAATTACGGCGTTAGAGTAGAGTTAGTTAACTGAACTATGACATTCATCTTCCGTATTTCTCCTGAATTTCGGGTAGGTGTTATCCCCTTGTTCAAATTTAAATTTAATTCAAATCAAAGGGAAAATACTTTGGGAGGTCTGTGCCCCCTGGTACCCACTTTGATCAAATTGAAATATTCTTATCTAAGTACCCTGGGTAATGTAGTTTCAGAATATATATGTTTATGGAGGGCTAACTCCAAATCCCTAGGAGGAGTTTGATAAGAAACAGACAGAGGGAACAACTCCATATATATATATATATATATATATATATATATATATATATATATATATGTCTTGAAGAATAAAAATGTTAAAAAAAATAAAATTTCAGTCACACTGGGTTGTATATGAATATTTTTTGTTTTATTATTTCAATTAGGTTCCTCGATTAGTTTCAGCCAGAACGGCCATCATTAGAAGAAAAAAAATCCCTTCTTGTTATTAGCAGTGAACTACAAGAGTAAATGACTATCTTTGAAGAATTTGAACATTGTAGTTTTCATTAATTTTGGTCAGTCCTTGTATTGGTTAAACGGCCTTTTTCAAGTTGCTTTTAAGAACGAGTCTGGGAGATTCCCGACCCTCAGAATTCCCTCCTTGGTCATTATGACAGTTTTATTGGTCGAACAGAAGGGGATGTATGTGTTAAGTGTAAGTTTTTGGGAGTGTGTGTGATGTGTGTATGTGTATATATTTCTGTGAGTGTGCGTAAGTCTGAGGCCGCTAACACTTCAGAAAGCATGTCTGTCTAGTATGGTTGAGAAATGTGGTTGGGGCTGATCTATGGGATTATATATTAATTCTGTGTTGTTTAATCTGTAATTAAGTCCGCCTGGACAAAGTGTTTTGAGACGGAAACTTCATTTGTTCCTCTAGTATTTTTCTAAGGTTATCTTTCGTGTCTTTTCAATAATAGTGAATTTTGTTTGGCTATTCAAATCATGCTTTTCTAGGTGGAAATGGTGTTCTACAAGTAATAATCTTTCGGGTGGAGCCAACTTGATGCGATTCTGATAATTATTAATTCTGTAGTGAAAGGGACATTCAGATTTTCCCACATATTGTTCCTGGCATAGTGTGCTTTCTAATAAGTAAATTATGTTATAACTGCTACAGAGTTGTAGTAAATTGTAAAATTAGTTTTAGTGACTGTGCTAGAGAACGAATTAGTATGTCTAATGTGGCTACAAAATAGGCTCCTTTTGTTGTTACATGGTTGGGAAAATTCTGTTATTGTTATTCTCGGTCTATTACGGGTTACCTTATCGTCTGAAATTAGGTTATAATCTTATACGTTGTCTACGGGGAATTTTTGGCGGAGCCTACGGGCTCGGATACACCACATTAAATTCGGCTTTTTGCCACATCTGACAGCGTTCGGTGGTTGGTAGATATCCTGCAGTTGGAGATTTATTGTGGAATTCCTTTGACTTACTTCGAGCAGTTTACTACTTCTACGCGCCGCTGGCGAATCTTATACGTGTTGCTCTTGTCCTAAGTATTATCGTTCATTACCAACCTTCGTGTGATTTTTCTATTCAGTAACCTTCCCTAGGTTACGACAATTACAGTACTGCCATTCATTCTTGTTCACCGAATACAAGACCCAAGGGTGACTCATGGTAGAGGGTTACTGTAATCGGCTGCTGAAAGTAGTTAACAGTTGACACGAGATGGAAGAGGCTAAGGGTGTACTGATCGGATTATAATTTTTTCGGTTCCTAGCAACTACTGGGAATAAGCTGTCCGAATTGAAATTCTTTCTTATCTAAGAATGGTATGAGGATGGTTCACCCATGTGTACATGTCATGGCAGGTCTTAACTGTGAAGACCCGAACGGGTGGAAACAAGCTATGTAACATTTTCCATGGAAATAGCGATAGGCTAACGAGAGGTTTCGTCTATGTGGAAAGGGGTTGTAGTGTGGAAAACAATTAGTCACACACAAAGAAGGAGAAGATTGGGCCGCTCCTGCCCAGATATTGCAGCAGTGTTCCATTTTTGGATATGATCTGACATTTGTAAAATCAAAGCATAACAGAGTGAGTCAGGTACTTTCTGGAGCGGTACAAAGTACTGGCCATTTTTTCGTTCAGCTTCTTTAGCGATGGATTGTGGTGCATATGGCAAATGTTCTGACCATTATTTAGCATCACCATTCTCTAAATGGAGCCAACGTTTTTCGTCCATTCCCGAGAGACAAAGAGAAAGTGAGAAAAATATTAAATAATTAACAGACATTTGAAAACATAATAGAGATAAAAGTACGCTGGGTAGACGTCAGAAGCAAGTGGAGCAAACAGTTCGAGATATTGACTAAGTTTGAGCTTAATTTGGCAAGAGGACAAATAGCCAGAGAGTAAGGTAATTAAACAGTAGAATTCTGTTATTTTTTTTTTCAACCTAAAATTTGTTTAAAGAAAAGTGGGCGCTGACTCTAACAGGTTGAGTTATAAGAAATCTCCGCTTTTCCGAATTATTTATTTCATTTAAGCGCAGTTCTAAATTGGCTCATAGGTCTCATTATTTTACTATTGAAATGGCTAGATGTAACCGTAAGTTCTATGTTAACAGTTTCTTCTATCGCACTCATTGATTGTGCAATTCTCTTCCGGCTTCTTGCTTCACAGTCAACTTTGATCTTCAAAAAAATTAAATGCAATTTAATAGTAGTTTTTCCTCATATTCTCTAACACTCAGTAATCCCTTACGTGCTAGTGGCTTTATTGCCTTACTTGAGATGAAATAATTAAAAACAAAGAAGCAAAAACTGTAATGTTGTATTCTTTTTTTTTTTTTTTTTTTTAAGCATTACGCCCCGAGAAAGGCGTGAAGCCACTAGGATGCAGGGGGTTGCAGAAGATTTGGAGCGAAAGCAGATCGGAGTGATAGAAGAAAGGATGAGGAGAAGGATAGTGGGTAGATCAAGGTAACTGGAGATGTCGATTAACATTACATTTGAATAGTTGGAGATTATAGCTTTCAGGGAAACAGTAATTGTGAAGGGTGTTCCACAGGCGAGAGGTGTGAGGTATGAAGCTATTGGAGTAGAAGAGACGGCTACATTTAAAAGTTTCTACAGTGTAAGGGTGGGAGCGGGATGCCAGCCTCGTAGGGCGCTTAAATTCATGGAGTCTAGGAACAAGTGAAAGCAGCTGATCGAAGCAATTACCATGAAAGTATTTGTAGAAAAGACAGAGAGAGGCAACGGCGCGTCTGTGAGATAGTGACTGTAGACGAGATGCCAGATCAGGGCCAATTACATTACATATCCGTCTCTGGATCTTGTCAAGAACTCCGAGGTAAACAGAATGTGCACCAGACCATATATGGCGGCAATACTCCATGCAAGGGCGAATGGTTGTTTTGTATATTTGAAGTATCGATTCCGGGGAGAAAAATTTCTTTACGCGGCACAGAGAGCCAACTTTCCTCGCGGTGGAAGAAGCAATTGATTCAATGTATTTGTTCCATCTCAGGTCAGCAGTCAACGTGAGAGCGAGCAGACGCAGGGAGTTGCTCTCAAGAAGTTGACTATCAGACATTCTAATGGGGCGCAGGAAAGGATCTCTATGGTGGTTAATGGAGAGTAGTTTAGTTTGTGAGGCGTTAAAGTTGACCATCCAATTCTTGCCCCAATTAACAACCGACTGGAGGTCCATTTCAAGACGCACAGCCAGGTTAGTTTTGTCACCGACACTAGATTTGTTTTTGAGGCAGGAGTAAATTGTAGTGTCGTCCGCGTAGATGCCAACTTGGGAACCTATGCTGTCAGGAAGGTGGTTGATGAAAATAAGGAAAAGAGTGGGGCCAAGGATGGAGCCTTGGGTACACCTGCGTTCGTGGGATAGGAACTGGAGGAGAAACCGTTGAGAACGACCTTCAATTCTCGGTTTGACAGGAATGATTGTATTAGATCAAACAATCGACCAGTAATACCATAACCCTGGAGCTTACGAAGAAGGCCGGCATGCCAAACCCTATCAAACGCTTTGCAGATGTCTAGGGCCACGGCACGAGCCTCACCGTTATTTTGAAGGGCTTGGTAGACGGTTTCAGTAATGGCCGTAAGCACATCAGCTGTAGATCGGGCGTAGCGGAAACCGTATTGCTTGTCTGAGAGCAGATCATGGGGTGTAAGGTGGTTAACTACTTCGGCATTGATTAGGGCTTCGAAGACTTTGCCGAAGAGGGGTAGGAGACTAATAGGACGGTAATTAGAGGTGTCAGAGGGGTCTCCAGAGTTCTTAAAGACAGGAACAATGGATGAGGACTTCCAGCAGTCAGGAAAACAGGATTCCTTGAGGCAGTAATTATACAGTTTAGAGAGAGCGGGTGCTAGCTCAGGCGCGCATTTCTTCAAGACAATGGCTGGTATGCCATCTCCACTACTAGCCTTGTGGAGGTCTAAATTAGAAATAATACCCAATACCAATGACTGGGTTATATGTAACCCACTCAATAGGGCCTCAGTTCTTAGAGGGAAGTCTGGTATGGGAACACCGGTGGAGTCGAGCGTTGAATTAAATGAGAATTTCCGAGCAAAGCATTCAGCCTCGTCGGTAGAGGAGGTCAAGACCTCGAACTGGTTGAATAAAAGAGGTATAGAGGGTTTTCTATTGTCCAGGACACTCTTGCAGAGCCGCCAATAATCTTTGGAGCCAAATTTGTGAGATGCAATACGCTGCTTCATCCGAGCAGCAAATATTGACTTAGCTTCGTTAAGGACACGCTTACACTCGTTACGGGTGGGGTTAAAGAGACGTCTATTGCAGTCCGACATGTCGCTACAAAATATGTGAAAGAAGTGGTTCCTATGGGCAATGGCGGCTGAGCAAGCAGCGGAGAACCAAGGGGAGGAGTGCAACTTGACCTTAAATTTCCTTGAGGGGATGAAAGCGTTGATTCCAGCTTTAACCCAGGATGAGACCTCAGAAGCACATTCTTGGACAGGGAGTGTAAAGACAACATCCCAGATGTGTGGTACCTAGTAAAAAAATAACTTTAATATGCTAAGAGTTTTTTTTCTATCATACTCCTCGCTTGTGTACCTCACTTCCGGCTTCTTGCTTCCCAGTCAACTTTGATCTTCAAAAATTTAAATGTAATGTCAATCGTTATCTTCTGTCTTCTTATTTCTTCTTATTTTTATTGTCCTCTCTCTTTAATAGTAGTTTTTATTCATATTTTCTAACAATCAGTAACCATTTGCATCCTAGTAGCTTTATTGTCTTTGATCTTCAAAAATGTAAATGCAATGTCAATCGTTATCTTCTGTCTTCTTAATTCTTGTTCTTTTATTGTCCTCTCGCCTTAATACTAGTCTTTCTCATATTCTCTAAAACTCAGGAATCTCTAGTATCCTAGTCGCTTTATTGCATTTGATCTTCAAAAATTTAAATGCAATCTCAACTGTTGTCTTCTGTCTTCTTAATTCATGTTCTTTTATTGTTCTCTCTCCTTAATAGTAGTTTTTTTTCCTCATATTCTCTAACAGTCAGTAACCCCTTGCATCCTAGTAGCTTTATTGCCTTTGATCTCCAAAAGTTTTTAATGTAATGTCAATCGTTATCTCCTGTCTTCTGAATTCTTTTTTTATTGTCCTCTCTCCTTAATAGTAGTCTTTTTCTCATATTCTCTAACACTCAGTAGCCCCCTTACGTCCTAGTGGCTTTATTGTGTCGCTTGAGACGAAATGATTAAAAAACAAACAAAAAATTGTAATGGCGTATTCCATTATCAAAATGTGGCGTACTTAATAAAGAAAAAAAAACAAAAGGAAAGTAAATGAAGTCAGTCAGGCAACATGACTAGACTCAACTAAAAAAAAAAATATTCAGCTTCCAACAATTCGTTGCCGGTCGATAGATAATTATAACAAACACTTTTTATATCTATCTTCCTCCTCCTCCAAACATACAATGTACGACAGAAATACTTCACGCATATCAGTCTTTTGTTTATTATTTTCATACTGTAGTATATTTGGTGCTGTCAACAAGTGTTTTCCACTATTGCGAAGGTGGACGGGAATGTGTTTTTGAACGTCGCGCAATAGGAACTTGTATCCGTCAAATGGGGTGTAAGACATCTTGTTGCGGTCGTCAAGCCAACATAATGTACTTACTTATTTTTGTCAGAGTTACACTCTCCCAAAGGACATTTAGACTGATATGCAATGTTGGTCTTTTCCAAAACACTAGTTGCCGGAAAAGTGTTATTGCGCATGACTAAGTTGGTTGAGTTAAATCTAGTATAATATATAACTAGTTTTATTTTTAACTGGGATCAGTGGGGAATGCATTAGTATTTATGAGATTTTTTAGCATCTTGCATGTCACATTCCGTAGGATTCTCACTCAACGTCACACACACACACACACATATATGTGAACATTGTAGTTAACACTCAGAGGCGACAGGCTGTTTCATGCTAGACGTAATCTGTCGACTCTGAGAGTTGGTTTCAATGTTCACTTTTATATTTACATACGCTCTATTCTCTGATATTGAGCTCTTTATCCCATAAATATAGCACACCTTAAAACTATATTTCTTCATTCATATATATATATATATATATATATGTGTGTGTGTGTGTGTATGTGTGTGTGTGTGTGTGTGTGTATCCAGGTATAGGATTGGTGTATACGGAATAAATTCTAATAACCAACACATACTATTCTTAAAAGAGTGCTCAATACAGAGTAGAGCAAATATAATTATTCGAAAATTATTAGGTTGGTGCAAAAATAATAACGTAATAATGTCGTTTTTTGACGTATTTTTTAACGTCAAAAAACGACATTATTACGTCATTATTTTTGCACCAACCTAATATAACAAATATGCTATCATATTTATGTTATAATTTTCGAATAATTATATTTGCTAATATGATTTTAATAATAATAATCTAATAATAATTTTGATAATATGATAACATATTTGTTATAATGATATATGATATATGAGATATATGATATATAATAATGATATATGATAACATATTTATATATTATGAAATGGACAAAGTCCGACAATTATTTTAAGACATTTTTATGTATATACATTCTTTTTATAGATACAAATATTTAAGTAAATGCTCTGTTTATAATAAACTGTATTAAACAACTTTTCTGTGAACATTTCTCGGACATTCAGGCCGGTAAATGTTGTTTAATACTGTTTATTATAAACAGAGCATTTACTTAAATATTTGTATCTATAAAAAGAATGTATATACATAAAATGTCTTAAAATATTTATATATGATATATGAGAACATATTTATGTTATAATTTTCGAATAAATAATTATATATATATATATATATATATATATATATATATATATATATATAGGTTGTATCAAAAATGCTTTCCAAAATTTGGGGCGGGTTTCTTTACACCAAAACAGGGTAAAAGCCCATATAAACATATATCCGCAAATCCTTCGTTTTTGAGTTATTAAGTTTAAAGTACGTTTACGGTAGATCGCGCTGTCTTGATATGTAGACTAGGTTACATTTGTCATTCGTGTAACTTTGTAGCTAGCCTGTCTTTAACGTTTAACGTGTGTCGTAATGAGTTTACAGAGAAGTTTTCCGTTTAACAATCGCAGGATATTCATATTTTCAGCAAGCCGATATGATTTTTACATACAGCTGCGCGAATCGTAATGGACGCGAGGCTGCACGGCTGTATCTGATTGCGTTTCCAGACCAAAGGCAGCCGAATCATCCAACCTTTGCTGATGTTTATCGTCGCGTTGTTGAGACACGATACGTAGTATCACAATCCATATTCTACAAGCTGTCGCAGCTGATCCAGGTATCAGCACACGTCAAGTAGCTTTAGCATGTTGTATGTATCATAGTACCGCAAAGAGGTACTTCAAAAGCAGCCCCGATATCTGTATCATTTGCAACGTGTGCAGGGTCTTTCCCCCTCTGATCATTCACTACGGGAGAACTTTTGCCGATGGTATATTGTACAAAATGACGATCTGTTGTTTACGGATGAGGCAACATTTGGAAAAGATGGAATAACAAATTTACACAACCGACATTTGTGGGTGGATCGAAATCCACATGGTACCATGCAGGCTACACACCAGGATCAATTTATGATTAATATGTAGGCTGGATTTGTAGGTGACTGCCTGGTAGGTCCATATGTTCTTCCAGCACGTCTTACAGGAGCTGTCGATAGGGACTTTATTTCGGACACACTTTCAGACTAGCTAGTGGATGTACTCCTGCTAATACGATGGCACATGTGGTTCATGCGTGATGGGGCTCCAGCACATTTTAGTCACATTGTTCGTGATCCACAGGCTGACATATACCATGAAAGATGGATAGGTAGGGGTAGATTGGTTCCATGGCCTACACGTTCTCCGGACCTCAATCTCTTGGTTTTTAGCTGTGGGGTCACTGAAAACAGTTTATGCAGTAGACATTAATAATGTAGAGACGCTTCCTCAACGTGTCATGGAGGCACGCGAAACCGTTTGGCAACGTGTGGGAGTATTTGAAAGGGTCCACCCGTCAATGATCCGACGGGTGCGTGCGTGTGTGTGTACAGAAGCAGGCGGGGATATTTTGAACATTTCTTATATGTTACTGTGTTGAGGTAAAACGATGGACATATGTTTATATGGATATTTGGCCGTGTTTTGGAACACGCACCGAAAGTTTGTAAAGTATTTTGATACACCCTATATATATATATATATATATATATATATATATATATATATAATTAATAGAAATCTTATAAGTATAAGAAACTATACTCGCTTGGAAAACCTTTGGTGTACTGATTTGCAAAAAAAACAAGCCGATACCAAAGGGGAAAAAAGGTATAAAAAAAGAAAGAACCAAGAACATGTACGTTAGCCGAAAATAATCGTCCAGCATGCAAGTCCAAGGCCCAAAGAAAAAAAACCCGATGCGAGTACCCAAAATAACTAAATAAAGTGCTCAATACAATGAGTAGAGCAGACCTAGTTAAAGCTAGAGAGCCAGACAAACCTACCAAGGTTTCATCCAAGCCTTCCCTGACGATCCTCTTAGGTGAAATCTTAATAGGTTTGTCTGGCTCTTTGTTTGGATTTTAAAATTGGCAGTTTTTAATTTTGATATCAAATTTTATCATATAATTTAATAATTATTGGTTAGAATAAATTCTTTTTTAATATTAGGTTGGTGCAAAAATAATGACGTAATAATGTCGTTTTTTGACGTATAACGTCAAAAAACGACATTATTACGTCATTACTTTTGCACCAACCTAATATTACCCGTATTTTAAAGATCTGAATAGCTATTATAACATGACTTCGTCGTCAAGCTTTTTAAATTTTCCTATACTTGTATCTTGATTGGTCATTCTAGCTTTTGTAACAACGTTTTCCCCTTGCGAAGGATCGTTAATTAATTTGAAACTTTTAAAACCATTTATTTTACATTCAATATCATCACTTAATAAGCCACTGGGGGTGTTGAAACAAAATGGCTATTTTTGTAGTGATTTCATAACATATTTATGTTATAAATTTTTTTTTAAATAATTATATATATATATATATATATATATATATATATATATATATACAGCGTGCAACAGCAAAATTGTCCAAATAGTGTAAAAGCAAAATTGTCCATCTGTAAGATTAAGCTTTGAAACATTGTCTCTTAGAAATGATGAAATATATTTTACTGGAATTCTCCGAGTTTTTATTACACTATTCGACTCTACTTTGAGCAATAAGAATGTATAATTACTCTCCAAACCTAACAGAAAATTGTGATGAAATCGATCATAATACGATATGTTCATCATTAATTAATCATAGCTAAGGGTTGGAAGCCCATGAAAGACTGAAATATTCGCCCTCTCTAACATTCTAACTTTCTGTCCTGGAGTAACAAGGTGTCTCACAGGTTTCACGTGCGATTTATTTTTCAAGTCTTTTTTCACTGCTCTTTGAACTGTCATAGCTAAAACGCCTCTATCACGGGCCAAATTTCTTCTGGACTGAGTTGGATCTTTTCTAATTGATCTCTTTAGCTCTGAGTTTAAATGATGATCTCTCTTCCTGTTGTCAACTCCTGATCTAGTTTACCTCCTTACTGTTCCCTCTTTTTAAAACTTACTCATCGTTCTATTGATGGTTCTTGAATGTACCATTACTGAAGGCATGGATGATCTTTTGGCTCTCACTATTATTCATTTGCGAAGACAGTGGCGCTAACACAAAACGTTTTTAACATTTTCTCTTTCTAGATAAATAACAGAAAAGGTTTTTAAGTCATTCTTACAACAAATGGTGTCAAGATGGCTTATATGAATTTCTGGAGAAACTCAATTAGCGAAGTGTTTTTTTTTTTAGATATTAAACATTATCTGAGGTGAACAATTATGCTGTTACACGATTTGGACAATTTTGTTGTTACACCCGATATACATGCATACATACGTACACACACACACACACACACACACACACACACACACACACACACACACACACACACATATATATATATATATATATATATATATATATATATATATATATATATATATTAGTTTGGTGCAAAAATAATATCGTTTTTTGACGTATTTTTTAACGTCAAAAAACGATATTATTTTTGCACCAACCTAATAATATATTTTTTCAGCTTGTAAAAAATTCCTTCATAAAGCAATGTGCTTTCTTCTAGGTCATATGCGTGAATATTTCTATCCCTTTGTTTATTAACACTTGCCATAATAAATAAATACAATAAGTAAATATAAATGCTTGGACTGAAACCCAGCCAATCAAATAATCAATTTCATGGAATCGATTTCCTTAAATTTTATATTGATTTCCTCATTATTTGTGGAAATATATTATCGATTTTTGCCATTTCCCCGGAACAGCCTTACAAAGCGGATCTAGAGTCGTATATATACGAAAGGTAATGAAGTTAAAAACTATACGTACATCTCTGTTGAGTTAGATTCAAAATGGAGCAATAGTTACCGCTTTTTAAAAATAAGAATACAATTATTGATTTGTCTTTTTATATTATTATTATTATTATCATTATTATTATTATTATTATTATTATTATTATTATTATTATTTCTTTCGCGCGGTTTTAAACTGGAGATTTTGCATTGTGGTTGTTTTTAATCAAGTCGTCCGGTCTCAGACAGATAAACCCTTTTGCAGGATACTTGCAGTGCTAGGCGACGTAGACTTCTGAAGCGATGGGATATTAGGCTTTCTTCCTATTTTCTCAATGTAGGACTTTACGTTCGGTGGTGTAGACCACGCTAACGTTACACAGATAACTGGGACTAAAGTGATCTAAACATCCGGCATTCAGTTCAGTTCAGAGGTCGGTGTATTTCTTATGCTTGTCAGTTTCTTTGAACTTCATATTATCGTCACCGGAAACTGTTGTGTCGCCGGGGAGCATTTTACTTGTTTCTTTGTAAGTGATGCACCATTTACATTGCTCGGACTATTGTCCTCCTTCTTCAGATGGTTGGAAAGCCGGAGCGTACAACGGGCGAAACGTTGTAATAAATATGGCGACAAAGATGAGCACACTAGTCCGAATAATGTAAATATTGTACATAATACCTCATCTCAGAAATATAGACAGATACTGAAAGGCTGATACGTTGTAATAAATATGGCGACAAAGATGAGGACAATAGTCCGAATAATGTAAATAGTGTACATAATACCTCATCTCAGAAATATAGACAGATACTGAAAGGCTGATACGTTGTAATAAATATGGCGACAAAGATGAGGACACTAGTCCGAATAATGTAAATAGTGTACATAATACCTCATCTCAGAAATATAGACAGATACTGAAAGGCTGATACGTTGTAATAAATATGGCGACAAAGATGAGGAGAATAGTCCGAGTAATGTAAATAGTGTATGTAATAACTCATCTCTGAAATATAGACAGATATTTTCAGTGATGGTTCAGTGGTTTCAAGGACGCGATCTGTTTTCATGTCAAAATCCCACAAGATCTAGATTTGGTCGTTTTCGATCACTTTTTCTGGCTTGTCGGGGTACCGTTTCTCGTTCACTTCAAGTCAGTATCTACAACATAGGCACCAATCGAGATGAGAAGTCAGTTTAACAGGTTAGGGCCTTGTATCCTTTCCGAAAAAGCAACCTACAAGCGCCAATCATGTGGGTATTATTATTTTCATTTGTGTATGTTGCTTCCTGATTTGTAGCTGTCTATATTTCTGAGATGAGGTATTATGTACACTATTTACAATATTCGGACTACTGTCCGCAGTCTTATCCCAGCGAGCGAAATGTAGTGTTCAGTTCGACATTCCAAACACCTGAAGAAGGCCGGAGCGTATACCGGCCGAAATATTGTGATAAATATGGCAACAAAGATGAAGACAATAGTTCGAATAATGTGATTAGTGTTCCTGATTTGTATCCTGGGTCCAAACTACGGTCCTTAGGCCCTGTAGGGGAATTTTCTTTTAATTGATAGCACTTTTCTTAGTATATGGGATGTTCCTAGTAGGAAGATCTTCTTCTTCTTCTTCTTCTTCTTCTTCTTCTTCTTCTTCTTCTTCTCTTTATTATTATTATTATTATTTTTTTTTTTTTATTTTCTTTGCTTTCTGGCGTTTACACATTTCTTTCCGGGTCCCACCCAGGGACCTAAGGTTAGAAATGGCATCATGACATTTTTCACTGACAAAAAAAAAAAAAAAAAAAAATTACATAGATAGAGCCCTTCGTAAAGTGTGGGCTGTACTTGTCAGAACAATTTTTTGTATCTCCTTGAGGCATGGGCTTCCAGGAATCCCTGCAATTAGTCTACTGCAATCTTTTCCAACCAGTCCTAGGGCTCCAACTACAACAGGGATTGTTGATGTTCCCATATGCCACATTTTCGAGACCTCTATTTCAAGGTCCTTGTATTTTGACAGCTTTTTGAATATCTTCAGAGATACATTGCAGTCAGCAGGGACTGCCATATCAATAAGGAGGCACCGTTTTTGTTTGTGGTCTTTAATAACAATATCTGGTCGGTTGGCCTTGATTGTTCTGTCAGTGTGGATTGTGTAGTCCCATAGAATTGTAACAGGTCCTATCTCCGTAACTGGGTCTGGGTGGTGTTGGTACCAGTTTCTTTCAGTTTCCTTCCCGTAGAAGTTGCAGATTTTCCAGTGCAGATATTGGCCCACTCTGTCATGTCGGGTTTTATATTCAGTGGGTGCCAACATCGTGCAACCTGATACAAGATGATCAATCGTTTCTGGATATTTATCACAGAATCTGCATTTTGGGCTGACACAATATTTTAGTATATGTGCTTGATAATTCCTAGTTAGCAAGCATTGGTCCTGCGCAGCAAGGATAAAACCTTCAGTTTCCGCTTTCAACCCTGCACTGCGTAGCCACTGATGGGTACGGGTTTTGTCTACATCAGCTTGGTTGATACGGGCAGAGTATTGGCCATGAAGCGGTTTACCTTGCCATCGCTTCTGTATCTGGTCGGTTGCATTCGTCTTTGCTGTCTTTTTCAAGTATTTTGCAGTTTCAGCCGGTGTATTGTGCTGTAGTTGCATCTCTACGCCCATTTGAAGCTCCAGTTTGAATTTGTTGGCTTCTTTCATTACGGAGTAAAGACGCTTACTACTTTCATGTTCCTTGACGCATACCATCATCCAGTCTTCTGTAGTTTCCAAGTATTTTTGGAGGCCAATTGTTGTAGTTTTGTAGGACAGTTCTAGTTGAACTAATCCTCTGCCTCCTTCGGATCTGGGCACATACAGACGATCAACATCAGCTTTGGGATGATGCATGCGATAGCAAGTGAGAAGCTTTCTCGTTTTGGCGTCCATTCGCTTAATTTCAGCTATGGTCCAGTTAAGGACATTAAAGCTGTAATGCACCACTGGGACAGCCAATGTGTTTATAGCTGATATTCTATTTTTTGAGTTTAGTTCAGTATTTAGTATCAGACGTACACGCCTGTAGTACTCTTTTCTTATTTTTTCTTTCATTTGGGTGTGTTGTATGCCATCTCCTTCGCTAATTCCTAGGTACTTATAAGCTTCTTCATGCTCCAATTCCCTAATCTTTGTGACAAAATCTAAATCTATTGAGGGTGTTTCTGTAATTCTACCTTTCTTGAATGTTACTTTTGCACATTTATCTAATCCGAAGTCCATACCTATGTCGTCACTAAAGTATTTAACAATATTGAGGAGGCCTTTCAACTCATTGTCGTCTTTGGCAAAGAGTTTGAGATCATCCATGTATAGTAGGTGATTGAAAATTTTCTTATTTATTTTGTAACCATAGCTACTGTTGTTCAGTTCATGTGTAAGAGGGGTTAAGGATAAACAAAACAGAAGAGGTGACAGAGAGTCTCCTTGAAAAATTCCACGTCGGATATTCAGACGGTTGGATATAGCAGTGCCCCCGGTGTGCCTAAGGTATAGTTTTGTGTTCCACATCCCCATGCTGTGCTTAAGAAAGTTTAATACCACAGGGGAGACTTTGTACATTTCCAAAGCCTTAAGGATCCAAGAATGTGGAACACTATCAAAGGCTTAACGATAATCAATCCACGCTGCACTGAGATTTCTGCGTCGTCTCCTGCAATTTTCCAGGATCATTTTATTTATCAGAAGTTGATCTTTGCAGCCATATGAACCTCTACTGCATCCCTTCTGTTCCAGCGGGAGAATGCTGTTTGTTTCGAAGAAGGAGTAAGTACGGTTCGTCAGTACAGACGTGATCAACTTATACGTTGTGGAAAGACATGTTATCGGTCTATAATTTTTCGGGTCGTCTGTTTCAGTTGTTTTTGGTATGAGGTATGTAATACCTTCAGTAACCCATTCCGGGATTTTATTGGGATTATTTACAAGCGTTGATAATGTTTTTGCAAGTATGCCATGGGTAGATGAGAGATGATACAGCCAGAAATTGGGCACCTTGTCATTTCCTGGGGATTTCCATTTTTGGGATTTCGTTAGTGCTTGCCTAACATCATCTGTGGATATATTTACCCATTCTTGCAGAGGTGTATCCAGCAGTCGTTCTTCTTCACGCCGTATCCATTCTGCATTTGGGTTACATTCCTTTGGTTTGCTCCAGATATTTTCCCAAAATGTCTGTACATTATCAATCGATGGTGGCGTTTCGACATGTATGGGCGTTTTTCCAATTTCCCTGTAAAATTTCTTAAGATCTGTTCGGAATGTTTTATTTTGGCGATAGAATCTACAACGTTTCTCGTATCGTCTTGTTCTCTGTGCTTTTAGCTGAAGTTTCTGTTTCAGCATTTCCTTGATCGATGGAATATCAATTAGGGATTTAATGCTATATTTCCGTTTGATCTTTTTGGATTTACGTGTGGAAATATTAGGGTTTCTGGTGAGCTCATCTAATATAGACAGCTCACATCTGATTTGTTCTATTTCTCGTTTCAGTCTGGTTTTCCAAGCTGGTTCTCTGTGTCTGTTAATTCTATTTATTGTCTTGACACCAAGCTTCCGAGTCGCTGCTAGAGCTGTTGCGTATATGACGTTGTTAACTTCTGTTATGTTTCCCGGTGGTTTATCTGTTAACAGTGTTTCCAGTGCAGCATTGTATATTTTCACGATGTGCTTGTTGGGATTTGTCATATGGATTTTCGGGAGCTGGTCTCTGTCTGACAATTGTATGAAAGTTACTCTGCTGAGTACTTGGATGACGTCATTTTTCGCTTCGGTGATTTCAGCTTCGTGGTTTTCAAGGAATTCTAAATTAATGTACCTGGAGTCATCTTCAGTGACAATTTCTGGAGAACTAGAGGTTGTGTCTAAGGCAGAATCTTCGGTTTCATTTCCTGGGAGATGATTTCGTATTTCATTCGCTTTAGCGTCCACCTCATCCTCTGTCGCATTCTTTATTTCAACATTCGTCTCAACAGAGTTTGAGTGATGGGTCATAGTATTTTGCCTTATATCTAATTTTATCTTATCTATTTCTGCCTTTGAAAGTCTGTTGTTTCGCATGATATCTCTGCGGACATTGGCAAGCATGTTTGGATTGAGGTTAGGTCTTATATCATTTCCCACCATATTTCTCCATATTTGGTATGTTTGATTGGTGGTGTTCTTTGCTGGGTTTTCGAGTGCAGTGAAGAAGGATGTCATAACTTGTCGATACTCTTCGCGGCTCCATTTCGTTCGTTTCATTTTTACTAGTCGATTTGGCATTGAGACACTTGGTCCAAGGTTGGCGATAATCCGGGTTTGGTGACCTAGTGTCTCTTCGTGTGTGGAAGAGTTTGTTCCAGTGACAGACTTTTCGACCTCAGACTGGTTCCTCTCTGAGGGACGCGGCCCTTGTTGTCCCGGTTGACGGCCGATCCGGTATGAGATATTTTTCGTATTCATTGAAATTGGTAGAGATGCGTTTTAACCTTGATCGCCAAGGGGTAATTTTGTTATTATTATTATTATTATTATTATTATTATTATTATTATTATTATTATTATTCCCCTTTGCCTTTTCCTTCTTCTTTATCCTCATCTTCTTCATTTTCTCCTTCTCCATCCTATTCACCATCATCTTCTTCTTCCCATTATTATTATTATTATTATTATTATTATTATTATTATTATTCACCTCTGCCTTTTCCTTCTTCTTTATCCTCATCTTCTTCATTTTCTCCTTCTCCATCCTATTTACCATCATCTTCTATTGTTGTTAAAAATAATTTTTCGGTCTAATGATTATTATTTAACTATATTGTTTAATTATTTATTATTGAAATTATTATTATCATTTGTGTATGTTATGTTTCCTGCTTTGTATCCTGTAGAGCCGGGTCCAAACTATGGCCCTTCGGCCCAATAGGAGAATTGTCATTTAATTGATAGCCCTTTTCTTAATATATGGGATGTTCCTAGTAGGGCGATCTTCTGGGCAATTTGCATGTTAATGTTACCTGGGACACTGTTAGTAAAATTGTTCTTTCTTTTTCTCACGAGGCCCAGTGCTCCGAATACTATTGGTACTGCCTCAGTCTTCATTTCCCACATCCTGTTAATCTTGATCTCTATGTCCTTGTATTTGGAGAATTTCTCGATAGTTTTCATGGAGGTGTTTCAGATGGTACTGCTATTTCAATAAAGATATATTTCCTAAATTTCTGGTGATTTATGATATCGGGTCTGTTAGCTTTTATTTCTGTTTCATTTTGAACTGTCATATCCCAGAGGATAGTTACATCATTATTTTGGGCAACTGTGCCTGGTTGGTGCTCATATCATCTCTCAGTGATTTCGATTTTGCGCTTCTTGCATATCTTCCAGTGCACATATGACCCTACCTTGTTATGTCTGTGGTTGTATTCCTGTTATTATTATTATTATTATTATTATTATTATTATTATTATTATTATTATTCCTTGGGTTTCTGTTGTATACACATTTTCTTTCGGGAGATCTAAGGTCACAAATGGCTTCATGACATTTCCCCACTGATCATTTTTTGTAAAAAAAAAAACAAAGATCACACACATTTTACATCGATAAAACTCTTCGTAATGTGTGATGTATACTTTTGAGTACAATTTTTTGTATTTCTTTAAGGCATGGACTGCCAGGAATCCCTTCCGTGAGTCGATTGGTCACTTTTCCAATCAATCCGACGGCTCTAACTACAACTGGAATTACTTATGACCTTATATACAGTACCTATGAACACTAATGTGTATGTCCCAATCCTCATAAATACGTTGAACACTGAAGTGGAGGGGGCAATATGCTGTCTAAGTAGTCCACCACTGGCAGTGTTTTACCTAGTTCACGCCACTGGCGAGTTTTGTATTTTATTGATGTTATATTAACATTTTATTTTCAACCTCCGTTTTGGTTATTCCTCATTCAGTAACCTTTACTAGGTTACAACAGACCTCATGTGTCGCATTAAGCATTTGTGTTGACCCCAAATTCTTGTTATTTGTACTCACTTTTTTCAGTTTTCAGCAGAATCTTGTAATGTTGAATGAATGCTACTAATGTTTTTAAGCCGCAAGTGCTGAAAATTTATCTGTTCGACTTTCTTTCAGAAATTGACCAAATGGACACATCAGATTTTTGTGCGTGAAGGAGAAGTGACGGCTTCTTGAACCGACCGAGAACATTTAAAAAGACGCTAAGCAATCTGTCTGATTTTAGCAACGATGTCATTTAGATGTTTTTCCACGGATGCACAATTCCAGTTTTTTTTTTTTTCGCAAGATAATACAGAACTGTTCCAGGTTCTCCTCTAATTACCAGTACAAATTTCACTTTCATGATCCATATAACCTATTCTTCGAAATCACCAGGTTTTCACCCCACACGAGATACCAAGGGAGAGCATCCACTTCAGTATTCTAGCTGATTTTTAGTGCTACTCTCATCTGAAATAAATTTGCTTTCATCGATCTGGGCTGGAGATGCCCAGTCCTGTTTAGAAGCTTCTACAAAGTATTGTCAGTTAAGAATTATTTCCATCCTAGAACCTATTTCACACAGACGAAATATTGCAAGCCTCTCGCTACTTGCCATCGAAATTTTTCTGACGTTCTATATTCCCTAGTTCGACCAGTTGAAGCAATTACAACTAGGGACCCGCCATGCGTGGTACATAGTGGTGAACTCTTATCATTCCGTTCATAACTAAGAAAGAAGTTCCATTCAAACAGATTCTTCCCAACAGCCACTGCTTTCTGGAAGAGACTACCGTGAAGATGCTTCCTTGATCACTACGATCGCTTCAAGTTCAAGGTCAACTGCTATCTATCTTACATTTCTTCTTAATCTGCACTTACTTACACCTCTTCCACTCATATCTCACACCTCAATCAGTAATTTCCTGTCTAGTCTGAGTGGCTCTTGGTCTTTGGTAGCGTAAAGAATGTTTTTTTAAATGGTCTATCCTCTTTCAAGTGTGCCAACCGTTTTTTTTTTAGGTCTTTGATAATTTGTTCCTGTCATTTCACTTTTAATTTTACTTTGTATTCTGCTGGTCGGCGATTTCGTTAAAATCTTCTAACCTCTTTTTTGACTCTTCCAAGTATGCCAAGCATAATGGGTACTTTATCGCTTTTCTATTTCATGTTTTTTTTTGTTTTTTGTTTTTTTCTGGGGTGATATTTTTCTGACCTTTCCCTTTTAATTCTCTTATGTATTCTGTTAGGTCGGCGATATCGTTAAAATCTTCTAACCTCTTTTTTGACTCTTCCAAGTATGCCAAGCATCATGGGTACATTATCGCTTTTCTGTTTCATGTTTTTTTGTTTTTTTCTGGGGTGATATTTTTCTGGGGTGATATCGTTAAAATCTTCTAACCTCCTTTTTGACTCTTCCAAGTATGCCAAGCATAATGGGTACTTTATCATGTTTCTTTTGGTTGTATTTTTAGTGGGTGATTTTTTTTCTGACCTTTCCCTTTTAATTTTATTTCGAATTCTGTTAGGTCGGCGATATCGTCCAAATCTTCTAAACTCGTTTTTAACTCTTCCAAGTGTGCCAAGCATAATGGGTACATTATCGCTTTTCTGATTCTTCAATTTTCTGTTTCTTAAGTTCATAAAGTCCAGGTACCATAGAGAAAAGCTCATCAGAAGAATTACCATGAAAGTAATTAAAAACAGTAAATATAGCTCCATAGAAATGCATTGATAATCTTTAACGTCATTACCTTCTCGTACCGCGTTGGAAAGGTGGTCCTGGGAAATGTGAAAAATCAATCATTTATTTCCGTAGATGACGATATCTCGATAACTGTCCACCGTTCGCTCGTATTTGCAGTGTCAGGCTGAATAGTGACTACGATCCTCACTGGGTGCCCCATACTGTCGGTCTTGTTCGGAAGAGCTCTGGTACCTAGACTTTTTGAACTGAAGCGCAGTAGCGACTGGCGACTTGTTCTCACCAATTTACTGTCAGATATAAGCGTAAATTCTATGCTAACATTTTTCTTTATGGCACTTATCGCTTGTGGATCTCTCTCACCCACCCCCATCTCCATGATTTCCAGTCAACTTTATTCTGCAAAAATTCAAATGCAATGTCAGTCGCTATCTACTGTTCTCTTGATTACTCTTTTCTCTTTCTACTCATTATTAAGGTTTCTGTTCCGTATTCCTCCCGACCCTGTCATCCCCTGTGCGTTACACCACCCCGAGGCGCCCCCCACCCACAGTATATCAGCTGTGCTCTGTCACCAGGTATATCTGCGTGAACACCGGCTAAGCGGCTCGTAGCAAGGCGATGTGAATACAGGAAGTTCTTGCTTAGGGTGTGATCACAATTAAAAAAAAAAAAATTATTTCATCATATATATCAGGTCATCCCATAAGTTCTGTCCGAATTTTAACTTTTTGTTAAAATGAATGAAATTTAAAGAGTATTTTATAATGTCTAATGGAGCTGAAAATTATTTTCATGTTTAGATGCATTTAAACTGATCAAATTTTACTTTAAGAAAAAATAAAATAAAATTTTGTTTGATTAAAATCCTGCTAACATGAAAGTACCCAAGAATCATTTGAGGCACATAATGCTTTATGAGTTCAAGAAAGGAAACTCAGTAGCCAAAGCGGCTAGAAACATTCACTCAATTTATGGAGAAGAATGTGTGAATGAAAGAACTTGCAGAAGATGGTTTGCAAAATTCAGAGGTGGAGATTTCACCCTTGAAGATGAAGATCGAACTGGACGTCCAGTTGAGTTTGATGAAAGCTTCTTGAAGCAGCCCTTGAAGAAAATACTGCTTTATCAGTTGAGGAATTGGCAGTGGTTCTCAGTTCAAACCATACAACTGTTCATCGTCATCTTCAACAACTTGGAAAAGTTCCTAAACTTGGAAAATGGGTGCCTCATGAATTGTCTGAAAACAACCTGAAATCCCGAGTTGACATCTGCTCTTCTCTCCATTCTCGCCAACTTCTTTCACCTTCTTTTGGATAGACTTGTGACTGGTGACGAAAAATGGATCTTTTATCAAAATGTTAAGCGTCATAGACAGTGGCTTAGTAAAGGTGAATGACCCCAGTCGAGAAGGGAACTTCATGGGAAAAAGGTTCTTTTTTCAATCTGGTGGGATCGTCAAGGAATCTTTGAATTCTTACCACCTAATGCAACAATTAATGCTCAAATATACTGTCAGCAATTAGAGCGTTTGAACCAAGTTTTGAGGAAAAAAAGACCTGGTCTAGTGAATCGAAAAGAGGTGATGTTTCATCAGGACAATGCGCGACCCCACACAGCAAGAATCACGTCACAAAAGATCGAAGAACTTAGTTGGGAGAAAATTCCTCATCCACCTTATTCTCCCGATCTTGCTCCTTCAGACTACCATTTGTTTCGTAGCTTACAGAATCATTTGGAAGAAACAGCTTTTGTAACACAGGAAGAGGTTAAAACTGACATTTGGGAGTTCTTCGAATCAAAGCCAAAAGAATTTTACAGTAATGGAATTAGTAAGCTTGTTAATAGATGGAAGGAAGTCATAGATAATCAGGGAAAATACATTGTTGATTGAATCTGTAATTAAATGTAACATTTGGTCATTTGTTTTCTTTATTCAAAATTTGGACAGAACTTATGGGATGGCCTGATATATTATAATTATTCCTAATTATGCTGACAGATCTCATAGGAATGTGTTGTTATGACCTAGATTATTACTTTACTATTAAGTTAACATAGGTGAGTAACGAAGGTTTTTCTTCACGGAAAATCGTGAATACGTCCCGACTTATACGGGAAATCACGTTACGAAACATCATAGGAATGTAGCACTGTCGTAAGTCGAGAATTTCCTGTATTCACATCGCCTTGCTACGAGCCGCTTAGACGGTATTCACGCGGATATACCTGGTGACAGAGCACAGCTGATATACAATGGAGTGGGGCGCAACTCGGGGTAGTGTAATGGTTAGCAAGTTTGTCTTGCTAGAATAATTACGACCTCACAGGGTGCCCCATACTTTCGCCATTGTGCCACATCTGAGCTACGCTTGGAAAATCACTATACAGTGTGAGGGGGGGGGACAAATATTGGTACTCATACAAATTTTTAATTTGTTATATTTCCAATTAATGAATAAATATACTTTTCATATAATTAGCATAAAATAATTAACATAATATATGGAAAACGGAAAAAATTGATATAATAGAAATAAATCTCATTTATCCATTTTACTGGGTGAAAAAAGTATTCGTACAATGCAAAAACGAATACATAATCTTCATTTAATTCTATATAAAATATCCATTATTCACTTCTACAGCAACCAACGTCTTGTAGTTCTCAATTAATGATTTTCAAAATATTAGTTGGCATTCTGTTCCATTCTTCTTTGCATATGGTTCTTCAGATCCGCGATGTTTTTTGGAGCTCTCGATTGGATTTGAATTTTCAAATAACGCCACAGATTCTCGATTGGGTTTAAATTTGTTGATTGACTTGGCCATTTCATGATGTTTCCATTATTTTCAGCAAGTCATTTCTGCGTAGATTGTGCTTAGGACCATTATCTTGTTGAAAGATCCTATCAGGAGGAAGTTCAAGAATTTCAACCGAAATCATTAAATTTGTTTCCAAAATATTTTGATATGCTGAGACATTCATTCTATTATGCCAAGCATCATGGGTACTTTATCGCTTTTCTATTTCATGTTTTTTGTTTTTTTCTGGGGTGATATTTTTCTGACCTTTCCCTTTTAATTCTCTTATGTATTCTGTTAGGTCAGCGATATCGTTAAAATCTTCTAACCTCCTTTTTGACTCTTCCAAGTATGCCAAGCATCATGGGTACTTTATCGCTTTTCTATTTCATGTTTTTTTTGTTTTTTGTTTTTTTCTGGGGTGATATTTTTCTGACCTTTCCCTTTTAATTCTCTTATGTATTCTGTTAGGTCAGCGATATCGTTAAAATCTTCTAACCTCCTTTTTGACTCTTCCAAGTATGCCAAGCATCATGGGTACTTTATCGCTTTTCTATTTCATGTTTTTTTTGTTTTTTGTTTTTTTCTGGGGTGATATTTTTCTGACCTTTCCCTTTTAATTCTCTTATGTATTCTGTTAGGTCGGCGATATCGTTAAAATCTTCTTCGTTGCTAGTACCTTTTGCAGAAAAAAAAAAAACATTCCCAAAGCATGATGCTGCCACCATCAAATTTCACTGTGGGAACTTTGAATACAATTCTTCTTTATCCTTATGTTCACGAAAGAATTTCAACCTGGCATTTCTGTATCTTTTCAATAGCAGTAGAGTTTTCCGAGGTGAGGGTATGACTTTAGATTGTTCCTGTGGATTTCATTGCTTATTCTCCGTTTATTGACAAATTCCTGATGAAAGAAAATTATCCTGCAACTCTTGGATTTTGTTTAATTTGACGCATTGAAGAAATCATTCGTAGAGCACCTCTTCTTTGGTTTTCAACAGTTTTGAGTTTTATACTTTACAACGAGTAAACTAAAGGTAGCAAATGGAATATCCAAGTTGTCTGAGATGTTCTTGTAACTTTTACCTTTTTTTCCAGAGCATAACAATTAGTTCATTTTGCGAATTCTTCAGTTCTTTACCTCTTGCCATGATAAAATATCAATTACAGAATGTTCTGTTTGTATTTTTTAGGCTAAAAATGACTAATGATAACATTATTGGAACATTCTAGAATATTCCACCTGAATAATCTAGAGGATTAAAGTAATTGAAAAGGTTTCAAATCTAAAATTTGCATTGTACGAATACTTTTTTCACCCATTAAAATGGGTAAATGGTATTTATTTCTATTAAATCAATTTTTTCTGTTGTCTATGCATATTTTGGTTAGTATGCATCCGTGTACAGTTACTTATATGAAAAGTATCTTTATTCATTAGTCAGAAATACTATAAATAAAAAATTTCTGTGTACAAATATTTGTTTCCCCCACTGTGACTGACGCCAATTCAGTATATATATATATATATATATATATATATATATATTCATTTCTGTAGTTTAGTGCTAGCAGCAAGCAGAAATATTTCTCCTCCCGATGATGGCCATTTTGGTCGAAACTAGTCGAGGAATCTAAATGGAATAATAATAAAAAAACGAAAGAATATTAATCTACAACCCAGTGTGTCTGAGGATTTTAATTTTTTAATTTTTATTGTTCAATATATATATATATATATATATATATATATATATATATATATATAGATTGATAGATAGATAGATAGATAATATTCGTGGTAAATATACACATACATATTGTTTATTCGTTTGGGTTTTATGGCATATCAACCACTGTGGGTTATTTAATGCCAAATCCAGTTTATGAATTTTAAATGTCTATTTTGTATGGAATAAAAAACGTATAGCTGGCAACATTATTGGTTCCAAAAAACGTATAGCTGGCAACACTGTTTCAAAAACTTATAGCTGACAACATTATTTTTCCGAAAACATTATCTGAGACCTTGCTGTTGGATGTAGTTTATCGCCATACCCAGGACGCGGATGTAGTTTACCGTCATACCCAGGACGTTACACATACATATGCAAAATATATAGATATATATACATGTATGCACATACATATATATTTTTTTTAATAAAAAAATTCCAAGAGGATAGAATCCAGGTAGAACTCAATGTCCAGGGCAGAGTAAGGATATAATAAAAAGGCTTAAACACTAATATTCCATGGTCATAATTTATTCCATTGGAATCGTAAATACGATCCAATTCATCAGACCTACAAATTCAATGGGTCGTATTTATAATTATGACCATGGAATATTAGTGTTTAAGCCTTTTATATATATATATATATATATATATATATATATATATATATATATATATATATATATATATATATATATATATATATATATATATATATACCGGATGTAACGGCAAAATTGTCCAAAACATATAACAGCATAATTATCCATCAATATCTGAAAAATCACTAAATTAATTAAGTTTCTAGGTTTTTAGATAAGATGCTTAACCAGTTTGACAACATTTGTCGCAAGGAAAACTTTTGAGTTATTCAGCTAGAATGAAAAGAAAGTTAAAATTGTTTTGTGTCAGCCCCACTCTCTTCCAAAATGAGCAACAGTGAGAGGATCATACAGGCCTTCAGTAATGGTCCTCACATTCATATTCTGGCATCCATTTTTTCTGTTTTCTATGCATATTTAGTTATTGTGCATCTGTGTACAGTTAATCATATGAAAAGTATGTTTATTCATTAGTTGGAAATACAATAAATTAAAAATTTGTATGTGTACAAATATTTGTTTCCCCACACTGTAGATTCCATCACGTGAAGATAAGATGGCACTATCTACGATTACTTGTGCATACTGCTATTCTATAACTTTTGGCACGTCAGTCTTTTATTAATAATTCAATAGCTTTTTATTCCAGATGATGCTGAATGTACGTATTTTTTTATTAGTGGTCTGGAATTGTCAAATGTCTTGCCTTGATTATGAGGCTCTTGGTTTGGTAGCTAATAAACAGCGTCATTATTTAGAAAGGGTGCATTGCATTTAGGTGGCAGAGAAAGTGATGTTTGATAAATTCAGAAGAAAAGAATTTTAAGAGGCATATTCAGAAAGACTAATGTTTTATTTGTAGGTGGCTTTCAAATTGTATCAGTCGGAAATGAAGGTTTTGGACTAAATTTAGCAAATATTTACAATTTAAAATAAATAAAGAAATCACAATTTGAAATCTACGTCTGTCAATGTTTATATTTATTATCAATATTGACTTAGTAGAATGTCTGGTTAAAAACTAGAAAAGAATTATTGCAACAGAGGAATCGCGAAGGGATTATAAGATTAAATGGATTATAAGATTAAATTAAACAACACGGTAAACATTTATAAAAAAATATTCTAGTAATAAGATAGGGAGTCGCCCATTCGTTGGAAAATGGGCTTTTGTAGGATGCAGAATTAAAAGCAAAAACGAATTGATATAATATATAAATGGTAAAATGCAGAGGCGAAGAAGAAGTCTGCATAAACAGAGTATGTGCGTTAATACTTTGCTGAAGCGTTTTCTTTATTTTTAATATGTGCTGCTTATTAACGACTAAGAAATTTAGACAACTTAAGACTATTACATCTATTACTATTAAGTGTAAAGCAATAGAAATAAGATGAAAAAAATACTAGTCAAAAATGAATAATAATTGCCAATGCTTCATCAAAGAAATCCAGACAACTTAAGACTATTACATCTATTACTATTAAGTGTAAAGCAATAGAAATGAGATGAAAGAAATACTAGTCAAAAATGAATAATAATTGCCAATGCTTCATCAAAGAAATCCAGACAACTTAAGACTATTACATCTATTACTATTAAGTGTAAAGCAATAGAAATGAGATGAAAGAAATACTAGTCAAAAATGAATAATAATTGCCAATGCTTCATCAAAGAAATCCAGACAACTTAAGACTATTACGTCTATTACTATTAAGTGTAAAGCATTAGAAATAAGATGAAAGAAGTACTAGTCAAAAATGAATAATAATTGCTGGTCGTTCATCTAAGAAATTCAGACAACCTAACACTATTACTGTTATGTCTCTAAGAATTAAGTCTAAATCATAGAAATAAAACGAAAGAAATTCTGTCTTACAATTAATATTAATTTCCAATGTTTCATTTAAGAAATTCAGACAATTAAATGAATGAATGACTGTTTCATTTCTGTGCTCATCAAAATTGTCTGGAAAGTTATGAATACATGAATATATGAAAAGTCTGCATTCTCATCTGGTATTCCCATAAGGCGACGGAGAATAGACAGAATTTACTTGTATTTGTGATGAGTGATGGGGTGCTCTGGTATCATGGTAATGTTACTTCACCGCCCCTGCCCAAATCCATACCCAACCGAAAGCCATTACCAGAGAAAAGCTTTGTTTTTTGCTCAGCTGTTCTTCTTCCAACGGTTCTATGGAGTTATGTCCACAACGAAATCTTTATCTCTTTTCTGTTATATACTCTTTCAGGACATAATCAAACGTGGCTCTCCACAGATAATCTTCCTTTATTATCTGTGAAGTATTGGTTTTAATATCAACACTTTCTCTGTTATTAAATGAGCAAATTTATTATTATTTCTTATATTTGAGTCTATCATATTTCGTCAGGCTCATACTTGAGACTGTAGATAAACATTGGTCTGTTCTATACTCTAGTCTATAAGTAAACATTTTTACGTTTATACCTTAGCCTATAGGCAAGCATTCGTCAGGTTTATACTTGATCCCATAGGTAAGTATAAGTTGGGCTTATACTTCAGAATATAGCTAAATAGTAGTCTTTAGGTTTATGCTTGAGACAATGGGTAAACGTTGTTGAAGTTTATACTTGAGCCTATAGGTAAACATTGGTCAGGATTATACTTGAGTCTATAGATAAACGTTGTTCGATTTTATACTTGAGTTTATAGGTAAACATCGGTGGGGCTTATACCCTATTCTGTGGGTAAATATTGGTCGCATTTATACTTTAGGCTACATACAAGCATTGGTCAGGTTTATACTAAAGTCTATAGGGAAGTACTAGTCTGACTTATAATTGTGAGTATAACTAAATTTGACCGGGTTTATACTTGAGGCAATAGGTAGGCATTGGTCAGGTTTATAATTGATCTTGAGTATATAGGTAAGCATTGGCCAAGTTTGTACTTGAGTCTATAGGTAATTATTAATCCGGTTTATATTTACCAATATAACTAAATACTGGTTGAGTTGATACATGCGTCCATGTGTAATCATTAGTCGGGTTTATAGCAGCATTTTTCGTATCAGTAAAATGTCATCAAAACTTGGGAAAGAAAGTAGTGTTGTTTCCCACTGACGTCATCACTTGTTGGAAAACAGAGTAGTCCTAAATTGGTTGATATCCTGAAGGGAGTAGTATGAAGTGAACGGATCAATCCGGGTCAGAATTTGAACTCATCACGTCGATTTTGCTGTTCGAGTCGACATTCGTTTCACTAAACGACTGATCTATCTATCTATCTATCTATCTATCTATCTATGCCCTACTTTCTTTCTCTCTTCCCCTTTATCTATCTGTCTATCCATTCCAATCGTTTCAGATCTATCTATCTATCTATCTATCTATCTATCTATCTATCTATCTATGCCCTTCTTTCTTTCTTTCTTTCTTTCTTTCTTTCTTTCTTTCTTTCTTTCTTTCTGTGTCAATCGTGTCATATCTATCTATCTATCTATCTATCTATCTATCTATCTATCTATCTATGTCTGCTCTTCTTTCTTTCTTTCTTTCTTTCTTTCTTTCTTTCTTTGTATCTCTTATTTCTCTTTTGTGTGTTTATGTTAGTAAACACACAAAAGTTAGCATTTTTAATGCCACGTTTCTTCAGGATGTAAATGACCATGCCCCCCCCCCCAACCCCCCAAAGATTCCATTTTTTATTATCTGTGAATTCTCATGCCTTCTTGAGAAAGACGATGGAGTGGTATCCTGTTAACTTCTTCACGGTATGAAATTCAAAATTGTCTTTTTCTTAGAATCGTTGCCACCCCATGCTTGAGAGTCCTATTTAATTCATAGATGTCGAGGGAGAAAATGTGGATTCCTGCCTTTCCTAAGGGCATTTGTTCAACAAACAACACACCTGACCAGACCGAAAATTGAACTCTCGAACAAAATTTGAAATTTTTCTCTTAGGCTAAAAAAAGCAATATTAAATTTTGGGAGATGGGCGTAGCATTTGACAACTAGACTTATCTTATTACTTTTGTTGTTGCCACAATTTTTCAGCCGTTTCACTCTACAGCCTTATCAAAGCTTGATATTTATTAATGAATCTTTAATTTGTGAATGAAAACGTAGATTTTATATGCCATTCCGAATTATTTTATTCCTTCTTGGAAGAACTCATGGATGAATTTGGGATAAAACATGAAATATATAAAATAAACGTAATTTAAAAACGAAAATAATATATTTAAGACTGGCAGTAGAACCCGGCGTTGCCCGGGGATGTAACAGTAAGAGATAGATCAAGTATCGGCCATCATAAAGACTGAAAAATAAAATTGACAAAGATTATTGTTTAAGGTTGACGGACACGCATGTCTTAATTAGTTTTTTTTTTTTTACGAATTGGTCAAACCCAAACTCAAACAAAAACATTGTTTTCAATCGTTATGAGTCTACCGATTGAATAGAATTTTATTATAAACAATTGTCTTGTAAATGGAATTTTTAAAGCATTCTGAAGGTAAAAATAAAGAAAAAAGCGCGAAAGACAATAAGAAACACTACCTGCCAAAAAGTTTTGTTGAAATCAGTTGAAAAATGTAGGAAATCCGATCCCATATATAAACGAACACACACACACACACACACACACACACACACACACACACACACACACACACATACACACACAACCTGGGTTTTATAATAAGTATAACTCGATATGAGTTGTCCCCCTTTCATTCTGGCGACAGAATCGTGTTTTAAAATTGATTTCGTGCAAAAACAATTGTGTTTTTTTCCAATTTTGGGCGCTGTCAGAACAACCGCAAGGTAATTTTACGTAGTCCTGTGAAGTTTTGTTGAAATTGGTTGAAAAATGTAGGAAATCCGATCCAATATATAAACGTACACACACACACACACACACACACACACACACACACACACACACACACACACACACACACAATCTGCGTTTTATAATAAGTAAGATAATGAGAATAATTCGAGAATTTCAAAGTTACAAGGTAATCAACAATACAGCGTGGAATAAAGGGGGGAAGGAGATTTCACTTGCAAGGAAGGTATAACGTGGCATTACATATGTACTTTAAGCTTGTGTCACATTATACGAGTGAATAACTGAAGGGAGATATCCAATAAAGGTCAACAATACAGCGTGGAATATAGTCGCAGAAAAAAAGAAAAGCAGAAAAATTAGGGCAAAAGAATTTTATTTAAAAAATAAGTTTCTTTTTGATTTCCTAAAAATTTCCTTTCGCTTATTTTATTCGACGCCGCTTACTGCTTCTCGTTCCACTAGTTCCACCGATCCAGGTTCTCCTCTAATTATTAGTACTACTTTCATTTTAATGTTTCACACTTCTTCTTTTTTCTAGTCTCCCTTTTGTCACATATCTCATTCTCATTTTGCCTTAACTATAAGTTCTGCGAAGTTACTTTATAATGTTCGACATATAAATCAACAGGCCATGTATTAATCCTCTTTTGGTGGGCTGTAATATATAGCCAACTGTTGTCTTATAAGAAATGGGAGAAATTTTTTTTTCCCTTTATTTTTTCATTTATGTTTTTTTCTCTATTTTTATTTTTTTATTATTATTTTTAAATATTTAATTCCGTTTTAAATTTAGTAATTGAAATAAAGTTCATTTACAGATTATGAGTTTTTAGTGATTAAATCTTCAGAGTTTTGATGTGGTTGTGGGTAGCGTAGTAGCAATTTCTAGTTTGCCTTTGTAAATGAGCTCTGATGTTTTCGTTTGTTTAGGAGTTTTTATTTTTGTTTTGTTTATATCTATAAACTTTATATCGCCTATACTGATCACGTCTCCGCTACAAATACATATATTGTAGACTCTCCCGACGAACGGGCTTATGAAGGGCCAAGATTTCAGTCTTAGAACAGAATCATTAGACTAACAAATCATATAATTTGGTTATGGCGGCAAAAGAGTGTGTAAGAATGGATGAGAGATAACTGGTACACAGTATCTTACAAGATCTCCAAATCTGTTATGCTTTTTAACCCATTGCTGGGAGTGAGAAGTGAGGGATGTATACTTTTCCCAGAGAGACGCGTATAAGCACACACACGCATATATATATATATATATATATATATATATATATATATATATATATATATATATATATGTAAGCATTTTTATGTTTATACATTCTTTTAATAGATACAAGTATTTAAGTAAATGCTCTGTTTATAATAAACAGCATTAAACAACATTTACCGGCCTGAATGTCCGAGAAATTTTCACAGGAAATATTCGTCCTCAGACAGGATTCGAACCTGTATCCTATACGAAAGCGTCATTTAGCTTGACGTGCCTTTACAGATTTGGCCACAGAGGCACATTCGGTTAGCAAGGTCGAATTTTACTGTATTTAAGCTTCAATCTTCCATGAATCTCTCACATACATTCATGTCTGCTCATGGCGTATCAAATGTAAACAAATGACGTCACACATTAAGAAATGGACAAAGTCCGACAATTATTTTAAGACATTTTTATGTTTAACATTCTTTTTTATAGATACAAGTATTTAAGTAAATGCTCTGTTTATAATAAACAGTATTAAACAACATTTACCGGCCTGAATGTCCGAGAAATTTTCATAGAAAATATTCGTTCTCCGAATATGTATGTATGTATGTATGTATGTGTGTGTATGTGTGTATGAGAGAGAGAGAGACGCATATGTTCACTCAAATGCATAATATATATATATATATATATATATATATATGTTTAAATATAAATATATATGTGTGTGCACACACACACACACACACACACACACACACACATATATATATATATATATATATATATATATATATATATGTCGCTCTCTATATATATATGTGTGTGTGTGTGTGACAGAGAGAGACGCATATGAGCGCATATATATGTGTGTGCGTGTGCTTATATATGCGTCTCTCTCTCTCTCTCTCTCTCTCTCTCTATATATATATATATATATATATATATATATATACATATATATATATATTGAATCTATTGCTCGGTCACTGGCAGGAAGGTTGGTTGACTGTGTCGTGTTTTCTCTCCAGAATTTATTACACATACACACTCATATACATGCACACACACACACACACACACACACACACACACACACATATATATATATATATATATATATATATATATATATATTTATAAAGTGTTAATGGTCTGAGTTGAATCAGACCAGGAAAAAGTAGTATTAAAATGTGCTAAATACACGTGTGAAATAAATAAATAGATACATATATAAATTAAAGATTAAGAATAACATGTAGAGCTTTTAACTCTAAATATCAGTGGGTCAGTTGAATCTGCTTGGTTTCAACCTTACGGCATTGTCAGGCGATTTTTATTAATTGACATTTCAACGCTTTATTTCAAAAAAAAAATGAC
>OZ010600.1:57803152-57834177 GCA_963932145.1 Acanthosepion lycidas | reverse complement strand
CCTTGAGCATGCTGGCCTTGTTCAAATTGTTGGTCACGCTAGATAAACATGCTCTTTCCCAGAAACTGTAACTAAAATCTGCTCAGCATAGTTGCAGTATAAACCACAGGTGGGGTCTGTGGGTGTTGTATAAACGCAAATGCCCTGAGCAAGTGTCTGTAATAGGAATTGGCTAGCCGCCCTAGGTAGACGGGTATCCTCAAATGCGTGTGGCCAGCTATACTACTCTACTATACTATACTATACTATACTATACTATACTCTCTCTCTCTCTCTATATAATATATATATATATATATATATATATATATATATATATATATATAATATACTGAGGAGATAACAAAAGAGGTTAGCGTCTTGACATTGGCTATCGACTAATATTCAGTCCTGAGCTGCTTGTTGGTCATCTGCTGCCGTTTCTGTAGCGAGGGAATTTTTTTCTGGGTGGGAGTGCTAGCCACACCCCGAAATTTGCCCCATACAACTCCGGGCTTGTGACCGCCATTAGCTGAATTGTTCTTCGAAATTATCGAGATATTCTTGCCACCAAGACAACACATTAAGCTCCCCGACTCTCTGAACGATTGTTCTTTCCATTGGCTCGTGTTGGGTTCAGACGACAAGCCTGGCAGCGGGCCATCAATTAGAATGCGATCAAATAATAGTTTCACAGACGGCTCGAGAAAAAAAAAAAAGTAATAAGTCACCATACGTCTTTATTTCTTTTCTTTTTCCTTCCAGAGGATTTTTTTTTTTTTAAGTACCTATAAGCTTAGGTGATTTTTTTCTCCTCCTTTCTTTTGTTTCTTCATTCGCACACTTCTTCTTATTTACCGATTTATTGACTGTCATTTTGAAAGGTGCATACTTAAAATTACTTACCTCCGCGTAAGGTAAGAGTTCATATGGACACGCGCCCGCGCACACATACAACGATAATCAACACCGAAAACCGTACCCGATAGCTTAGAACGTTCGCATTCTGACCCGGAGACCCGGGTTCGAATCTCACCATGTTCGATTTGTCAGGAAGTAGACTTCCTGATGTTATCGGACAGGAGGGATCGATCTCAGCGTGCGGCACCTTTGGAAAGTGACTGAAAACCATACCACGGGTTGACTCAAGCCTTGTGAGTGGAATTGGGTAGACGGAACCCTTGGCGAGGGGGGCATCGATAGCTCTGCTAGCACGAATTCACAAGTCATCGTGGTCGAGGGCTTGAGCGTGTTGGCATGGTTCAAATTGTTGATCACGCTAGATAACACGCTCTTTCCCAGAAACTGTAACTAAGGTCTGTTCAGCATAGTTAAAATGTAAACCACAGGTGGGCTCTGTGGTGGTTGAATATACACAAATGCGCCTGAGAAAGCGTTTGCAATAGGGATTCGTTAGCCGCCCTAGTAGACGGGCATCTTCGGAGAGGAATGTCCAGCTATACTATATATACTATAATACTATATATATATATATATATATATATATATATATATATATATATATATATATATATATATAAAGAACAACACAGATAAAACTGAGAAATGACAAAAGAGAAGACCGCAAGCCTTGAAGAGTGAACATGTTATCTTGACGTGCTCACGAAACTACGTAGTAGGCATGACTGAACCAACACCACTCAGCTAAGTGATAAAACTCACCAAATTAATTCTCTTAACACTCTCTCTCTCTCTCACTGTCACTCTTTCTATCTATCTATCTATCTATCTATCTATCTATCTCACAAACTCACATCAATCCAACTATGTTCGCTCTATCACTGATATTGAGCGCTTTCCAATAAGTCCCGCGCATATATAATATATAAATAATATATATAATAAATTGCATGTATATATATATATATATATATATATATATATATATATATATATATATATATATATAGTTTAAAGGTGTGCTATATTTATGGGATCAAGTGCTCGATACTAGAGATAGAGCGTATGTAAATATAAATATAAAAAGTGAACAGTGAAGTCAAGACTCAGAAGCGTCTATGATCTTTTTCCTCGCACCATTGCTCAATTGGGAAGATATAGTAAGGTTGACACAAAATGATTTTAACCTGTTCTCTTTCTAGCTGAATAACTCAAAGCGTTTTTCAGTGATTCTTCCGACAAATAGTATCAAGATGGCTAAACGTCTTATCTGAAAACCCGCAAAGAAGAAACTCAAGTAGTTAAGTGTTATTTTAGATATTAAGTATTTTGTGGTATGGACAATTATCCCATGCTGTAACATGATTTGGACAATTTTGCTGTAATACCCGGTATATTTGGCGTTGTCAGCAAGTATTTTCCTGTATCGAGAAGGTGGACATGAATATGTTTTTAATTGTCGTTCAATAGAGCACCTCTATATATCTTCAACGCTATATAAAAATCAACCAACCAACAATCAACTAAATTCATTACGAATATAGCAGCAACATATTAAACTACATATAACAAACATTTTTTTTAAAAGCATTTCACCCCAAGGAAGGCGGGAGGCCATTAGCACGCAAGGGGTTACAGAGAGTTGGAGCGAGAGCAAAGAGGAGTGATAGGCGAAATTATGAAGAGAAGGATAGGGGATAGATCAAGGCATCTGGAGAGTCGATTGACATTACATTTGAATAGTTGGAGATTATAGCTATCAGGGAAACAAGAAAAGGGAAGGGAGTTCCACAGGCGAGAAGTGCGAGACATGAAGAATGCCATTTTACATTTCTACCAATTTCCGACCAACTCCCTTATATTAAAACGATATGGAAACCATTCTTGTATTTTCTCTTTAACTTTACCACCCGACAAATAAGAATAACAAAGCTGCTACCACTTTTGTCAGACTTGACACGGATCATGAAGATATTTCATGAAGAGATTTCAGCAGAGAAAAGTGTGCTTGCCTTTATAAATATGTGGCGCCTCCGCTATTTTCTCTATTCTAACGTAGTCAGTGGCAAGCAGGGGAATTAGGGAAGTCAATAGCAGAGGTGGGCAAGAACGACAGCTTTTCTACTGATATGGCTGACTGAAAACTCTGAATATATAAGTATAGGGATATATATATATATATATATATATATATATATATATATATATATATATATATATATATATATATATAGGTAATTCAAACGGACATCAATTACTGCTAATTCAATCAAACCTTTATAATAACCTTCTTATCGTCGATCCTATTCGACACAATAAAGATTAACAACAATGGCTAATAATAAAATAGAAAAAATATAATAATAATAATAATAATAATAATAATAATAATAAGAAGAAGAAGAATAAGAATAAAAAATATAATAATAAAAATATAATAATAATAATATTAAAATATAATAATATTAATAATAATAAAAATATAATAATAAAAATATAATAATAATAATAAAATATAATAATAATATTAAAAATAATAATAATAATAATAATAATAATAATAATAATAATAGTCATCCCCTTGACTTTTGTAATCGTAGGGTGGATCCGAATGCAGAAGCTGCACTGAATTTCCACAACGGTTTATCAATGGCAGCCATCAGCAATTCTGTTATGGTGGGGTAATGATTGAGGAGTCGGAGAGCCGAGTTCGAATTCCAGTCAAATCCATCACATTCACTTACGCGCTAATACCCTTGGGAAAGGTATGAATCCTCCCCCAACAGTTATGGGTAAGCAGCAGAACAGACCATCTTCTATAGCCTTGGTTGTCAACTGGTCTACCGCAGAAAGAAGTGGCAACCTCCTGCAGGAAAAAAATCTGCCTCGTCAGTCATGTATGGAAAGATAAATGATCGTTTAAGCATGTATTACGCACGGCTCATAACTGACTGACATATTGTCCGTTGTTTGATATAGTCCAACTAGAGTTTCGCTCAGGAGGTCGTGTTTTGTAACGTCTCCAGACCATGACATATTTCGCCATTTTTTATAAGAATAGACACTAAAAAATGTTATCTGACAGAAGACTTATTCTTACAGGAGACCATATTAGGCACAATAAGCAGTAATAACTAATAATAAAATAAAATAATAAAATAGTAGAATTATACAATTATACAGATATCATGTTGAGCAATCGAGGCGCTGTAATGGTTAGCAAGCTTGCCCCACTGCAACAATTACGACTGAGTAGTGAGTTCGATCCTCACTGGGTGCCCTATACTTTCAACCTTGTGCCACATCTAAGCTACGTTTAGCAAATCATTTTAGGCCACCTCGACGTGGTGTAATAGAAAGTTTGACTTTCTAGATCAATTACGACTGAATAGTGAGTTCGATCCTCACTGGGTGCCCTGTGCTTTCAGCCGCGCTTAGAAAATAGCTGTATAAATATCATGGCAAAATTAAGTGACAGATAGACGATTCGTTCTTCCCGGAGATTTTACTCACAATGTCTCTGATTGATACATTCATTTTCCACAGCTTATCAACGATCTACAAACAAGAAAATATTTTACATCGTTATAAATTTGGGGTGGGGGAGATAATCATAGTTTAGTGACGCACGTCTTGTCTTTGTTACCACTAATGAGGTTCATTGTGATGTAATGGATATCCGACTGAAAACGTGAAGCCAATAGAACTGAGTTCAAATTCCAGTCGAGTTCATTATATTTACTTACGTGCAAATACCCCAGTCTTTTGAACAGAAACAGAGCATTATCCCTTGTTCCTTGTTTAAGATTAGGTTTATGGTTTCATCTAAATTCTCTTTCAACTCCCAATAACCTTCTTGCGTCTTAGCGGCATTATCACCTTGATTGGGAGTGAACTGATAAAGAAATTAAAATATTCCACCCCTTTTGTCGCAACACGAAGAGCACCGAAAATACATGAAGCTTAAGCCTTCCGTAAAAAAAAAAAATTACCTCTGTATAGTGCAATCGGTCATCGAAAGTGCATGATTTTTAACCTCTTCAAAAAGAATTACCCATGTATAATGCGAACACCTAGTCTTTGCCTAAAAAAAGTCAGATCATGAAAAGCCACACTATACTCGAATATATTACCATACACGAATTTATTTCATGTCACTTAACATTTCCAATTTTCAATTTCCACTTTATAATTTGGGCGTGCGGGGGGGTGTAATAGAAAACGACACGGAATGGGAAATCGAAGAGACGAGTTCGAATTCCAGTCCGGTTCGTTACATTCACATATGCGCAAATCCTCTTGGGAAAAGTATGAATCCATCCTGTCTCCTCCCTGTTATGGGTTAAATAGGGGGACGGACTGTGTTCTATAGCCTATATAACCTTGGCTTGCAAACAGTCTATCATAGAAAGAAATGGCAACCGACTACGCGAAAACCTTCAGCCTAATCAGTCATGATCACCCAAGATAAACTACACCCGCGTCCTGGATAAGACGATAAACTACATCCGGGTCCTGGATAAGACGATAAACTACATCCGCGTCCTGGGTAAGACGATAAACTACATCCCCGTCCTGGGTAAGACGATAAACTACGTTCCAGCAGCAAGGCCTCTGATCAGGAGCTTTTGAGAAGCGCGGAACCACCTCTTAATTGCTGGTGTTCCCAGGTCCACCCTGACCCGCGATGGTAGCACCTGTTAGGGTCCCAGCTAACACCAAAACTTGTGTAAGAGTAGGTTTTAATGCCAGAAATACTTTGTAATAAAAAAAAATATTAGCAGCAATAATCTTCAAAGGAAAAATTATTATCAGCCATACTTAAAAAAAACAAAAAAAAGTACTAGCAATACAAACAGCTATACATTCTTTGAAAAGAAATATTACCAGCTATAGATTTCTTCAAGGAAAAATATTCCCAGAAATAGATTTTTGAAGAAAAACATATTGCCAGCAATAAAAATTTTGTCGGCATTAAATAACCCATTGAGGTTGATAAGCCGTAAAACAAAACAAACAAACCAAACCATGATCACCCAAGCGTGTATTAAGTATGGCACTTAACTGACTGATTTTACTAATTAATTCACTGAGGTGGATTCATGTCTTTCGCAATGGTATTTGCGCGTAAGGGAATATAACGATCCCAACGGGAATTGGAACTCGGCTCTCCGATTAACAATTCCGAGCCATTATCCATTACACCACCCTCACATCCAGGCTTACTGGTATTCTCAAACACTCACCCATCTAGGTACTGAGCACGCTCGACGTTGCTTAACTTCGATGATCGTACAGACAATTCGAGATTAACAACACTACCTAAAGATCTCATCATTTTAAAGTTGAAATGGCTAGATGCAACCGTAAGTTCTATGCTAATAGTTTCTTCTCTCGTACTTCTCGCTTGTGAAACTCTTTTACAGCTTCTTGCTTTCCATCTAAGCTTGATCTTCAAAAATTTTGTGTCAATCGTTATCTTCTGTCTTCTTAATTCCTGTTCTTTTTATTATTCTCTATATTTAATAATGTCTTTTTCTCGTATTCTCTCATACGAAGTAACCGCTTTTTGTCCCAGATTCTTTATTGCCTTGCATGGGGTGAAATGATAAAAAAAATAAAATAATGTGTACATATGGAAATTATATTTCTACATAAAGTTGGTTTACCGTGTCATGCTAGACAATTTTTTCTTGTCAGAACAAATCTTACAAATACCATTCATCGATGCTTTGAATATTTCTGTCACATATTTCGAGATTGTTGATAAAATCCAAAGAGCAATGTTATTGGTCTTGACCTGGCATCTCGGCTTCAGTTATTTTCCCACTGCCATAATGCAACTTCCCTCTGCCTTTTCTATAAATACTTTCATAATAATTCTCCTGATGAACTTTCCTCTACGATGTTTAGGCTTTATAAATTTAAGTGCAGTACTAGATTTATGGTCTCATCATTTTACAGTTGAAATTGTTACATGCAACCGTAAGTTCTATGCTAACAGTTTCTTCTCTTGCACTTCTCTATTGTGGAACTCTCTACCAGCTTCTTGCCTTTCCAGTCAAGTTTTATATTTCAAAAATTTAAATGCAATGTTAATCGTTATCACCTATCTTCAAAATGCTCGTTCTTTTATTGTTCTCTCTCCTTAATGATGTTTTTCTTCTATTCTTTCATACTCAGTTACCCCTCTGCGTGTTAGTGGTTTTGTTGCGTTACTTGGGGTGAAATGATAAAAAATACAATATTAAATATCATAGTCATAAGATTAAAGAAGATTTGCTCTCGCCTTAGATTTTAGCGTCCTAAACATACCGATGTCGTTATTAAGTTAAAAAAAAAAAAAAAAAAGTTTCGTCTTTTCACTGAAATCGTCTAAGTCACAGCTTTTGTTTTTGTCATATCTGAATGGTCAGCATTATTACGCATGCGCCCTGGGACCATCCTTCAGTAAAATGTATGCATTATTGATTTTCTCCATTTCAACGCGGTTGACTGAAGCCATGGAAGCCGACCCGCGGATAAGAGGTAATAATTTTTTTTTTTTTTTTTTTAAGTGGTAAATAATAATAATAATAATAATAATAATAATAATAATAATAATAATAGAAGAAGAAACACATACACATGTCTATTTCCTTTGGTATATAAAATATTTTCAAATTAGCTTTCTTTCGTACGACTCATTTTAATGACAGTAATCGTTTAGTTTCCCCGTAATTTTCGCTTAGTTTTTGTTGTACTTAATAGGCGAGCGAGGTGCCTGACTTTTCCAATGAAAAACGTAGACCAGGAAAAGTACACACACTGGACAATAAGAGACAGTGTCGGTTTGAAACGCTAATAACTATTTTCAGTTGTCATAATTTATTTAATTTACGTCGGAATATTTGTGATAAGAAATTATTATTATTATCATCATTATTATTGTTATTATATCATCATCATAAAATTTCTATTTCTGCTTTGGTCACACTACCTACCAAGTCTGCGGGAAGACCTAAGGCAAATAGTGGTGTATTATTAGCTACGTTTCATGATTTGTTTTTCTAAATCCCATGACATCACTAGCGTTACATATGGACGAAGTTCTTCTTAGTCTGTGAACTGATCAAGACAATTTTTTGTATTTCTCTTAAGCTGGAATTTCCAAGGATTTTTTTCATTGGGTTATTCTGTTCTGTCTTTATCATTCCAAACCCACCTACTATGACTGATACTCTTCTTGTTTTCAATTTCCACATTTTTTTTTCTTTTTCGATTTCCAGGTCTTTACACTTCGAGAGTTTTTCAAATTTCTTGATTGCTATGTTACAGCCCTCCGAGGAAGCCATATCAAGTAGGAGGCAAGTTTTTTTTTTCTTTTAGTTTTTAACAATTATGTTCGGCATATTTGCTTCAAACTTCCTGTCTGTGAAGATGGTGTAATTCCATGGAATTGCGATGTCTTGTATTTCTGTAAACGGTGCTTGGTCATGTTCAGAGTGTTTTTTAACATCTTTTCCAAATTGTTTGCACATTGTCCAGTGTAAATATTGCATCACTCTATCGTGGCGATTTATTATTATTATTATTGTTATAATTATTATTGTTATTATTACTTAATAATAATAATAATAATAATAATAATAATAATAATAATAATAATAATAATTTTATTTCCTTTGATTTCTGGCGTTTACACATTTCTTTCCGGGTCCGGCCCAGGGACCTAAGGTTAGAAATGGCATCATGACACTTTCCACTGACAAAAAAAAAACAATTACATAGTTAAAGCCCTTCGTAAAGTGTGGGCTGTACTTGTCAGAACATTTTTTTGTATCTCCTTGAGGCATGGACTTCCAGGAATCCCTTCAGTTAGTCTACTGCAATATTTTCCAACCGGTCCTAGGGCTCCAACTACAACAGGGATTGTTGATGTTCCCATATGCCATATTTTCGAGATTTCTATTTCAAGGTCCTTGTATTTTGACAGCTTTTTGACTATCTTCAAAGATACATTGCAGTCAGGAGAGACTGCCATATCAATAAGGAGGCACTTTTTTTTGTTTGTGGTCTTTAATAACAATATCTGGGCGGTTGGCCTTGATTGTTCTGTCAGTGTGTATTGTGTAGTCCCATAGAATTGTAACAGGTCCTATCTCCGTAACCGGGTCTGGGTGGTGTTGGTACCAGTTTCTTTCAGTTTCCTTCCCGTAGAAGTTGCAGATTTTCCAGTGCAGATATTGGCCCACTCTGTCATGTCGGGTTTTATATTCAGTGGGTGCCAACATCGTGCAACCTGATACAAGATGATCAATTGTTGCTGGATATTTATCACAGAATCTGCATTTTGGGCTAACACAATATTTTAGTATATGTGCTTGATAATTCCTAGTTAGCAAGCATTGGTCCTGTGCAGCAAGGATAAAACATTCAGTTTCAGCTTTCAACCCTGCACTACGTAGTCACTGATGAGTACGGGTTTTGTCTACGTCAGCTTGTTTGGTACGGGTAGAGTATTGGCCATGAAGCGGTTTATCTTGCCATTATTATTATTATTATTATTATTATTATTATTATTATTATTATTATTATTTGTGTATGTTATGTTTCCTGCTTTATATCCTGAAGAACCGGTTCCCAACTATGTTCCTTGGGCCCAATAGGAGAATTGTCATTTAATTGATAGCACTTTTCTTAGTATATGGAATTTTCCTAGTAGGGAAATATTCTGGGCAACTTGAATGTTGTTGTTACCTGGGGCATTGTTAGTAAAACTGCCCATTACTTTTCTCACGAGGTCCAGTGCTCCGATTACTACTGGTACAATCTCAGTCTTCATTCCCCCACATCCTGATAACCTCGATCTCGAAGTCCTTGTATTTGGACAGTTTCTCGATAATTTCCATGAAAGTGTTTCTCTCAGATGGTACTGCTATGTTGATAAGCATGCACTTCCTGAATTTCTTCTCTTTTATGATAATATCAGATCTGTTGGCTTTTATTTCCCTGTCAGTTTGCATTGGCATGTCCCAGAGGATAGTTACATCGTTATTTTGGATAACTGTGTCTCGTTGGTGCTCATACCATCTCTCAGTGGTTTTGATTTTGTGCTTCTTGCATATTTTCCAGTGCGCATATGTCGCTACCTTGTTATGTCTGTGGATATATTCATTTTTTGCTCGTCCTAGGTATGACGATAAACTACATCCACGTCCTGGGTATGATGATAAACTACATCCGCGTCCTGGGTATGACGATAAACTACGTCCAACAAGGCCTCAGATAATGTTTTCCGAAAAATAATGTTGCCAGCTATACGTTTTTGAAACAATAATGTTGCCAGCTATACGTTTTTCGGAAAAATAATGTTGCCAGCTATACGTTTTTGAAACAATAATGTTGCCAGCTATATGTTTTTTAGAAAAAAATAATGTTGCCAGCTATACGTTTTTTAGAAAAAAATAATGTTGCCAGCTATGCGTTTTTGAAAGAATAATGTTGCCAGCTACACGTTTTTTGGAAAAAATAATGTTGCCAGCTACACGTTTTTTGGAAAAAATAATGTTGCCAGCTATGCGTTTTTGAAACAATAATGTTGCAAGCTATACGTTTTTTGGAAAAAATGATGTTGCCAGCTATACGCTTTTGAAACAATAGTGTTGCCAGCTATGCGTTTTTGAAAAAATAATGTTGCCAGCTATATGTTTAATAGTAATGTATATTTAATATATGTATAGGTATATGTGTATGTATGTATATGTGTGTGTGTATATATATATATATATATATATATATATATATATATATATATATATATATACCTTAATTTGGCATTAAATGACCCACAGTGGTTGATATTCCATAAAACCCAACCAACCAACCAACCCACCAACCAACCAACCAACCAATCATTTTTTGCCAGTTCCGGACATAATATGGCCGGCAGTTTTATAATTTTTCCGCAGATCCTGTATTTCGGGTTAATTCCAACCTTAATTATGTGACAGTGATAGGATCTGGTTGCGAGGCTTTGGTCCTGAGCTGCAATAATTAAGCCTTCTGTCTCAACTTTCAACCCGGTGTTCCTCAGTTACTGACGTGTTTTCTGCTAGTCATCTTTATTTGGGTAAACATTTTTCTGGTATTGTCATTCAATTTTTTAATGTCATTCAACTTCCATTTAATAATGTTGAAGCTCTATGTTACTACGAGTGTAGCCAATGTGTTGATAGCCTTCATTTTATTTGTCCAAAGCCATATCAATTAGTAGGCAAGTTTTTTTTTCTTTTTGTATTTTGACAATTATGTCCAGCCTATTTTCTTCAATCTTCCTGGGTTAAATTGCAGTGTAATACCCACACTCAGTTCGTTTTAAAAATTTCCAAAAATACTTACATTTATGTATAATTATACATGCTCCATTCGAATCTGGCTTGATAAATTTGATAAAATCTACAGTTTTGGAATTATCGGCAGTGAAATTCGGGATTCAATCGCATCGTTGGCGGCCGCCATTACTAGCGTTGCTTGCATACTTTTGCTGCGGAAAGCTAAACGCGGAAGACTACGGAAATCTAAGCTCGAAACTTATCCTTCTTGTCTAAATTTGTGGCAATTACTGCGCAGGAGAACTATTTACGGAGACACGCTCAGTTTGCGCAATGATACCTATACTGATAGCTATTCTGCAGCGAATGTATACAAACAACGCCCGTAATGGCTGCCCGCGACGCGAATGAATCCAAACTTTCACTATCGATAACTCCAAAACTGTAGATTTTATCAAATTTGTCAAGCCAGATTCAAATGGAGCACGTACAATTACACATAAATATAAGAATTCTGGAAATTTTTAATGCAAACTGAGCGCGGGTGTTACACTGCAAATTAACCTCTTCCTATCTGTAAAGATGGTCTAATATCATAGATTTGGGATGTCTTCTTTTTCTGTAACCGGTGCTGAGTGCAGTGTAAATATTGCCCCACTGTATCTTGGCGATTTCTTCTTCTTATTATTATTATTATCATTATTATTATTATTTCCTTTGATATCTGGTATATACGCATTTCTTTCCAGGTCCCAACCAGAAACATAAGATCAGAAATATCATCATGACATATTTCATCGAACATTTAAAAAAATCACGCAAGATCACTCACATTATATATAGATAAAGCCCTACGTTAGGTGGGAACTGTACTTGTGAGTACAATCTATTGTATTTCTTTAAGGCTTGGTCTTTCGGCTATCTCTTCAATGTGTATATAGGACCCTTTTCTAAACAACCGAGGCCTCCAACTACAACTGGAATTGTTGATTTTTGAGATTTCCATTTCAAGGTCCTTTTACTTTGATAGGTTTTTGCAGATCTTCAAAGATGCATTACCATCTGCAGGGAACGCCATGTCAATAAGAAGGCATATTCTCCTTTTGTGGGTCTCTGATCACGATGTCTGGGCGATTAGCTTTGATCATTATTATTATTATTATTATCATTCCCCTCTGCCTTTTCCTTCTTCTTTATCCTCATCTTCTTCATTTTCTCCTTCTCCATCCGATTCACCATCATCTTCTTCCCATTATTATTATTATTATTATTATTATTATTATTATTATTATTATTATTATTCCCCTCTGCCTTTTCCTTCTTCTTTATCCTCATCTTCATTTTCTCCTTCTCAATCCAATTCACCATCGTCTTCTTCTTCCCATTATTATTATTATTATTATTATTATTATTATTATTATTTCCTTTTATTTTTTTTGTATACACTTTTCCTTTCGGGTCCCAACCAGAGACCTAAGGTCAGACATGGCTTTATGACGTTTCACACGGATCCATTTAGCAAAAAAATAAATAAATAAAAAAAAGATCGCACACATTTTACATGGATAAAGGTCTTCATAATGTGTGAGCTGTACTAAGGAGTACATTTTTTATATTTCTTCTTCTCATTATTATTATTATTATTATTATTATTATTATTATTATGCACCTTTATATTATTATATATATTATATTGTATACGTTATTTTTTATACTCACGACGTTTCAGTTCTTGTACCTTCAGTTGTTCTTCTTCAGATGACCATTGTATTTGGTATTTGTGAAGCGAAACCTTTATTCAATTCACGAAGGTAGGAATTCTCTATCTTTTTTACTTTGTATAAGTTAACACTATCCAGTAAAATTGGATTCAAGCGAATAAACCCTGAACCTTGAAGAGGACTGTCCTTCATCACACCTCCTAGACTGTCGCTTCAGAATCACGAATGGTAATGGTAACATTAGCCATATCATTTTAAGGAAACATTCGGCATTCACTGACAGAGCAGCCAGTACTGCTGTCAGTTGAAATTTATAGAATCTTTCTCTTAAAACATTTTTTCAGGAAAATAGATTTCTCATGTCCAGTAACTGTTATCGCTCTTTCCAGGATTGATGGAGGTTTCCTTCCTAACCTTTTGCTTGAAGTAGTGTGGAACATCATCATCTTGATTATTTCATTATTTTCTCTTAAAACGTACCATCCATTTTAGTTGTTACCGCTGTTGATAGTCCTTCAAATGTGGCTTCCAAGCCTATTCATGGGCTCACACTAGAACAAATATTTCAGACATGCCTGTGAGTATGGATGATGGTCACTTTCTCATTTCTGATGATAGACACAACATCACGTCTTTTATGTCCTAGGTATGACGATAAACTATAACAAGGCCTTTGAATGGGATGATTTGAGGAGTGTGGAACCACCTCTTAATTGCTGCTGTTTCCAGGTTTACCCTGACCTGGGCTGGTAGCACCTGTTAGAGTCCCAGCTATGGGTAAATAGTTAATACCCAAACTGGGGTCAAAAACACTATGAAAGTGTAAAAGATTATTGAAAGAAAAAAAACACAAAAACAAACACAGCAATACATTTTTTGGAAAAAAATATGTTATCGGCAATTCATTTGACTCTTAACAAAAGCCCTCTTTACAAAAATACATCAATGAAACCTGACCTACAAACTGGTTTCTTACAAAGAATATATTCTATTCATATGAATTTATCCTAAAAATCTTCTTGGCATTAAATAACCCCTTGATAGTGATATGCCATAAAACAAAAACCAAACAACTATGCTACCACCAATGCGCTGTACAAATATGGCTTCCAAGCCTAGCCAGGGGCTCACACTGGAACAAATATTGTAGACATGCCTCTCCAGCAACTGAGAGGATATTACCATGGATTTAAGCACGATGCTTCACCCCACTAATTTTTAAACTCTTTAGCATATCTGTCTATATTTCTGAGGTATTATGTACACTATTTACATTATCCAGACTATTGTCCTCGTCGTTGCTGCCATATTTATCACAACGTTTCGCTCGTTGTACACTCCGGCCTTCTTCAGTCGAAATGAACCCTTTATTTTACTCACTGAGGTAGACTGTTCTAGTTCCGCGTGCTATGTCTAATGGATGTCAGTTATCTCCTGTTAATTCACCTCTTCAAGTTCTCCACTGCGTTAACCAGGTATTGAACTCACACTGTCACTGGATCTAACCAACGCCTTTATCCACTGTGCCATGTGTCCTTAAGCATATCCAGCACAGAATAGCACCTTGTATAAGCACAATCCAGAGGAAGTTTATAATGATAAACTCTTTTGAAGATTTCATTGCATTTCTTTCTTGATGATTATCTAGGGTTTCAAGAATTACAACAATTAAAATGGTAATTGTAAGTTTCCTTATAAGGAAACATTCAGCATTCATTGACCAAACAGCCAGTACTACTTCCAGTTGAAATTTATAAAAATCTTGCTCTTAAAACAATTTTTCAGAAAAATAGCTTTCCAGTATTGATGGGAGTTTCTTTCCTAACCTCTTGTTTGGAGTAGTGTGGAGAATCAACATCTTTTTCTGATGAAGTTTTTTGGGAAAAAAAGAGACTCATACTTAGAATCAGAAAGAGACAGTTGAAATTTCCGGGAGATATTATGAGGAAAGAAGGCTTGGAAAATTTGACACACAGAGAATATAATAAAGGTAGGATTTGATTTATTTAATGGCATATCAACTCCTTATGGGTCATTTAATACTGAAAATGTAATTTTCTTGAGAGCTTTGAAGTAATAAAAAATATGTCACAATTGAATATCTCAAGTCCAGTAGCCATTATCACTCTTTCCAGTATTGACGAGAGTTTCTTTCCTAACCTTTTGTTTGAAGTAGTGTGGAGAATCAACATCTTTGTCATTGTTTTCTCTTTGAGTTATAGGTGCTATCCATTTTAGTTGTTGCCGTTGTTGAAAGTTCTTATGTGACATTATTTCTGTTATTTGGTTCAGTTCTTTATAATTCTGTAGTGCCAGTCTACAAGGTTTGAAGAAGAATGGTCCTCATTAAAACTTCATTCAATCAAAGCCATTTTTAATTATTGATCTGAGAAAATTGTTGTATACAGCTGACAGTTTTAATATTTCTGAACAAGTTTACAAATAGGGTTATAAGTACTTTGTTCTTATCATATAGGGCCTAAATCTTCTTGTTTTAATCAAACAAATTTGTTTCACCTTGTTACTAATAGAAGATACTTGTGCGACATGAGAGTGAATATGAAGCAGAAGTGTTTATATTGAATTCGTTTTTTGGGGGAGGGGGATAAAAAAGTACTCATATTAAAATTAGTCAATACATGCTGAATTTTTACAGAAACCAAACAGTATATATATAAACCCAATTTACGATACATTTGGTCAATAGGGACAGTGATGTATATAAAAAGCCAGATTTCAGGTATATTGGCATCATTGCTAGTAAAAATACATGATTAATAGTGGTGACTATAGAAAAATGGCGTTTTCAAGCTGAAAACTTGCTTTACTTAAACTCTCAGAATGCATTGCAGTTTTCCTGGAAATAAAGAGGAAGCACTACTTTCTGAGCATTTCTCAAATATTTTCTTGCAGACTATCTGCAGTTTCAGGAATTACAATTAAAATGGTAATATTAAATTTCCTTATAAGGCAACATTAAACATTCATTGAACGAAAAGCCAGCTGAATTTCCAGTTGAAATTTATAAAAAAATTTCTCTTAAAAATATTTTTCAGAAAAATAGCTTTCTCAAGTCGAGTAGCCATTATCATTCTTTCCAGTATTGATGGGAGTTTCTTTCCTAACCTTTTGTTTGGAGTAGTGTGGAGTGTCAACATGTTTATTATTATCTTCTCTTCGAGTTATTAGGTGCTATTCATTTTAGTTGTTGCCGCTGTTGAAAGTTCTCAAGTGACGTTATTTCTGTTATTTTATTTTAATGTTTTTAATTGTTTCGCACCCCACCCCAAGCAAGGTGACAATGTCACAGGGGTTTACAGGCAGTGAAAGTAAAAGGAAAATGAGAAGAATGTGAATAATTGAGAAATATATATATATATATATATATATATATATATATATATATATATATATATATATATATGTGTGTGTGTGTGTGTGTATATATATATATATATTGACATCCACAGACAGACTGTTTCGCTGTATCACAGCTCATCAGTGTGGCTAGACGTCCAGTTGCCTCTAGCTAGAATCGAAACCCGACTGAATTAGGCGTCAGTCGGCGGATGCTAGCACAAAGCCGTTGGCGCACGGCAAGGATGAAGGTGAATTTAAGCGTATAGTCACTGTTAAGTAAGCTATTAAATACTGTCAGATATATGTTTATAATTCTGTTTTAGAGGCAACGTCTGTATTTACAGGCATAAATTTTCTCTTTATTTATTAAATCAAGCTGGTGCATAACTTCCCAACGTTCATTCATGAAACCTAGTGACTGAACACACCTCTGAACTTTGAATACATCGAACACACGCGCGCGCACACACACACACATATATATATATATATATATATATATTTGTGCGTGTGTATTTAAGTATCTACAGTTGCTACTCTTAACCCTACTGTCGTTATCTTTATAAAGCAGGCATAGAAATAACCGAATATAATTTCACAGATGACTAACTCGTGTAATATACATTTTGCCCAAGGTTCGTTTTACTCCATGTAACAATCGAAATCAACTGTTAACCTTGAAAACAAGCGAACTGTAAGAAGGAGACTAACCCACCATCTTGAAGGGCGAGCAAAGATGCAAAGCCAGCGCAGAAATATCTCTAATATCATAGCACCATGCAGGACTGCTCCGCGTTCAGCAGAGAGTGTGGGTGCCTCGATCTAAAGCGGGAATAAGCATCCTAGTTTCGTGGAACTTTACGACTTCAGAGTGTTCGAATAACGATGCTAGCCTTGTGGCGTTCGTCACTAAACTGAGGATGGCACATAACCAAAACACTCTCTTGTCGGCTATTATCAGTGTTAAATGTTTGCAGGGTCACCCATAATGATACTACTAGAAATTAAAAACTAGGCCTGTGCACACAAGATGCTGAGTAAATTTCGAAGGCACTTCAAAGATTTCTCGAACATTGTGTATACAACGATGCTGGTAACTTTTGCATCACTACTATGAGTAAGATTTTGAACAAGACTAGAATATGATCGTGCATAAATCAAATGAAATTCTATACAACATGTTTATATATATATATATATATATATATATATATATATATATATATATATATATACGTATATATATATATATATATATATATATATATATATATATACGTATATATATATATATATATATATATATATATATATATATATATTGGCCCCTTTTCATCTCGACTGGGCCAATTTTTATATAACCCAGGTCCGTTTACATTTTCTCCTTTCCCCCTCCCTTAGCGAGAGAGCTTCTTGATTCTGTCCCATAGGCAGAATACAGCGGCCTCTCGGTTTTGAGGGTTGGACGGACCCTAGTAACACAGTTATGTTTAGTTTGTTATTGCGTTTATCTCCGTCCCCTCTCATATTTCATCATAGATTTTTATATATAATTACTTATTATCATTAATTTATTATGTCACGGGGCGCGTTTTATAGGACCCCCTTGAGAGGATGTGGTATTATGGTGCACGGAGGATTGATTGGTGACGGACGAGTTTTTGTGGTGATTGGGGAAATTGTAATGTATGAATTGGTCGTGAAGTGGATTAGCTAGGTATAAGATAGTGAGGACCAGTCTCAACCCCTCCACTTTTTCGGCCTTGTGCCATAATTGTGTATTTCGCACAATAAATATCAATATGGTATCTATTAGGTTGGTGCAAAAATAATGTCGTTTTCTCACATAGTAACATATGTGAGAAAACGACATTATTTTTGCACGAACCTAATAAGTAGTGCACCTCTAGCAGTGGTTTACCTACTTCACGCCGCTGGCGAGTATTGTATTTTGTTGATGTTATAAAGATTACCATTTCATTTCCAACCTCCGTTTTGGTCATTCCTCATTCAGTAACCTTTTCTAGGTTACAACATATATACATATTTTTAAATTTCTGAAAGTTTTCCCAATCTATTGTGAAGAGCAGATGGGACGGTTTATTTTATATATACTTGCTTCAGAATTGTTTTTGACACGGATAGACGCACGCACACACGCACATGCACATTCTCTCACACACATATGCATGCACACATCCATATGCTAATATTAGGTTGGTGCAAAAATAATGTCGTTTTCTCACATATGTTACTATGTGATAAAACGACATTATTTTTGCACCAGCCTAATATATATATATATATATATATATATATATATATATATATATATATATATATATTAAGCGTTTCACGCCAAGCAAGGGGGAAGCCACTAGGACGCAAAGGGTTACAGAAAATTTGGAGCAAGATCAGATAGGAGTGATAGAAGAAAGGATGAGGAGAAGGGTAGTTGATAGATCAAGGAAACTGGAGATGTCAATTGACATTACATTTGAATAGTTGGAGATTATACCTCTCAGGGAAACTGGAATAGGGAAGGGAGTTCCACAGGCGAGATGTGCGAGACATGAAGCTATTGGAGTAGAAGAGACGGTTACATTTAGGAGTTTCGACAGTGAAAGGGTGAGAGCGGGATGCCAGCCTCGTAGCGTGCTTGAACTCATGAAGTCTGGGAACCAGCGAATGCAGCTCCTCGGAGCAATTACCATGAAAGTATTTATAAAACAGACAGAGAGAGGCGACGGCGCGCCTGTGAGAAAGTGACTGTAGACGAGATGCCAGATCAGGGCCAATTATATTGCATATCCGCCTCTGAGCCTATCAAGAACCCGGATGCAAATGGAAGGGGCTCCAGACCATATATGGCAGCAATACTCCATGCAAGGGCGAATTGTTGATTTGTAGATCTGGAGGATCGATTCCGGGGAGAAAAATTTCCTGGCGCGGCACAGGGAGCCAACTTTCCATGCGGTGGACGAAGCAATTGACTCAATGTATTTGTTCCATCTCAGGTCAGCCGTCAACGTGAGACCGAGCAGCCGCAGAGAGTTGCTCTCGAGAAGTTGAGCGTCAGACATTCTAATGGAGGGCAGGGAAGGATCTCTGTGGTGATTAATAGAGAGCAGTTTTATTTTTGAGGTATTAAAGTTGACCAGCCAATTCCTAGCCCAGTTCCCCAGTTCACAACCGATATATATATATATATATATATATATATATATATATATATATATATATATGTGTGTGTGTGTGTGTGTGTGTGTGTGTGTGTGTGTGTGTGTGTATGTATGTATGTATGTGTGTGTTAGGTAAATAATCCAAAGTTCTTTAGTATTTTTGTTATTATTCTAAAAAAATAGTGCTCGATACAAAAGTAGAGCATAAATATAATTATTTACTTAAAAATATGATTCCAACACGCTATATAAGAGTTCTCATGTTTCAAAACAAGAGCCGAAAACTTCAATATAATTATTTGAATTAAATTGAATTAAAGTAAGCTCTGTTCCATCTTCAAGCGAAATTTTTTTGAAGATGGAACAGAGCTTACTTTAATTCAATTTAATTCAAATAATTATATTGAAGTTTTCGGCTCTTGTTTTGAAACATGAGAACTCTTATGTAGCGTCTTGGAATCATATTTTTAAATGAATAATTATATATATATATATATATATATATATATATATATATATATATATACACTACAGTTTAAAAGTTTGAAGTCAACCCCAGAATTAGCATGAGATGAAATTGAGAGAAGAGTAAAGAAAATGAAAAAGAGCTCTTAGAGTCATTGAAAAAAAAAAAAAAAAAAAAGAATGGCATCAATTATCAAATTTACACATTGAGAAACTTTTGCATCGAATGCCAAAAATTTATGGTGCAATAATCAAGGCTAAAGGAGGATATTTTGATGCGGGCAAAATTTAACCATAAAATACTTTCTTATTTTTTTCATAATAAAATTTCTAATAAAAAAAAAACACGTTTCACTTATTTTTAACCATGCATAAAATTTTTCTATTATTTAAAGTACAAAACAACTTCTTTTGAGGCCAAGTGAAAAAATTACCTCAGACTTTTGAACTGTAATGTAGATATAATTATTATTTTAAACTTGTAGCATCTCTCGTTCGCGCGCATGTGTAATCAAAACAATATAACCAAACCCAGTCTGATGAAGTCCGAACGGATGGAAAGCCTCACAAAATCTTTTTCCAATTTGCCATACATCTTTTCTTTCAAAACTCTTCTCGGTATATAAAAATGTAAATAAAAAATCATGTCAATTAATATCAATCATATATAATTATCTCATATGCTAATATGTAAATATTAGTGAATATACTAATTTGTTTTTTTTTTCTTCTAAAAACCAACTATATATATATATATATATATATATATATATATATATATATATATATATATATATATATCATAACTACACAACATTTCGCTTTTGTTTATCATCTCTTGCCATGAAAAGTCAAATAAAAAAACGCGTCGGCAAGGACTAAGTACTATTTTCCGATTGTCTATTTTATTCAATTGTCATTCTCTACTGGTTTATTCTGAGAACTTTCACACACACACACACACACACACACACACACACACACACACACACATACATACACACACACACACACACACACACACACAGACGAATAAGTACGTAAAATATCACCTTCCTTTCTGATACCTTAGGGGTAAAATCCGTTTTACTCTCTAATACCTCAGAGGTAAAATCCACCTTCCTCTCTGATACATCAAGGGTAAAATCCGCCTTCCTCTCTGATACGTCAGGGGTAAAATCTGCTTTCCTCTCTGATGACTCAAGGGTAAAATCTCCGATGCCATTTCAGTCGGTGTCAATCGCGGCTTGAGGCGATCGGATGTGTAGCCACACTGGTGAGCTGTGATGACAAGAAATATATATATATATATATATATATATATATCTTCAGAATTTATTTTCTGATGACATAAATTTCCTGTTCTGTAGAGAACCAAAAAGCAGCTCTCCGATGACATTGCATTTTCAAACACCAAGCCTCGAGAGGATGTCGTTATAAAGAATAAATAGTTAATAAAGCCTCCATGGTTTCCCCAACTGTATTCCTGATCTCAGTGTATGACTCAGAGTATGAACATACTGACAGTGGGCACAGAGTTTACGGCGTTAGGGAGTAGTTTTTTTCCCTTGATAATTAAATCTACGCCTAAAATGTATTCCTACCTGCCTAACTAATAGTGGATGTAATCTGTTTCATCCCCTTTTAAATTATCTTTGATCCTTACTAGAGGTCAGTCATATCGAACGCCCAGTCGCATATAAGTTAGCTTCCGACAAGATGTGAGTTTATTTTATCGAGACCTCGTCAAATACGGACGACTACAGACTAATTGCACCACGGATACCAAGCTAAATGTCCTAGTATCACATTCTTTCTCCCCCGATAGCTCAAATGCCGTATTTGTTTTTCTACCTAATAGTAGTAGATATAATAGTCTCAAGTTGCCGGAATCTATTAGACAAAGCATTGTTAACGTTTAATTGGTTTTTCTTGCATCATTTATTTTTTTTTTATTGTTTGCGTTCACCTAGCTGTAAGCTCTTTCTTTACAAGGGTCAGATAAGATCAGAAATTAGAGTGTTGAAGCGACAGGTGGGCCGGAGTTATCCAATCCTCACTTCTCAGCCTCGACTGAATTCAAAAGCTTTTGCGTGACCATGTGAGTGATAATATTTATTACACAAGTTGTACAAATATGGCTCAACGCCCAAAAAAAGGAGAATAAGGAAAAGGATGGTCTTCTGTCCCGCAGTAAAACTTAGCTAGCCACAAACACTGACCCAAACATACAACAATATTTCCTTTCACCAAAACAACGCATTCGTACTTATCATTCTTACCTCATCCACCATAATACCTCAGAATCTCTATGAAGTCCTAACTAGTCCCCATATGAACAATTCATTGTCTGTTGGAGGCGGGGAATAAAATAAAAATTTAAAAATCTAAAAAAAAAACCAATGAATATTTACAAATGTGTACAAAAACTGTATACTTTTACTTCATCGCTATTTTAATAGCAGATGTTTGGGTGAGCTATATTCCTTGGTTTTCACCAGTTCAAACCTTCACAGTAAGGACCAAACAAACACTGAGTCGAGCTGTCCTCTTTCGTTTCATATTCCATTTGTAAAGTGTAAATTCCACTCAGGCAAGCTCTTTCCCAGAACGGTTGCATTGCAGAATGGACTCCCGAGATAATGCTTCCCTGATCACTACAACCATAACTGCTTCAAGTCGAGGATCAGCCATTATCTATCCTACATGTCCGTATAATATGCAACCTTTTCTTGCCCCCTATACACATTTGTGACACTATTTAGGGTTAGGCTAATTATAATCAAGCGTGAAAATTAAAAGCGAGAAATACTTAAGGCGAGAAGAAGCTATCACGAAAGACATACCCGGTTTTGGTCGGCGTCCGTATAAAGGAACGTCCGCAGAGCAGTGGGGCAAGCAGACGGTAGCAGAGTTACAGAGCAGACAGAGTTGAGCTGTCAGCTCGGAGAGCAGCCTCGCAGGAGCGGACTGAAAGATTTCCACGCATTCCGACTTAGACTTCTAACCAAAAACAATTTTTTTTGAAGAACGACTTAAACTCACACCACCAAAACAAGTTTTACGAATATCGCCTGAAGATACCATAAAACAGTTTATTGAAAAACAACTAAAGTTATTAAGACTCGCCTAACAAACGCAAAGTGCCACGAAGCGGTTTGAGAGAAAGACGCAGTCCTGAATTCAGCAACCAGATATAAAAATACTTGTTATTCTTTTTTTTAACACATTTGAATCTTTCGAGTTGTTACTTTATTTTCTTTTACATATACCTGTGCGGTGTCACCTTTGCTCGAATTCGGTTTGTACTACGGCCCGACGACTGATTGATTTCGTCTACCTAAGATCAAATAAAACGTGGGTAGGTTAGACTAGAAATCAAAGCAGTTACTTCGGTAACCAGACGTTGGAGGCGAGCTGGGAACGAGAAAGCTGAAGCCGAATTTAACCAGATTTCAATCCGAATCAGGCAAGGGTTAGAACGTCACATTTGGCGCCGCGACCAGTACCACGTCACATTTGGCGCTGCGGCCAGAATAACGTCACATTGATCGTCACAGCATAGCACGGGGGCAGAGGCCCAGGGTGACGTCACACATTTAAGATATCCCCAATTCAGTAACCCTTCTAGATTGAGTGGCATTTATGCTTTGGGTTAGGTTCGTTGCATTCACTTTCGCACAGATACTGTTGGGAAAGGTATGGCTCAATCTTTACCCTAAAGCTATGGGTTAAATAGTAGGACAGACTGCATCCAATACCCCTGGGTGGCAAAAAATCTACCACAGAAAGACCATGGTCATAATTTATTCCATTGGAATCGTAAATACGATCCAACTGATTAGACCTACAAATTCAAAAAGAAAACAAAAAAAACAACTCCGGAAATAAAAAAATAGAATTTAGAGAGAGTGTAAGTATGAGAGTGTGGGACGAATGTTAGAGCTATAGAGAGGGGTAACAGACGAGAGAAGGTGGGGGATTAAAATTTAACAGAGAGAAGTTTTATAGAGGGGAGTCAAAGACGGTTTAAGTGAGAGAAATATGAATGTTGTCAGATGTCTAATACATTAAAGATGAAACCGGAAAGGATACATTTTGTGGTGACATACACACACAATAAGCGATCTAATCTTAAAGATGAGAAAAGGGAGGGAGAGGAAAAGAAAAGAAAAGAAAAGGGGGTGGAGGGAGAGATGGGGCGAAGGGGAACTAAAACCGTATTCTTTTTGAATTTGTAGGTCTGATGAATTGGTTCGTATTTACAATTCCGATGGAATAAATTATGACCATGGAATATTAGTGTTTAAGCCTTTTTATTATATCCTTACTCTGTCCTGGACATTGAGTTTTACCTGGATTCTATCCTCTTGGAATTATTTTTTATACAAATATATATGTATGTGTATGTATGTATGTATATATATCTATATATTTTGCATATGTATGTGCATATTTACCACTAATATTGTATATATATATATATATATATATATATATATATATATTTATATATATATATATATATGTAATTGAATAAGAAAGAAGTAGAAAAATCTTTATAAGTTTGAAATATTTCTCTATTTATTTAACTTCATTTTATGTTTCATATAGTAAAATGAATGTCAAATTTACTGGGGCATTCATTAGAAAGTACCGGTAATTTTGAAATTGCGCGTTGACAACTATAGGGAGGACATGGTATGGGACACCACGCGTGTGTATGGGATGGACGGGCAGCTAGTCGCGCACAGCATTCGGTCGTTCAGTCAAGTGGCATGGAACAACGACATCAGACGCATGGTCACTCCACGCAGCTGTTGAAGCATCGTACCGCTTTCTGTGGTCAGAGGGTGTCAAACCCGCGGAAAGCAAATCGCTCGGTGGTTTGGCGCAATACAGAACCCGCGCCACGCATCAGCGGAAGGTATATGGGCAGGCAGAACGTTTTAAAGCGGAAAGAATAAGTGTAATGGACCAAAAACCGATCTGGTCACCCAACAACATCGTGCACGCAAGAACACATCCAGAGGATGGATGCCTTGATCTGCAAAGACCGACGAATGACGACAGCACAAGTGGCGGCAGTCGTGGCCATCAGCTATGGACCTGCACAAGCAATGACGCATGATAACTTGTGTTATCGGAAAATTTTGCGCTCGGTACCTGAACGGCTTAGAGCTCATCATAAAGAACAGCGCGTTGATGTGACCAGCTTCCTGCCCTGTTCGCAAGAAATTCAAACAATAGCCATCCTGGAAGAGACCGGAGTGAATTTCTTTTGGGATATTATTCATAATTTACGTTTATAACTCTACCCTTCATCCTTACTTTGAATATTGCTGTCACATCTAATCTGGTGCTCCTGCTATATATTTAGAGATACTTGATACAATCCTAAGAAGAATCTGCAATGCTATTAATCCCGACCTGGCATCTCGATTTCAGTCCTTTTTCCGCCGCCATAATGTAGCAAGGAATAATTTGCCATATATAGTCTGGTACCCCCGCTTTTCATCTCGACAAAATCCAAAGACAGATCTGCAATGTGATCGGTCCTGACCTGGCATCTCGACTCCAGTCATTTTCTCACAGACGTAATGTGGCTTCCCTCTGTCTTTTCTACAAATATTTTCATGGCATCTGCTCTGACGAGCTATTTTCACTTGTGCCCCAACTGCATGAATTTAAGCGTGCTACTAGGTTGGCATCTCGGTCCCACCCTTTTACTGTCGAAACGGCTAAATGTAACCGCCACATCTATTCCAACAGCTTCTTCTCTCGCACTTCCCGACAGTGGAACTCCCTTCCTCTTACTTGCTTCCCTGATAACTATAATCTTCAAAAATTTAAATGTAATGTCAGTCGACATCTTCTGATGCCTTGATCCCTGTTCTTCTTTTTATCTTTTTCTCAACCCCCACCCCTATACCCACTTTCTCTTTATTTTCACTCTCTGTTACCCCTTATGTACTAGTGGCACTTCCGCTTGTTTGGGGCGAAATGCTTAGAAAAAAAAAAAAAGAAAAAAAAACTTTCGTGGTAATTGTTTTCCTAGGGTACCAAGACTTTATGAATTTAAACGCGGTACTTGATTGGCGGTAAGGTCTCATCCATTTAGCGTTAAAATGGCTAGATATAAGCATATGTTCTGCGCCACCATTTCTTCTACCGCAGTTCTCGCTGGTGGAAATATGTTCTAGTTCCTTGCTTCCCAGCCAATTTTAATCTTCAAAAATGGAAATGCAATTTCAATCTTTATCTTCTATCTTTTTAATACCTTTATTGTTTGTTTTGTACTTTTTTTTTTTTTTTTTACAGCTTATCAACCTCAATGGGTTATTTAATGCCGACAAAACTGTTATTGCTGGCAATGTGTTTTTCTTCAAAAATATTTTTCCTTCAAGAAAATAAATCATAATTTTTTTTCAAATATAGCTGTTTGTATTAATGGTATTTTTTTTAAAAAGTATTGCTAATAATAATTTCTCATTCAAAAATGATTGCTAGTAATATTTTTTTTTAATATTACAATGTATTTCTGGTATTAAAACCTATTTTTTACACCAGCTTGGATGTTAATTAGCTGGGATCCTAACAGATGCTACCACTCCGGGTCAAGGTGGACCTGGGAACACCAGCAATTAAGAGGTGGTTCCACGCTCCTCAAAAGCTCCTGATCAGCGGCCTCGCTGTTGGATGTAGTTTAACGTCATACCCAGGATGCGGATGTAGTTTATCGTCTTACCCAGGACGGAATTCCTTTATTTCCTCTCTCCTTAATAGTAGAATTTTTTCTCATATTCTCTAACGCTCAGTAGCCCATTGCATCCTAATTGTTCTCTTACCGTTCTTGGCGGTGAAATAATAATAATAATAATAATAATAATAATAATAATAATAATAATAAACAATATGGAGGGACCAATTTTAACGGTGGTACAAACGGTGAAGGTTTAAATAGTGCAACGTCTTGTGCTTTGCTGCAAGACCAACTGGAACCCGCAATTCGTCACAAACGACAAGGGCTGCTTCACGATTAACGCGCGGTCGTATACAGTACGAGTAGATACTGTGCAACGTTTGGGATATGAATTGCTTCCTCATCTCCCGAATTACGGCCCGGATCTACCGCCGTCCGATTACCACATCTTGGAACCCTTGAAGGAGACGCTACACGATCGCAGGTTCAGATTGGGTGGTGAGCCCCAACAAACGGAGCAGACATGGCTTCTTGAATGAGAGAAAATATTCTTTTCGGAAGTGATGAACAAGCCCCTTGAACGATACCAAGTGTATCGCCGTACAGGTAGTTTATGCCGAAAAGGGATATATATATATATATATATATATATTAAATGCTGTGATCTGTGTCTATGAGTGTCTGATGAAATATGAGACTTCAGAGAGAAAATTATGTTTAGATTCTAGAGAGTGAGAGAGAAAAACAGAATGACGAAGAGAGAGAGAGAGAGAGAGAGGGAGGGAGAGAGAGAAGTTCTATAGTTATAAGATATATAAATAAGAGATGAAATAGATATGAATATAGACAGAGATATATGGACAGATTTAGATAGATATTAATCAGACTTAGATAATCAGACTTAGATAGATGGTGAAGAGAAAGATATATAGATAGATCTGAACAGATTTAGATAGAAAGGAAGAGAATAATACACACAGACACAGACATATATATATATATATATATATATATATATATAGATAGATAGATAGATAGATAGATAGATAGATATTAATCAGATTAACATAGATAATCAAACTTAAATATATATATATATATATATATATATATATATATATATATGGATAAGTAGATTTAAACAGATTTAGATAGAAGAGAAGCATATTTAGATAGATCTGAACAGATTTAGATAGAAAGGAAGAGGAAGATTGATAGATCTGAACAGATTTAGATAGAGAGGAAGAATTTCATAGATAGATAGATAGATAGACAGATAGCTAGATAGGTGGATTTAAACAGATTTAGATAGAAGAGAAAGATATATAGATAGATCTGAAAAGATTTAGGTAGAAAGGAAGAGGAAGATTGATAGATCTGAGCAGATTTAGATAGAGAGGAAGAGAATAATAGATAGATATTAGGTTGGTGCAAAAATAATGTCGTTTTCTCAAGAATTATGTCGTTTTTCTTATATGTTACTATGCGAGAAAACGACGTTATCTTTGCACCAACCTAATAGATAGATAGACAGACGGACAGATAAATAACAGGGAGAGAGATATACACACCGAGTCAGATTGATAAAGATGAGTGAAATATTTATGAACCAACTTATAGAGATATGAACGCGCTAAACTTGATAGAGAAGAATATGGAAAGACTGAAATAGATTGGGAAGTGAGGAAGAAAAGAGTGCGAAATGAAAAGACTGTATTATATATATATATATATATATATATATATATATATATATATATATATATATATATATATATATATATTATGAAAAGACACCAATAGGTACATAGATATGAGAGGAATGAAATAAATAGATAGATAGATAGATAGATAGATGAACAGAATTAGAGATAGATAGATACATTGTGATAGAGATATAAAGAGAATCATAGATAGATAGATAGATAGATAGATAGATAGATGAACGGAATTAGAGATAGATAGATACATTGTGGTAGAGATATGAAGGGAATCATAGATAGATAGATAGATAGATAGATAGATAGATAGATAGATAGATAGATAGATAGATAGATGAACGGAATTAGAGATAGATAGATACATTGTGGTAGAGATATAAAGGGAATCATAGATAGATAGATAGATAGATAGATAGATAGATAGATAGATGAACGGAATTAGAGATAGATAGATACATTGTGGTAGAGATATAAATGGAATCAGAGATAGATAGATAGATAGATAGATAGATAGATAGATAGATAGATAGATGAACGGAATTAGAGATAGATAGATACATTGTGGTAGAGATATAAAGGGAATCAAAGATAGATAGATAGATAGATAGATGAACGGAATTAGAGATAGATAGATACATTGTGGTAGAGATATAAATGGAATCAGAGATAGATAGATAGATAGATAGATAGATAGATAGATAGATAGATAGATAGATAGATAGATAGATGAACGGAATTAGAGATAGATAGATACATTGTGGTAGAGATATAAAGGGAATCATAGATAGATAGATAGATAGATAGATAGATAGATAGATAGATAGATAGATGAACGGAATTAGAGATAGATAGATACATTGTGGTAGAGATATAAATGGAATCAGAGATAGATAGATAGATAGATAGATAGATAGATAGATAGATAGATAGATGAACGGAATCAGAGATAGATAGATACATTGTGGTAGAGATATAAATGGAATCAGAGATAGATAGATACATTGTGGTAGAGATATGAAGGGAATCATAGATAGATAGATAGATAGATAGATAGATAGATAGATAGATAGATAGATAGATAGATAGATGGACGGAATTAGATAGATAGATACATTGTGGTAGAGATATCAAGGGAATCATAGATAGATAGATAGATAGATAGATAGATAGATAGATAGATAGATAGATAGATAGATAGATAGATGAACGGAATTAGAGATAGATAGATAGATACATTGTGGTAGAGATATAAAGGGAATCAGAGATAGATAGATAGATAGATAGATAGATAGATAGATAGATATGAACAATTGTGATAGGTAAGTAGAGTGATAGAAATTGAGTAAGTCCATTAAAATGTGAGGGAGAAACACAGTGTGAGAAAAGCTTATAGTGTGTACGTTTGTGAGTTAGTGCGCGTGCGCGCACACGTTTCGCTAAGTCCTGCGTGTGTCCGTGCGTGAGGAAACTCAAACGAAATTTGACAAATGAAAGCGAGAGAGAGAGAGAGAAAAAGTGAGATAGAAAGAGAGAGAGAGAAAGAGAGTAGCGGAGAAAGGGAGAAGTCTCAGAAGACGAAGAAGAAGCACTTATTGAATTAAAAGAGACAGAGAAGAAGAGAGAGTATCCGAGAAAGCAAGAAGTCTAAGAAGACGAAAAGAATCGGAAGAAGAAGACGAAGAAGAAGCATTTATTGAATTAAGAGAGAAAGAGAGAAAGCAGTGGAGAAAGGAAGAGGTCTAAAAAGAAAATGAAGAAGCATTTATTGAATTAAAAGAGAGAGAGAGAGAGAGAACGCAAGCGAGAGAGAGTGAGGGGGGTATATGTGTGTGAGAGAGAGAGAGAGAGAGAAAGAGAGAAGGGGGGTACGCAGAAGCCTACAACAACATACAAAAATAATACAATTAAAGCATAGACGAAAGAGGACAGAACGAAGAAAATTTCATTCACTTCATTAAACCTCACTTCACCATCTTCACCACTATCGACGCCGCCTAAGCCGCCACCGTCGCCACCGCCGCCACCGACAACAACAACAACAACAACAACAGTGCTGCAATTACGAGAGAAGCAAGAACGAGGACAACCTGAACAACAGCTTCGGCAGACTAACAATCATCATCACAATCATTGCTAATTAGAAGACAATAATAAGAGACCAATGCCATCATCATCATCGTCACCAGCATCTTACAACGATATTCCTTAACTACCACGGTATTTTCCTTTCACCTCCCCCGCCATCCTAATATTCGCGGTGGGGAGGTCGCGCGGAGCAGCTGCCTACCAAGTACTATTTGGTTTTTGTACAGTTGTTCTGACTGGAAGCTAGTTCGATTCTTTGGTTTTAACTACCCAGGTACGTTCAAAAAAAAAAAAAAAATTTTTTTAATACATTTCCTTCTTATAAACTTAGTTGTGCTTTTTTTTTTATTTATTCTAATTTTTTTTTGTTATTTTTTTTTTGTTCATTTTTATTCGTCTTTCACGGAAACAAACTTTTTTTTTTTTTGTAATTTCTTCGTTTATTTCTTATCCAAAAAAGCATTTTCGTGTTTTTCTTTTTCTTTGTGTCGCTATCTAGTTGTGGCTTCTGACGGAGTAGTGTTGTCGCAGGCGGCCGAAGAACGTACATTGGCGAGCCTCTTCGTAGAACGAAG
>OZ010600.1:57773152-57798152 GCA_963932145.1 Acanthosepion lycidas | reverse complement strand
TTCTTATACTGAATATATATATATCTATCAATCTAGCACTTCATTGTGATGTAATGGTTTGCAAGCTTGTCTCGCTAGATCAATTACGGACTGAAAGTGAGTTCGATCCTCATTGGGTACCTCGTACTTTCGGCCTTGTACTGCATCTAAGCTACACTTAGAAAACCATAATCTGCAAGGGCGTATAAATCTAAAATATCGAATTGATCATATATGTTAGCCGATATATCCTTACCTATATTAATTCTATTCTGTATGCTTATCTATCTATCTATCTATCTATCTATCTATCTATCTATCTATCTCAATCTGTTAATATCTACGTCTGTTAATATCTATCTATCGATCTATCTATCTATCTATCTATCTATCTATCTATCTATCTATCTATCTGTTAATATCTACGTCTGTTAATATCTATCTATCTATCTATCTATCACAATCTCTTCATTATCTATCTATCTATCTATCTATCTCAATCTGTTAATATCTACGTCTGTTAATATCTATCTATCTATCTATCTATCTCAATCTGTTAATATCTACGTCTGTTAATATCTATCTATCTCAATCTGTTAATATCTACGTCTGTTAATATCTATCTATCTATCTATCTATCTATCTATCTATCTATCTATCTATCTATCTATCTGTCACGAGCTCTTGTCTGTCTATCTATCTATCTCACATTGGGCATATCTATCTATCTATTCGGTCTTTTTGCATTTATCTGTTTCAGTCTTATCATGATTTATCTATCTCTGACTTTACATGATCCAACCCGGTTTTTTCAGGATCTATCTATCTATCTATCTATCTATCTATCTATCTATCTATCTATCTATCTATCTATCTATCTCATTCTATTTTTATTTATCTATATATCGATTAATGTGAGCCCATTTGCATGCAATATTTTAAAACATGTTTCCAGCCTTCTTTCTTTCAATATGTGCTGTGTGTGTCAAAATCTCTGAGCCCTCTGCCCTCATTATATGTCATCGAAATTTCAACTGGCTTTTTCCGATTCTAAGTCCGTTTTCTTTCCATACCCTTCATCGTTGCTCACATGATCAGCCTATGGTATTCTCAGCATCCTTCTGTAGAACAACAGTTCTGTCGCCTCAATTCTCTTCTTCGCCTCCGTGGAGAATGTTTAACATTCACTGTCATATACAAGGGCCGATATTACGTAATAGTCCAGGGATCTTTTGTTTATTTTTAACGAAATTTCTTCTTACAATTTTTTTTTTCTTTTATAATCTTAGCATTTCCCGCATTTTTAAGGCAGGATTTATGTATATGTCATTCTCTTTAGGATTTATGTATATGTCATTCTCTTTAGGATTTATGTATATGTCATTCTCTTTAGGATTTATGTATATGTCATTCTCTTTAGGATTTATGTATATGTCATTCTCTTTAGGATTTATGTATATGTCATTCTCTTTAGGATTTATGTATATGTCATTCTCTTTAGGATTTATGTATATGTCATTCTCTTTAGGATTTATGTATATGTCATTCTCTTTAGCTCCATTAATTTTGAAGATTTATTTGGTTGCTACTGTCTGAACAGGCAAGCTACTAATAAGAATTGTTATTTTGAATTATTCAATAAACTGAACCTTTCTCTCTCTCCCGCTGTCTCTCTCACTCTGTCTATTTCTCTTTTTCTTTCTATGTTCCCGCTATAGAACATGACATGCCAGTAACGAGATATCTTTTGGCAACGGAGAACTAGAATTAGAATATGTAAACAAAATTCGAATTAATTTCGTCAAATCCCCTTTTCTTTCGGATAACTGTTTCACTAAATTATATATATATATATATATATATATATATATATATATATATATATATATACTAACGGTGTATAACAGTAGTAGCAGTAATAATAATAATAAAGATTATATCCTGCAAAAACTTTAGCGGATAGTATATCTGGGAGACTCAGTCAGGATGATCAGTTTTGCATTTATTTTTCTTAGTTACTATATATATATATATATATATATATATATATATATATATATATATATATATACATATATATATATATATATATACATATATATATATATATATATATATATATATATATATATATATATATATATGTACTAATGGTATATAACAGTAGTAGCCATAATAATAATAATAATAAAGATTGCATCATGCAAAGTTTTAGCGTATAGTATATTTGCGAGACACTATATCAGGAAGTTAAGTTTGCATTTATTTTTTTTAGTTACTATATATATACATAGAAACAAAATAATTGTAATTCTAAAGAAAATAGAAAGTAATAAACTGGACATAGAAGAATGAAAGAAAGAGACTGCAACATATATATATATATATATATATATATAGATAGATAGATAGATAGATAGATAGATATGAATATGGGCAGATCAATAGATAGATAGGCATGAAGATTGATATAAAAAGTATAGATAAACTGAAATAAACTGAAATATGAATAAACTGAAATAGATGTGTTTATTGATCGACATATCATATGATATGTACAGATTTAGATAGACAGATAGATAGATAGATTTGAAGGAATATAGATAGATAGATAGATAGATAGATATGAGCAGACTGTGATATATCATATATATTGTAGTATACATTTTGAATGAATGAATAAGGTGAAAAAAGGAAAGACAGAAGCTAACAGAGAAGATGAAAGAAAGAGGCTACGTGATAGATAGATAGAAAGATAGATAGATAGGTATGAAAAGGACTGAGATAGATAGATAGATAGATAGATAGATAGATAGATAGATAGATAGATAGATAGAGTCAATATGAGATAAAAGAACTGATAGATAGATAGATTTAGTATGAGATAGATAGATATGAAAAGGACTGAGATAGATAGATAGATATGAACAGTTAGAGATAGATAGATAGATAGATAGATAGATATGAACAGTTATGGATAGATAGATAGATATGAACAGTTAGAGATAGATAGATAGATAGATAGATAGATAGATAGATAGATATGAACAATTATAGATAGATAGATAGATAGATAGATATGAATATGGGTAGATCAATAGATAGACAGATAGGCATGAAGATTGATATAGAAAGTATAGAAAGTATATTCTTCTTCTTCTTCTCCTTCTCCTTCTTCTTCTTCTTCTTCTTCTTCTCCTCCTTCTTTTTCTTCTTCTTCTTCTTCTTCTTCTTCTTCTTCTTCTTCTTCTTTTTCTTCTTTTTCTTCTTCTTCTTCTATGTATCGTGTCGCATCAGGACGTTGACAATCGTGGCACTCCACACTTTTTTTTGTCTTTTGTAGCTCTTCATATCTTCTATTTTTGTGCGAAATCTCCCAAACTATACTCCGTCCAAATACCGAATTTTAATTGACACAGTATCATGGCGCGCACACACACACACAAAAATGTCATAATTATGCGATTGCGAAGATTGCCTAGTGGTTGAGACAGTTGCATTCAATTTTCCTTCTCTAATCAGCCAGCCATAATTTTCTTTTACAAAGTTTAACTATCAATATACAGCTGCGTATATATACCTGTGTACGTGTCTGCTCGTGTATACGTGAGATTTGACTGAATTGGGTCAGGATTCACGCTTACGATGTTGATCGAAAACTACGACTTACGAATAGTATGCCCAACAGAGGTTCCGAAATGACCGCTGTATCTGGATAGAACATCGACAACCCTCCACATCATAGACACACATACACGCACGCACGCACACATACACAGACACACACACACACACACACATACACAGACACACACATATATATATATATATATATATATATATATATATATATATAGATAGATAGATAGATAGATAGATAGATAGATAGATTTGTTAATCTGTAGAAGTTTCTCACTTAGCTGAATGGTGTTGGTTGAGTCATGCCTACTACGTCGTTTCGTGAGCATATTAAGATAACATGTTCACTCTTCAGGGCTTGCTTTCTCATATATATATATATATATATATATGTGTGTGTGTGTGTGTATATATGCGTTTTCGACGTATGAGTGTACAGCAACGTCCAAACTAAACGGACATATACACACACAAACAAACACACACACACACACACACGCATATATATATATATATATGAAATGGGAGAAGTTTATCACTTAGCTGAGTGGTGTTTGTTCAGTCATGCTTATACGTAGCTACATGAGCATATCAGTATGTTTACTCATCAGATCTTGTTTCTCTCTCTCTCATATATATATATATATATATATATATATATATATATATATATATATATATATATATATATATATAAACGCGAATATATATATATAAACGCGAATATATATATATATATATATATATATATATATATATATTCGCGTTTATATATATATATACATATATATATATATATATATATATATATATATATATATATATATATATATATATATATTCGCGTTTTCGACGTATGAGTGTACAACAACTGCCAAACTACTACCACAAAGAAATTGATTATAGTGGTAAAAAAACAACCAACCTTTTCGGAACAGCCGAATACAGTGCACATAGTTTGCAACAAGCTCTACTATACTGGTTGCATCCTAAGGCTATACAGCCCAGTCTGTCCTGCTATTTTACCCATAGCTGGGGGAGAAGAGATGGATTCATTTCTTTTTCAAGGGGTATAAGCACGTAAGTGAATGTAAGGAACTCGTCTGGAATCCGAGCCCCTATCCATCACTCTACACTACCTCCATTATATATATATATATATATATATATATATATATATATATATGTATATATATATATATATATATATATATATATATATATATGTATGTATATATATATTGGGTTGATGCAAAAACATATATGTATATATATATATATATATATATATATATATATATGTATATATGTATTAGGTTGGTGCAAAAACATTGTCGTTTTCTCACATATGTTACTATGTGAGAAAACGACATTATTTTTGCACCATCCTTATATATATATATATATATATATATATATATATGGGGGGAGAGAGAGAGAGAGAGAGAGACTCTTCGATCCTAAAATGAATGTCTGCTCGAGAGGTTAGATAATTCTTATTCCAAACACCAGTTCAGATATATTTGTGTTTGTTAACACCCACAGAAACAGGCTATTATTTATCCTGTATCTCTGTTCAGTGGACCTTACTTACAATTTTCTGATAAACAATTTGGACAAATTACGTCCGCTCTAATCCTTGGTCACGCTGTCTTGTGGCTTCGTGGCCATTTAAAGTGTTTAAATTAAAAAAGAATTAAATCTAACCCGGTCCTGTATTTTCAGTTTTTTTTCCATGAAAACTTGATTCTATCTATCTATCTATCTATCTATCTATCTATCTATCTATCTATCTATCTCAGTCTGTCCATATCTATCTATCTATCTATCTATCTATCTATCTATCTATCTATCTATCTATCTATCTCAGTCTATTCATATCTATCTATCTATCTATCTATCTATCTATCTATCTATCTATCTATCTATCTATCTATCTATTCCAGTCTGTTCATATCTATCTATCTATCTCTGTATATATATATATATATATATATATATATATATATATATATATATATCTGTTTTGATCTTTTCGCGATTTATCCATCTATCTAAACATATGTATCCTAAATAGCTATATATATATATATATATATATATATATATATATATATATATATATATATATATATATATATATATATATATATATATATATTTAAGCTATGCTGTATTTACAGGGCTCAGGATATAAGCATGTGTACGTATGGAGACTGATACCAACTCCAGGTGATATCAAAAACAGCAACATGACAGGTTTACTTCGTCGATGAACTGGCGTCATCGGGAATACGCACACACATACACACATATTTATATTTTTATACACACGTATATATATATATATATATATGTGTGTGTGTCTGTGTGTGTGTGTATACTGATATATTTTTGCACACATATATTTAGATATATTTCTTTACTGATAGATAATAAGAAAGTTGCAGTATTATAAATAGATCTTGATAGACATAGATCGAAAGAAAGAGATAGACAGATAGGTAGATATATAAAAGAAAGAAAGAAAGGAAGGAAGAAAGAAAGTTAGATAGATAGATAGATAGATAGATAGATATTAACAAACTGTAATGGATATATATATATATAGATATTAACAAACTACATCGATAGATAGATTATTAGCAGACTGCGATAGATAGATATATAGATAGATAGATAGATAGATAGATAGATAGATAGATATTAACAGACTGCGATAGATTGACAGATGACCAATAACTATGGAAACGTATATAACCGTACAGCCATCATCAAATTAAAGTTTGCCAGATAAATACAAACGAAAAAAACAAAACAAAAAAAACTTGTCATACTTGGTCCGTACCAAGTCGAGAGACGTCGAGGTGTCATGCGAAACTCCTCCAGCCTCCAATTCGACGTCAGATCGATATTCCGATGGGACAGATACGGGCAGGCAAGTCTAAACAAATCAAAGCAACACGGGCGATCATCATGATACGTTTAAATACGTCAACAGTATACGAAGGTTGCCGAAAATTGATTAGCCTGACCGAAAAGGGATTTAAGATAAAAAAAAAGGTCTGATGTTTAGATATTTGGTCCGATTTCGATAGGTCGTTTGGCCTGACAACATTTTAACAGCGCTTCTTATAAGTAAACGGTGTTTCATTAAGACGGATTATACATAAGGGTGTTTCATTAAGACGGATTATATATAAGGGTGTTTCATTAAGACGGATTAAAGTCAGCGGTAAATAAATCAATGATATTGGTGAAAATTTATTTATTTCTCTATTGACATGTGTGAAAATAATATCGCCGAAATGTCCGCCAAATCTAAAAGAAAAAGCAAAAAATCATTAGAAGCTTATATTTAATTCACATTTAAAATCGGTCCAAATTGGAACCCACTTTATCTTTCTATACTGTTGGAAAAGATATGTCTCCAATCCCCCAACAGGTATGGGCTAAATAGTTGAAAATTCATCTGGAAATATCGCCGCTATTCTCAAATGATGTTAATGCAATATTCACACGCATTATAACCAAAAACTTTTGTGGTTTCTCTCTTCTCTTTAATATATATATATATATATATATATATATATATATAGAGAGAGAGAGAGAGAGCGAGAGAGAGAGAGAGAGCGAGAGAGAGAGAGAGATAGATAAACCTAGTGAGCCAGACAAACCTACCTAGGTTTCACCTAAACGGATCGTCAGGGAAAGTCGGCTAAAGAGGCAGAGGGAAAGGCATATTTATAGGCGACCGCCAAAATTATACCATGTATATATACCAAATTATACCATATAAATCTTGGTTACTAAATTAAGACGATTTTTCCCGGTTATTTGTCATTCCACCTTAATGTTCGTATTTTATTGCATTTTATTATGCCCTCCACTCTTTGTTGAATAAATCTTTAAAGGGTGGTTTGTGTTTGCGTTTGCGTCGTCCATTTTTTTTTTTTTTGGTCACATGGTATAATTTGGCTATCGCCTATAAATATGCGTTTCTCTTTGCTTCTTTAGCCGACTTTCCCTGACGATCCGTTTAGGTGAAACCTAGGTTGGTTTGTCTGGCTCACGTGGTTTATCTAGGTCTGCTCTACGGTTGTATTGAGCTCTTTTGTTAGTTAGTTGTTTACTCGTATCGGGGTTTTTTCTTTGGGCTTCAAACCTGTATCTGTGCGATTTTTTTGACAGACTTTCATGTTTGTAGCTCTTTCTTTTTTTAAAACCTTTTTTTTCCTCGAGATTGATTTGATTATTGGCAAATCAAAAATTCAAGGGTTTTTCGAAACGAGTATAGTTATCTATATTTGTATATATATATATATATATATATATATATATATATATATATATATATATATAGAATTAATGATTCTTTTTTAATCCAGCATTTTTATTCCTTCAAAAATTATTATAATGGACACTCCGTATTTGAAGTAATTGTCTGCACTGTTCAATAAATAAAAATGAGGCGTCTATTTCAAATATGAAGTGTTAACTCTAATAACCTTTGAAGTAGTGTCGGGCTTGTAGGATGTATAATACATGAAACCAAATCTCCCTTGAAACCATGCCTCTGGATTTTAACTTGTTTCAGTAGTCACATTTTACAATGAAACACAGAAAGAGCTAGTGAAGGCAATTCAAAGAAAGTTTAAGCTAAAGGCAAAACTTAGTAACTGATCAAAATCGTCCAATTTGATATAAATTAGGTTGGTGCAAAAATAATGACATAATAATGTCGTTTTTTGACGTATTTTTTAACGTCAAAAAACGACATTATTTTTGCACCAACCTAATACATGAATTTACAGAGAAATAAGGTACACATACACACACACACATGAATTTAACTCTACATGCAAACACACACACACATATGTATGTATATAGGATTATTACCAATATATAATCTGTCACTTAGCAGACTGATGATATATATATATATATATATATATATATATATATATATATATATATATATATATATATATATATATATACATGCAAACACACACATATGTATGTATATAGGATTATTACCAATATAAAATTTGTCACTTAGCAGACTGATGATATATATATATATATATATATATATATATATATATGCACCCAACATATATATCTATATATATATATATATATATATATATATATATATATATGCAAACACACACATATATGTATGTATATAGGATTATTACCAATATAAAATTTGTCACTTAGCAGACTGATGATATATATATATATATATATATATATATATATATATATATATATATAATTAATTAAGTTGTAAGGAACTTGGTAAACCGAATTGGTAAATCCAAAGAGGATGAAATCCTGAGAGCTCAATGTTAAGACAGAGCTAATATGTAATGAAAAACAAACCACTTTAATGTACCATTAATGGTACATTAAAGTGGTTTGTTTTTCATTACATATTTATATATATATACATATATATATATATATATATATATACATGCAAACACACACACATATGTATGTATATATGATTATTACCAATATAAAATTTGTCACTTAGCAGACTGATATATATATATATATATATATATATATATATATATATATATATATATATATATATGTATGTATTATGGGTACGTGGCGGAGTGGTTAGAATGTTCGCATTCTGAGCATGAGTCGATTTGTCAGGAAGGAGACATCCTGGTGTCATCGGAAGTTATCAGATTGGAGGGGTCAAAACCTTCCTTTTTATATAAAAAAAAACAGAAGTCATGCGTAATACACGCTTAGGCGATCATATATCTTTCGATACATGACTTCCCGCAGTAGGTTGCCATGTCTTTTTGCGGTAGACCAGTTGCTATCCATTAGAACCTAGTCTGTCTTGCTATTTACTCATAGCTGGGGTTGGGGAAAGAAGACTATTCATAGGTTTACCAAGGGTATTAGCAGGGTAAGGGAATATAATGGATTCGACTGGACTTAGAATACCCTCCGTTAATCTTCCACAATCTTAATCCTCGCTAAATTTGTTTAATAAATAGTATATTAATTAATTTCCATTTACCGACTTCAATATTCAAGAAATCTTATTAAGAAAATTTAAGCCCCGGTAAACATTTCTCAAATATTCAGGTCCGTGTTCATTAATAATAAGCAACAAATTAAAATAAGTTGGATTCATAAATGAAAAAATCCATTCCTAAAAAATATTTAAGTTGAGATTCCGTTTATTTATTACTAGATAGTATCGGGTCGAACCAGAGGGACGTAGGTTCGAATCCTGCAGGGATAGCGTAAATTTTTTTTAATGAGATTTCTCGGACATTCAGTCTAATCGAGGGATATAAATAAATATACGGCTTAATATATAAACAGAGCGTCTACTCAAATATGAGTATCCACTAAAAATACCATATAACGTGATGAACATATATATATATATATATATATATATATATATATATATATATATGTAAGTATGTATGTATATTATAGCTGATATGTATTTTTTTGTATATGAATGTATATATATATGTTTGTATAAAAGTTCATTTTGACTATACGCCCATGTGCAAATTGATTGAAACAACCGATTTGGTTTCCTTCTTTCATCATACGGCCAGTTTTTGTCCGACTGGAGTAACAGGGTGTAATCGATTTCTGTTTTTTCATCAGTTGATGTCATTTGCAGTGGTGTGCAGTAGTATGAATCTATTTTCGGGTGTATGATAAAATCTGTTTGGCCTTGAAAAATATTGCATCATCTGTGTTTGCATCAGATTTTTATCATACCCAAACACTATTTTCTCGATTTTCGATTAGTTGTCTCACGGCCGTTGTCTGCGATGGACGTTACTCCAAGGAAGCGTACGAACATTCTAACGCTGCACAAACACACTGACAAGCCTTACCAGTGAGCAAATCAAAGTGGTATCGACTGACTCGTAAATTCTCCTGATTTAAATCTAATTGAATATCTGTGATCAATCTGCAAGGAAAGACTTCGTGGAATGGATATACGAAGTACTCACATGCCCACTGGTTCATGCTTCATTGGAAAAATACGAAAAGATTAAATAAAAACAGAATTATTCGTTTTGTTTCAATATTTCCACACGAACTTGACGTAATTTTCAGTTGACATTATGAATACAATCGCGTTTTCTAAATTCTTCCAGTTGCTAAGGACATTTTGTTTTGTTGCTAATAGTTACTTTAATGATACATAGACAAAGTCGATCAGAGAATGAAACTGGGTAAACGGAACCTTTGGGAACCGTCGATAGTTGTACTAGCCATACAAGTCATCGTGACCGAGGGTTTAAACTTGCTGGACTTGTTCAGTCTGAACGGCAGGTGAACTCTGTGGGAGTTGGACAATAAGTTCATTTCGTTTTTGCCTTGAAAAAGATGAAACGCGTCGGCTAATAATATAGTTTGCCTATCGTCTCTTACATTTATATATATATATATATATATATATATATATATATATATATATATATATATATATATATATATATATATATATATATATATATTGCCTGATAAGAGAGCCGGCAGAAACACTTTGATCATAGATACATCTCAGATGTTTTAATGCTAGACAGAATTTTTGAGTCATATTCATTTTATGTCATGTATATTGTATATTATTATCTTGTGTGAATGTATGAATACATTGACTTTAGATTGAACAAACAACATGGATTTAAAAGACTGCAACTGTGTGCTCTCTCTCACCCTCTCTGTTTCTCATCCTCCCTCTGTCTCTGTCTCTCTCTATCTATATATATATGTATATATATATGTATATATATATATATGTATAACTTTTTCCTTTAATGCATATATATATATATATATATATATATATATATATATATATATATATATATATATATATATATATATCAATCCAAGCAAATATGTTAGCTCTATCTCTGATATTGAGCGCTTTCTAATAACTACCGCGCATATAATATATGAATAATATATATATATATATATATATATATATATATATATATATATATATATATATATATATATATATATATGTATTTATTTATTAGGTTGGTGCATATATTGGTGCAAAAATAATATCGTTTTTGACGTATTTTTCAACATCAAAAATATTTATATACACACACTTTTCACACACATATATATATATATATAAAGGAAAAGGCTACAAACGCACACACACACACACACATATATATATATATATATATATATATATATATATGAATAAATAGTTGTGTGACTGTCATTAGTCTGTATATGTACATAGAGAGAAATACTCGTGATTTCAGGTATATGTATGTATCCCTCTCTATTTCTCTCTCTCGCTCTCTGTCTCTCTCAGTATAATATATATATATATATATATATATATATATATATATATATATATATATATATATATAATGGATATCGGCTTGGATTGAGGAAACGGAGAGGTGTTTTTTGAATTTCAGTCGAATGCATTGCATTCACTTACGTGCTAATATTCTTGGGAAAGGTACGAATCCTCTGGTTCTCCCCCTCAGCTATGGGTAAATAGCAGGACTGACCGGATACTATAGCCTTGGTTGGTAGCTAGTCTACCGTAGAAAGAAATGCCAACCTACTGCGGGAAAATCTGTCTCGCCATTCATGTATCGAAATGTACATGATCGCCAAAACGTGTATCACGAATGGCAGATAATTGACTGACTGTCTGTCTGTCTCTCTTTACACACGCATACACACACGCACACACATACACACACATATATATATATATAGAGAGAGAGAGAGTGAGAGAGAGAGATAGAGAGAGAGAGAGAGAGAGCGTGTGTAAATATAAAAGTGAACATAGAAGTCACTTTTATATATACATATATATATTTATATATATATATATATATATATATATATATATATTCATATATATATATATATATATGCGTCTGTAAGGAGAGAGAGAAACAGATATAATATATATATGTATATATATATATATATATTATATCTGTTTCTCTCTCTCTCCTTAAAGGGTACCGTCTAACCAGTTTCGTTTTCTGATAGACATTTTCAAGGCAAATATAAAATATGCATATATATATATATATATATATATATATACGAGGCTCATTCAATAAATAAGGTGAATTTTTCGGTATAAAGACTTCTAATACAGATAGAAGCTTACTTTTTTTTTAAATTCTTCAACGTAGTCACACACTTTTCCCATCTGTGCACAAGCTTCCGTATTCCCTCAGCGTAAAAATCTTTGAACTCATATCTCAGCCAGTCGCTCACAACACTTTTGACTTCATCGTCACTTTTAAACTTCGTGCCTTTCGTGAATGCTTTCAAGGGACCAAACAGGTGAAAGTCTGAAAGGGCAAGGTCTGGGCTGTAAGGTGGATGAGGGAGCAGTTCCCAGCCCAGCTCGTTGGTCGTCTGCACCGTTTGGGCTGCTGTGTGAGGCCTTGCATTGTCATGATGCAAGATGACTCCTTCTGACTGATGACCCCTGCGTTTGTTCTTTATGTCTTTCTTGACCTACCTCAGCAGTTCACAGTAGTTCTTCTGTCAGATTGAATGAGGTCATTGACTGATTCGATCACCTCAGGAGTCCTCACTTCTGTAGGCCTCCCAAGCCTGTCCTCATCCTCAACACTGCTCCGTCTTTCTTTAAACAATTTAGCCCACTTGTAGACATTTTTTTGGCTGAAACATGTGGCACCATACACAGTTGACATTCTCCTATGAATTTCAGCTGGTTTGCACCCTTCAATAACAAAAATCTTCATAACTGACCGCTGTTCAATCGTGGAGCATGCTTCTAGGTCGGCCATCTTTGTTAATCGCCAAAACTCTCAAAGTTTTTTTTTTAATCTGCAAATGAAATTAAATCCATGTGAAAAAGAAGTAAAACAAAAAAATAGCAAGCTTCTATTAGTATTAGAAGTCCTTATACCGAAAAATTCACCTTATTTTTGAATGACCCTCGTATATATATATATATATATATATATATATATATATGCATATTTTATATTTGCCTTGAAAATGTCTATCAGAAAACGAAACTGGTTAGACGGTACCCTTTGGGTGCCATCAATGGTTGTACTAGCGCGAAGTCACAAGTCATCGTGACCGAGAGTTTGAGCGTGCTGGACTTGTGTGGACTGAACCGCAGGTGAACTTTGTGGGTGTTGAACAAACATAAAATGTGCCAGAGCGGGCGGCGGCAGCAGGGATTATCTAACCGTCGTAGTAGACAGGCATCCCCTGATACGAGTAGCCAGCGATCATATATTTATATAATAAATGCGAATGTCAGTGTGTCCCTGTTTCATACTTTTTCAACTTTACTCATCATATCATACTATTTTGTAATCAGGCCGTGAGAAAATTAAAAAAAAATTCTAGGTCAGATCCGGACCCGCAATCCTGAAATTTTGGAATTCCAAATTTTCATTACTGCATATATATATATATACAAACATATATTGTTAAATATAACAGACGACGAATGCCTACTATGTTTGATCAGGAACCGTTCTAAGCTTCGTATATTTGCTTTAATTTCGGGAGAAAATAAAGGTAAAACTGTCCAGCATTTGGATATTTTATATTATGCTGTTCCTCGGTCTAAGCTTTCGGCACACATGAGCCATCATCAGAGTGGTTATATGAACTTTATAACAGAGATGTTCACCATCAAAGATGATATCCTGTCATGTTTACATAGAACTTTGCTATGCGACGAAAATGGTCCTTGAATAGCAGACGTAGGTCTGTGACGTCGTACCACGCAAGAGAACGAAATATTAACAACAGAACCAGATGTTTAGATGCAATGTAATATGTTGTGACTAGTTTGAAATGTAATTTTGTTGAGTGTGTGTTGTTTTGTTTTAATGTAGATGACCTCCAATATCTGAAGGTTCTTTTTAATGTGTGTGTGTATTGTTGTGTTGTCAACTAATATCTGTCTAATATTATGTACATGACTATGTTTTTCTAAGAAATGTTGTTTAATAGAACTTAACAGATCAGAAAGCTGACAGGTGAATCTACAAGAGGGTAATGTGGCCCGACTAAAAAATCTTTTGTATCAAGCACTGTTTTTTTTAAAAAAATAAAAACAAAAATACTAAAGAACTTCGGATTATTTGCCTAACGTGTTCTTTCCTATTTTCTACATATTTTCACACACACACACACATATACTAACAACACATACACACACACACACACACACACACACACACATATATATATATATATATATATATATATATATATATATATGATGTTAATTGATATCTACTGCCCTCCTGGTTGCTCTTTTTTCATTCCTGTTCATTATTAATGTTTCTGTTCCTAATTTTTTCGCACCTAGTAACCTCTTGTGTCTTAGTGGCTTTACTGTCTTGCTTGGCGTGATATAGATTTTAAAAAAATATCTGAGAAAGCAGTTGTATTTATATGAACGGGCTTGGCGCCATGTACATGGAAGTTTCGATCTGATACGGCAATTTACATGAGTCGAATTTTCAGGTTAATGTCTTGGTTTAGTAACAATTTTCGGTGTTGGCCGAAACTATTCGTAGCGCAGCCGGAAAAGTATATATATATATATATATATATATAAGGACGCGGTCATATTTAGTAAGGATAATAGCAGACAGACGGAATCAATCCATTAATGGATGCCACCATTACTGTATGCTTTGATTTTTTTTTACCAGACCATTAGCCAATCAGACTGCAGCAGATATTTCCAAGTCATTATAACAGTGGTTCTCAAGCTTTTTACCCACGGAGACCTTTCCCTTCATTTAATTTTTTTTGTTGTTGAACCCCTTTATAGCTATTAAGACAGCAATATTCTATTTTTCTCTAATAAAAGGTTTGCGGTTTTAATAATCAAAGAAATGCTATATAATTAAGCTTTATTTTTAAATGAAAACTAATTCAAGAGAAATAAATTATTCTACAATTATTATAATAATAATAGTAATAATAATAATAATTATAATACTAATAATTTTTATTGACCAATATATTGGTTCGGCCAAAAATATGCCCTTTGAACCCGTATAAACTGGTTCAGGGTCGGTTTTTCTCCCCGAAAGAGACTCCGCCCTTCGGCGTAGCCTCGTTCGGGTTCCTCCCCGCCCGAAGGCAGAGAGTTCAACCGATCAGCCGGTCGCCCGACTTCGGACAGCAGTATTTAGTCACCCTCCCACGAGGGCATCATGTGGCACAAGGCCGGTTTAACGTGGGATCTCCGAGCCCCTAGGATCTCCGAGCCCGTGGGCACGGCCAAAAGTATGCCCATTGAACCCGTATAAACGGGTTCAGGGTCGGTTTACCTCCCCGAAAGAGACTCCGCCCTTTGGCGTAGCCTCATTCGGGTTCCTCCCCGCCCGAAGGTAGAGAGTTCAACCGAGCAGCCGGTCAGCCGGTCGCCCGACTACGGACTGAACTCCCTGCTTACTCTTGAGGCGCAGTATTTATTACGTATGGCATAGTCCATTATGTTATTATGGGTAAGGTCCCATAACAATATAAATCCCGTTTCTTTTAAATAAAAAAAAAAAAAATAATGCCGTATAATATATGGACTGTGACAAGATTGCGTCAACCTGATATTTTAATTAATTTTAACTTAAGTGACTTTCAGTCTCTACTCAGCACCTGAAGATTGCGTTGTGCATGAAACTCCGTGTTGTGCTACCGATGAGAAAATGAATGTATCAGGTCATCCTATAAGTTCTGTCCGAATTTTAACTTTTTGTTAAAATGAACGAAATTTAAAGAGTATTTTATAATGTCTAATGGAGCTGAACATTATTTTTATGTTTAGATGCATTTAAACTGATCAAATTTTATTTCAGAGAACAATAAAATTAAATTTTGTTTGATTAAAACCCTGCTAACATGGAAGTACCCAAGAATCATTTGAGGCACATAATGCTTTATGAATTCAAGAAAGGAAACTCAGCAGTCGAAGCGGCTAGAAACATTCACTCAGTTTATAGAGAGGAATGTGTGAATGAAAGAACTTGCAGAAGATTGTTTGCAAAATTCAGAGGTGGTGATTTCACCCTTGAAGATGAAGATCGAACAGGACGGCTAGTTGGTTGATGAAAAGCTTCTTGAAGCAGCCCTGGAAGAAAATCCTGCTTTATCAGTTGAGGAATTGGTAGTTGTTCTCAGTTCAAACCATACAACTGTTCATCGTCATCTTCAACAACTTGGAAAAGTTCCTAAACTTGGAAAATGGGTGACTCATTAATTCTCTGAAAACAACCTCAAATCCCGAGTTGACATCTGCTCTTCTCTCCATTCTCGACAACTTGTTTTACCTTTTTTGGATAGACTTGTGACTGGCGACGAAAAATGGATCTTTTATCGAAATGTTAAGCGTCGTAGACAGTGGCTTGGTAAAGGGGAAGGACCCCAGCCACAGTCGAGAATGGAAGTTCATGGGTAAAAGGTTCTTCTTTCAATCTGGTGGGATTGCCACGGAATAATCCACTTTGAATTCTTACCGCCTAATGCAACAATTAATGCTCAAATATACTGTCAGCAATTAGAGCGTTTGAACCAAGCTTTGAGGAAAAAAAGACCTGCTCTAGTGAATCAAAAAGAGGTGATGCTTCATCAGGACAATGCGCGACCACACACAGCAAGAATCACATCACAAAAGATCGAAGAACTTGGTTAGGAGAAAATTCCCCATCCACCTTATTCTCCCGATCTTGCTCCTTCAGACTACCATTTGTTTCGTAGCTTACAGAATCATTTGGAAGAAACAGCTTTTGTAACACAGGAAGAGGTTAAAACTGACATTTCCAGTTCTTGGAATCAAAGCAAAAAGAATTTTACAGTAATGGAATTAGTAAGCTTGTTAATAGATGGAAGGAAGTCATAGAAAATCAGGGAAAATATATTGTTGATTGAATCTGTAATTAAATGTAACATTTGGTCACTTGTTTTCTTTATTCAAAATTCGGACAGAAATTATAGGATGACCTGATACATGCATTAATATATACTTAATAGCTCTGTTATATTATATGGAACACTATTATATTAACATCAGCACTCAATAATGATGCAAGCTGAAATTCTGTCAGACAACAACTGACACTTCCTGCCAAGTCAAGGCAACTTTAAATAAATAGGGCACCGACTAGGATCCTGTTATGGAATGTGATTCACAGTGGAGGCCTAAAATAGGTTCGACGTACAAAACGCTAGGAACTTGATATAATAGGTAATGACGCAGAGTTGTGGTCGCTGATACTTTAGTATTCGACTAACGGTCGTCAGGCATCGACTGACTCACCCACTGAGCGATTCCCACGTTCCTCTTACTACTCCTACTTATTATAGGTGGGAGTGTCTATTAATTATAGAATAGGTGTGTTCCACTATAACATTCCCGCCCTAAAACTTTACTCCGTAGGAGTAAACAGTTTCCTTTATTTTTCATTAATTTTACATGAAATATGAAGAAAAAAAAAAAATCCATTTTTTTTTTTAAGCAACATCGTAGCGTATCTCCTACGTTTTTTTGATCCACTTTTAAATGATCAGTTGACTTTCTTTTTTCTCCTGGATCGGCGTACCTCAGGTAAAATTGTTGCAGGCGTTGTTAGATCAAACGTATTGAAAATTACCTCCATCGGTGTTTCTTCCGCGGGACCGCTGTCAACCACGTCTGAAAAACGTTGTCTGATCTTGTTACTGCACGTGAATTTTTCACCTTTCACCAAGTACATCATATAGCTAATCCGCTTTTCTATTTTTTGGTACCTCCATAATGTTACCAGAAACAACCTTCCGCTTTGAGCTTCTTAAGGATGGAGTCACAGTTTCTGTAGGTTCTTCTTGTGGTTCTATTTGTTCAGCCTCTAGCTTCCCTTTTGTTGATCTTGTGCTTCTTAACGTTTTCAGTGGTGACTTCAGTTGACTTAAATCATTTAATAATACTGCATGTCCTTGGCTGTGGGTAACTCGCTCCCTAGTTTTTCTCGGTGTCGGCTTCATGCTTACTTTCTGGAGCTTGTTTTTCACATATATCGTCAGTGTTACCCATTGAACTTTTTTAAATACACCGGTTTTCTCTAATCTGTCCAATTCTTTATCTATCTGTTCAATTGAAGTAAACAGCACATTCCTTTTCTTTTTGAATACCGCCTGAGCGTTTTCTTTTAGCTGGAATTTTGCCTCCATCTTGGTACACGTTCCCAAACCTGGAGAAAAACAGTAAGAAATGTTTCCTTACTAATATTTTGGCTTCTGAGTTTAAACTTTCAGCCTTGTAACAGAAAGAATTTATCGGTAGATCCCATAATTGAAATTCTGTTATCCAATTCGTACCAAGTAAGTTTGTGGTATTTTCTATGACAAATAGTTTAGCTTTTCGCGTTTTTTTAATTTAACGTGACGTTTGTAACGAATTCTCCAATAAATTGTATTTTTTCTCCCGTCACTGACCACGTGATTTTATTTGTCTTCATTAAAGTTGGTTTCCCCAACTTCTTCCATGTATGCAAATTTATGATAGATAGGTCGGAACCAGTGTCGAGTTGCATTTTTATTTTTTTATTACTTATTTCGACGGTAACAAATTTTCTGGTTATTCCATCGTTCACCTCGTCAGACTTTAATTTTCTCATTTTATTGTCTTTATTTTTTGACCTGCAGTGCGAGCTTTTATGACCCACTCTTTTACAGTTGAAACATTTTTTATTCCTAAAATTGCAACATCTGTACCAGTGAAGTTCACCGCAAGCAAAACATGGCTTTGGGAGTTTTTGTTTATTTTTCTCTGGTATTTCACTTTTTGTTTGATAATCCGCAATTTTAGAATTCTTTTTGGTAGACTGACTTTCTTTTTTGTAGCGTATTTTCTTTACATGCGAAACGCCAGACTGTTCTATCTTTTTCGAATCTTTCTTTACGCTAACATATCTTGTGCAGTCTTCTGCCAACTTCTGTATCGAAATCCTTGGTTCGTTTTCTAATTTTGACAGCACTAATTTTATCAACTCTGCGTCTCTTTCCGATACCAGCCCCTGAACAAACACTAAGCACTTACAATTGTCAGCGCTTAACTCTGCTAGCTTAAATCCTTCACAATGCTTATTCACATTGGCTGCGTACGTTATATAGTCGTATTCGTCATCTTACATCAGATTCAAACATTTCCACCTCTTGTGAAACAAAGATGTCTTTTTACTAAATAATACACTTAATATATTTACCACCTCGGTAAATGTCAACTCGCTAGTTAATTTTTTTTTTTCCGTTAAAATGTAGTTTACCAATTTGTTATGCTCAGCAGTTCCTAACTTACTTAAAAGAAGCCTAACCTTCTTTCCTTCAGACCACGAGTGGCAGTTCTCGTTATACACGTCCGTATATTTTTTATAATACTCTTCAAAAGTTATCTCTTCATCTGGACTGTACGTGAATATTTCAATTGAATTCCATATTGTATTCTCTGGGAAAGAATCATTTTGTAGATTTTTCTCTTTCCTCTTCTCAGTTATTTCCAGAATTTTGTTTTGAAACTCCTTATGCATCTGTTCCATTTCTCCTTGAAACTGCATTTGTCTATTAAAAGTTTCCTCCTGTACGTTTGAAATGTATTATATAAAAGTTTCATAACTGGATTCTACACTATCTGTCTATATCTTTGAGATGAGGTATTATGTACATTATTTAGATTATTCGGATATTGTCCTCATCTTTGTCGCCATATTTATTACAACGTTTCGGCCGTTTTACGCTCCGGCCTTCCTCAGGTGGTTGGAATGCCGAACTGAACCCTTTATTTCGATCACTGGGGTAGACTGTTCTAGTTCCACGTGCCATGTTCGATGGATGTCAGTTATCCACACCTTTATCCACTGTGCCATGTGTCCTCAAAGACACATAGCACAGTGGGTGAAGACACTGATTAAATCCAGTGACAGGATCCAAAGGGTGTGAGTTCAATACCCGGTTAAGACAGTGGAGAACTTTCAGAGGAAAAATTAACAGGAGATAACTGATAACTGACATCCATTGAACACGGCACGAACAATCTACCCCATTGAGCGAATATGGCATTGAACAGCCTACCCCAGTGAGCGAAATAAACGGTTCAGCTCGACATTCCATCTATCTGAAGAAGGCCGGAGCGTACAACGGCCGAAACGTTGTTATAAATATACCGACAAAGATGACGACAATAGTCCGAATAATGTAAATAATGGATTCTACACGTCTGATTCCATAGGTTCCGCAGAGGAACGTCATGAGGACGAGTGTGTGGGTCACTTCCGGGCAAGTTGAAGTCAACTTTAGACAAATTCAAGCCTTCGGCACTTTCTTCTACTCTGATGTTCTTTCCACTAACCAACTCTAGCAAAGCCAAATGGCGTTAGGGAATGGGAGCAGGTTTTGGTGAAATTGGAAGCTTTTAATTCTGAACCTGTACGTTGGCGGTGAATGTAGTCACCAACACGATTCATCGTAAGGAAAGAAATTCTTGGATACGAGATAAAGCAGACGACAACGACAAGCGTAAGAAGAGGCAAAAGGAAGTGACGATTATCAAGACAAAGATAATCGATAGCAACTGAACCCTTGACGATAATAAGATGGCAGTTCCCGAGAATGTATTCATCGACGCCATCATCATAAAGGCAACGGTCAGTAGAGAAGAAATTCTATTCTTGGTTACGAGATAAAGTCGACGAGATTTGGAAAGAAATAATTTTATTAAAAATTCATAAAAAAATATTAACAAAATACGTAAGAGGAAGCGATGCTTTCAACTTATTTTAGAGAATTTATGTGGCGAGAACAAATGAAAAAAAAATACCCGGAAAATGCATTTTTATTTTCAAAATTATTGGTTAAAGTTACTTGTCCACTATTTACAGTATTCTGACTATTGTCCTCATCTTTGTAGCCAAATTTATCACAACTTACCATAAAGAAGACCGGAGCGTACAACGGCCGATAAATAATAATTGTGATAAATAAGGCAACAAGGACGAGGACAATTGTCCAAATAATGTAAATAGTGTACATAATACCACATCTCAGAAATATAGACAGATCTATCTATCTATCTATCTATCTATCTATCTATCTATCTATTAGGTTGGTGCAAATATAATGTCGTTTTCTCACATATGTTACTATGTGAGAAAACGACATTATGTTTGCACCAACCTAATATCTATCTATCTATCTATCTATCTATCTATCTATCTATTAGTTGTGATAAATATGACAACAAAGATGAGGACAATAGTCCGAATAATGCAAATAGTGTACATAATACCTCATCTCAGAAATATACACAGACACTGAACGATCGGATAAATATGGCAACAAAGATGAGGATAATAGTCCGAATAATGGAAATAGTGTACATAATATCTCATCTCAGAAATATAAACAGATCTATCTATCTATCTATCTGTCTATCTATCTATCTATCTATTAGTTGTGTTAAATATGGCAACAAAGATGAGAACAATAGCCCGAATAATGTAAATAGTGTACATAATACCTCATCTCAGAAATATAGACAGATCTATCTATCTATCTATCTATCTATCTATCTATCTATTAGTTGTGATAAATATGGTGACGAAGATGAGGACAATAGTCCGAATAATGTAAATAGTGTACATAATACTTCATCTCAGAAATATAGACAGATACTGAGTTACTCGTCGTTATGTGTTTATTTAAATGTTAGCAGATATCTTTTTATAATATTACGAATAAAAAAAATATTTTGATATTTATTTCTTTATAAAAGGATAAATAATACATATTTCATTATAGTTGGTTCATATATATATATATATATATATATATATATATAATCTTGTAAATAGAATATTATTCTTCCCTGTGTCTTTTCTGTAAATATTTTCATGATAATTGTTCTGATGAGCTCTTCTCTACGGTACCTAGACTTTATGGATCTAAGCGCAGTATTAAATTGTCTGCAAGATCACATTTTACACTTGAACGGCAAGATACAGCCGTAAGTTCTATGCTAACAGTTTATTCTCTCTCATTTCTCACTCGGAAAACACTTTACCGACTTCTTGCTTCCCAGTCCACTTTGATCTTCAAAAATTTAAACGCAATGTCAATCATTATCTTCTGTTTTCTTAATTTCTTTCTTGTACTGTTCTCTCTCCTTAATAGTATATTTCCCTCATATTCTCTAACAATGAGTAATTCCTTGCGTCTTAGTGGCTTTACTGCTTTGATTATGGTGAAAATATAAAAAAAGCAATCTAATAAATGAATTAACATCTTTGTTGTCACTTCTTAAGAATAAAGAAAACGTATAAATCATATATCTTCTGATGTTAGTTCTTTATGTACTAAATAAATATATCTCCTTAGGACGTAAGCGATCATGGCTCTCCAAAGATGACTTTTTCTTTATTATCTGTGAAGAGTAAATCATTCTTGGCAAACATAGTGGAGTGGTTTCCCATTGCTTTCTCCTAAGATTCCTTATTATCTGTGAATTTCCATGCATTTCTGTGGAACAGATTTTCTTTAGACCAAGTTCCTTCAGGGCGTAGGCAGTCAAGACACTTCAATGATAACTTTTTTTTTATTAGTGAACATGTTGTGGATTCCGAGATGAAATCCGGTCTCCGATGAATGACAAACGCAGGAATGAAATATACCAAATAAATGTATTTACACAATAATACAATTGGTAATACTGTTAGTATTAGGTTGGTGCAAAAATAATGACGTAATAATGTCGTTTTTTGACGTATTTTTAACGCCAAAAAACGACATTATTACGTCATTATTTTTGCACCAACCTAATAGATCCAGAAACACGGTTAGTAGCAATAATAATATATATATATACGGTCTCGAAGTAGGACTTCCTTAGATTCTACGTGTTCGTAACTGTGACTTCTACAAGCAGTTACCTCACACTATTACTCTACCTCCAACTCAATCAAATCTCAATCTCAATCTCTCACTGTATACTCTGACTCTGGGTATTTAACGGCAGCAGTCCAAGTACACGCTGGTCGAGTCCACTTGTATGAAAAAGGGGTGGACCCCATAACAGAACAGCAACACATTTTTGGTAAAATAGTGCACTGGTTTCCCGTTGCTGTCTCCACAGATTCTTTATTATCCCTGAATTGGTAAGCCTCCTTGGGAATAAACCTTTTTTTTATGCCATTTCCCTTCAGGACGTAGGCGATCATAACTCTCCAAAAATGATTCTTCTTTATTATCTGTGAACAGAAACGCATTCTTGGTAAACACAATAGAATGGTTTTCCGTTCCGTTTACTACAGTTTTTTTAATTCAAAATTTTTACCTTTCCTAGTCTAGTTTTCACTCGAGGTTAGAGAGTCTAGTCTATCATGTTATTTTTCTTATAGAAAGAAATGAAGAGGAGAAACGGATTCATGCCTTTCCGAAATAACTTAACCGCCGTAGACTAGTCCAGACTTCGAACCCGCCTCGCCGGTACCACTTACCGCGCTGAAAGAAAGTTTTACTAAATATTTGGTGGAATTGTATTCGTGTGATCCATTTTCATTTTCTACCCTTCAATATTACGATTACAACAGAAAGGTTAGTTATAAACATTAGAAGAAGAAACCTTGTTTGATTAATATCGAAGGTGTGGTGTTCCATTATAATAATATACGACGCAAAACATGGAAAAGTCAGATCTGAAAAGTTTGAAGACTTTAGTAAAAGAAATATTCCGCACCTTTCTAATTCTCAAGTTCTTGCTTAATGAGGTGACCACCCGCCCCAGAGTTTAAGACATACATTCGATAGAATCATTCTTAAACAGTTTGAAGAGGTACAAACTAGACATTCTGTTTCTTTCCATCAAATCAAATCTCGTTTACGGAAACAGAAACAAGAAATTTGTGAATCTTTAGAGTTATAAAATTTTGAAGACGATGTAACATATTTTAAAAATATACTCTCTTTAAACATGTATTTATTTTAAATTCTCCACCCTTTATTTCGAAATTATTCCTTAGATGCCCTGATAATTAACCAAGTTTACTCTTTTCGGATAATTTAACTGAAAAGTTAGGTTAGATCTGGAGTCCATAAAGTGGTCGCTTATTGACCACAGCTGATCGATGCGACTATCCAGGAGGGGGATAAATGTCTGTGTGTCAAAAGCAAGTTCATAAAAAAAATCGTCGTTGCTTACGAGGAACACTCGACAATTTCCAACCAAATATAAACTTCGTTACTGCTTATGAAACACTTTCTTCCCATTAATAATATCAACCAATTTCAATAAAAAGGATTTTAATTTATTTTTAAA
>OZ010600.1:57693152-57768152 GCA_963932145.1 Acanthosepion lycidas | reverse complement strand
ACCTAATATATATATATATATATATATATATATATATATATATATAGAGAGAGAGAGAGAGAGAGAGAGAGAGAGAAAGTTGCAAATTAAAAAATTATGTTTTATTTTATGTAAGTATTTATTTATTTATATATATATGATGCTTCAAATTGTCCTCGGTCTTTCATCAGAAATAACTGTTTGTTACAAATAAATTAAAATTACTGTTTGTCAGCAAGTAGAGTCCTTCGCGAGACGCGGACGTCACGTGATATGGAACGTCACTGTTCGAATATTCCTAACTATATATATATATATATATATATATATATATATATATATATATATATATGACGTCATACATTATGACCTGGACAAGTCCAAAAATTATTTAAGACATTTTTTTTTAATGTTTATACATTCTTTTTATGAATACAAATATTTAAGTAAATGCTCTGTTTATAATAAACAGTATTAATATCATGTCTTAAATAATTGTCAGACTTTGTCCATTTCATAATGTATGACGTCATTTGTTTACATCTGGATACGCCATGAGCAGATATGAATGTACGTGAGAGATTCATGGAAGATTGTAGTTTAAAACCAGTAAAATCGTCCTTGCTAACCGAACGATCCACTGTCGCCCAATCGGTTTAGGCATGACAGGTTATATGACGGTTCCGTATAGGATACAGGTTCGATTCCTATCGGAGAACGCATATTTTCTATGAAAATTTCTTGGACATTCAGGCCGGTACCTTTTGTTAATACTGTTTATTATAAAAATAGAATTTACTTAAATATTTGTATCTATAAAATTGTCCAATTGTTAAGCTGTAAAACGTTGTATCTTAGAAGTGATTAAATATATCTTACTGGAATTCTCCGTTGAGTATTATAACACTACTAGACTCTACTTTGAACAATAAGAATGTATAATTATTCCACTAGCTTAACAGAATTGGTCTAGGAGAAAGACAACTCTCAATTCACGACATGCGGAGGGTCGTTTCAGAACTAACCACACTACAAAAAATGTGGATGGTCCCGTACAAAACCTTCACCACTATAATCAAATCTAGTGTGCTGATCTGCTTGAATACGTTGAATTCGGCGGGAGAGTCGAATATATATATATATATATATATATATATATATATATATATATATATACCGGGTGTAACAGCAGAATTGTCCAATTGTTAGATTAAGCTTTAATCTATTGTATCTTATAAATGATTAAAGATATCTTACTGGAATTCTCCGAGATTTTTATAACACTACTAATACGAGATTTTTTATAACACTACTTTGTACAATAAGAATGTATTTAGCTCTAAGCTAAAATGATGACCCCTCCTTCTGTTGTGACCTCCTGATCCAGTTTTTCTCTTTGCTGTTCCCTCTTTTTAAAAAACTTATTCACCGTTCGCTTGATGGTTCTTGAATGGACTTTCAAGCTGGAAGCCAGAGTATGAATGTTGGTACCATTACTGAAGGTCTAAATGATCTTTTACCGACCAACATTGCTCATTTGGGAAGACAGTGCTTTTGACACAAAACAATTTCAACCTTTTCTCTTTCCAGCTGAATTCTTACAACAAATGGTGTCAAGATGGCGAAACGTCTTATCTGAAAGCCTGAAAAAAAAAAAAGAAAATCAATTAGTTTAGTGTTTTTTTAGATATCAAACATTTTATGGTATGAAGATCTGCTGCTAAACGATTTGGACAATTTTGCTGTTACACCCCGTATATATCTATATACGAAGAAAAATATACGGAAAAAAACAAACAAAAATCCTTATATGCAATTATGCTGTTTTAATGTTAATATAATGTCAACGTCGGACGTTTCGGTCTAATAAACTATCTTCAGGACATATTCATAAAATATAATTAACATTATCAATTCAACATGACAAAGACGATGGACATAAGAACAAGACTTATCCAAACAGATAACTGAAAATTTTAAATGATCAGCGTTCCGTTTAAACATGGTCACGTTGTCGTCACGTGGGCGACGCTGTGAAAACGTAATCCTAAAATTTGAGTATTTTGAATGAAAACTGAAAAATGAAAAGAATTCTATTTTGATCTAAAATTTATATGTACGCTTGTCGAGCATTAATCTCGCTAGAAAAGGGGAAATACTAAAGAAGCCAGGTCTAGTATTCACCGTATTATCTATATATATAAATTTGTAGCCTCTATCTGTCTGTTATCGAATTTTTCCTAGGCTTTTGGAGATAAATCCCCCCATATCCATATATATTCTGAAACTTCATTACCCAGGGTGCTTGGATATGTATAATTTATCTTGATCACGAGCGTCCCTTGCACAACATCCCCAATATTTTTTTGAACGAAGAAAATGAATCGTATTCAAAATATAGAAGGAGAAACCCAGAAGATAGAGGTCACATCGGCAAGATGAAAATGAGATAATGTGGACGTCAAGTTGAGCAAGATAATCACCAATCAGTGTGTAGTGCCTTACAATACATATTTGTAGCGACAATTCAACTGTCATGTCAATATTGAAATCTGCTCATCAATTCATTCAACCAAGTATTGCATCAAATACATATCAAATAGGTTTAATCAAGCTGTTTTTGAAAATTACAACACCCACATCCCATCCCACTAAAATTTTTTCCCTTTGATTTAAATTTAAATTTGAAGAGAATGACTCTTATTTAAAATATAGAAGGAGAAAGCCAGAAGACGGAGGTCACATCTGCAAGATCATTGAGTAATATTGAAAGGCATCATTTCTCCCGACAAATTATAGCAATGATTTAAAATCAATCATCGTTTTCCTACAAAAAATGTAATTCGGCTAATATATATATATATATATATATATATATATATATATATATTGTGTATTGGGTTAGCAATTTAGCAGTACGCTTTTCTCATTAAAGAAGCGTGTACACAGACATTAAAATCTTTAAAATGGTTCGAACCACTGAAAAATAAAATACATTTTTGACCTTTTGTTGGACTGTAACCAAACATATAATAACCAAAAATTGCTAACCCAATATATATATATATAAATATATATATATATATATATATATATAGTAACAAATGTCTCTCAGTTCGTGGGTGATGTTCACGTTTTCTTTCTTTCTTCATATCAGTCGCTGTTTTCGTATACTCTGATGGGCCTAATACAACGGGAGATCATAATAATCGTGGGATCGAAATTATTTGCTCCATCATTAAAATGGGAAACTGAATAAAAGTAAGGCGATGATCGAAAAATCCTTTATCGGTTGAAAACGTGCAAAATTAATAAACAGGTTAGTCTTAATATCGTCAGAGGGCCGGTGGTAAATTTCCTCAAAACAACAAAAAAACAAAAAATAAATGAATAAAATAAAATAAAATAAAATAAACACCCACCATCCCAATCATCTGTTCAGCACCTTAAGGTAAAAATGTGCGTGGAGTTTGCAATCTCCCTGTAACTTTTGTGTAAATAATTTAATTGTAATTATTCGGATGGGTTTAATTTGAAACTTTTATTATATTCCACCCACCAACAGACAAAAATTGTACATATGGGAACTAGTTAGGATTTTCGTAGAGACAATGAGGTATTATGGTGGCTGTTGTAAGAATGGTAAGTAAGAATGCGCTGTTTTGTTGTAAGGAGTATTGTGTTAGGTTGGTGCAAAAATAATGACGTAATAATGTCGTTTTTTGACGTATTTTTAACGTCAAAAAACGACATTATTACGTCATTATTTTTGCACCAACCTAATAATATGTTTGGGTCAGTGATTGTGGCTAGCTAAGTTTAATGTTAAGACAGAAGAAGACCGTCCTTTTTCCGCATTCTCCATTCTGGCTTTATGCCACATTTTGTATTTTTTATAGAATTAAATATCGCTCTTTGCTACGGTACGTAGACTTATTGAATTTAAGTGCAGCACTAGACTGGTGTCGAGATGTCATCGAGTCGCAGTTGAGCTGGCTAGATGTTACCGCAAGTTCTATGCTAACAGTTTCTTTTCTCGCACTTCTCGCTTGTGAAACTCCCTTTTAGGCTCCATTCTTTCCAGCCAACTGCAAAAATTTGAATGCAATGCCAATCGCTATCTACTGTCCTCCTGATTTCTCTTTCCTCTTCTCGTTCATTATTAATGTTTCCGTTACTTTTCTTCCACACCCAGTAACCCTTTGTGCCTTAGGGGTTTCACTGCCTTGCATGGGGTGAAACTGATTTAAAAAAATCACGTCATGCCTACTGAAACGATAGTATACAGATGGTATTCGTCAATCCCCACCAACATACAAAAAAAAACTTAATTAGCTTCCAGTATGTGGTTCTACGGATGAAAACGAAGAAACCTGATAAACAAGAAAGTTCTATAGAAAAATAGGAACCTGAAAAGACTCTATGTATTTGAAACCAGAAATTGTCAGTGTAAGTATCTAGGGTATTTTATAAAGAAGGACAGATTCGAAAAAATAGTACCCAGAGGACATAATGAAAGAAAAATATATAGAGAATCAATAGCAAAAACCAGGCTTACAGATATTTAAATTTTTGAAGATTGTAGTTATCAGAACACCAATTAAACAGAAGGGAGTTCCACAGATGGGAAGTGCGAGAAAAGAAACTGTTGGAGTAGAAGTGGCGGTTATATTTAACTAATTCAACAGTAAAAAGGTGGGACCTAAATGCCACTCTAGTAGCACTCTTAAGTCAACGTAGTCTGGGCATGAAGGAAAAATCTCATCAGAGAGGTTGCCATGAAAATATTTGTAGAAAAGTGTTGTGGTGCCCTCCCTCTAAGAGAACCAAGATGCTGTGACCAAGTAAATGGTTAAGTTATAACAAAAAGCAGGCTTACAGATATATCGCATATTAAACAGTAAATACACCAGATGAGTATTACACGACTAGTGAGAGTGTATCGAATGAACTAGCGCTCAATCTATTCACAGTTCACTGTTACCCGAACCTTCTCTCTTACTAATTTTATAGTAGGCGGAAGAGTCTAACATAGGCTCTTTAGAGGGAGGGCACCACAACAGAATGAAACAGCATCTTATACGCTCCAGTGGTTCACTGTAATATATCTGACCACAATTTTGACTAAACAAATGCCAGTATGATCAGGTGAAAAAAATGATTCATTAAATAAAAAGACGTAGAGAGTGCCCTAATCTTATGACAAGGAATACAAATAACATCACCGATCACCGCAAAAACAACTGTAACACAATGCGGTATACGAGCTAGTAGAGAAACAAAAATCTACTCAAAGTAGGGTGATTTAAAATCCAACAGTTAACAACGGTGCTAGTCAACTGCTGAAATCTCCTGACGACTGGACCGAACGATTATGGAAGCTTTCGTCTAAGAATCTCCGGAGTCGGGGGGAAGAGAAACAGAGATAGACATGGGGAGGAGAAAGGGAAAGAGAATGAAAGAGGGATAAAAAGGAAAGAAGTGGTTAAGCAGTCAACAGGGTGACCCAGAAAAGATTTTTTTTTGTTCCGGGAATTGACAAGTATAAAACAGGGTTGATGAAGGGAGTGATTATATTCAAAACAAATACATTTAAATTGTCTAGCAATTTGACGTAGCGAAATCATCATCATCGCATTATAACCGTCACAATTACAAATTGATAATAATAATAATAATAATAATAATAATAATAATATTTGACAACAATATAATGAAATGACAGAAATTTAAAAATTTAAATGAAAAAATTATTTAAATTTAAAATTGAAATTAAAATAAACATAAAAAAATTGATTAAGTTAATTAAGATTTAAATAAAGGGCCATTTTAAGTTACTAAAAACTTAAAAATGCAAATATATATATAACGTCATGCAAAGACAGAGTGTGTCGCAGCTCATCAGTGGGGCTAGACATCCGGTTGCCTCTAGCACGGATCGAAACCCGACAGAATTGGTATCAGCCGGAGATTCTACCACTAAGCCGTCAGCGCACGGCAGGGAAGCTGATGGATTTTTGTGACTCGATTCGCTATATATATATATATGTGTGTGTGTGTGTGTGTGTGTATGTGTGTGTGTATGTGTGTGTATATATATATATATGCACATATGCATACACATATATATATGCATATACATATATATATACATACACACACTCATACATAAACACATATGCATACCAGTACACACACACACACACACACACACACACAAATATATATATATATATATATATATATATATATATATATACGTCGAAGATAATAATAGCAATAATAATAATAATAATAATATTAATAATATTGATAAAGAAAATAAAATTAATTCATAATTATAAGATTATAACCGATGTAGGCAAGTAAATTACAGAAATGATCATATATACAAAAAACCGTGAATGCATTCATACATGTTAGTACCCGTAAAAATATCCAACTTCAAATTTCTTCAAAAATAATGCTATTAGAGAAGTTTAAAACGGTTCTTATGTCTACATTTGAACATATGTTCGTTCCGTTGGTTCAATAACTCATCAGCAATTTAATATTTAATCATTATAATGTTGTTTTTCTTTTATGCATAGATTGCATTTGTTCCTGAAGTCTGTGATTGACAGATGTTCCTCCATTTTATTTGTGGGGTGAAGATTCCATCTTTAAGATTCCAGTAATGTTTAGATAGAACCGTTTGATATCTTAAAGACGCATTTGTGAAGGATTACCGATAATTGAAAATCTCTGCTTCCAACTATATATATTTAGTTAGATTTCAAGTGTATTGTTACCTGTCTGTTGAAGCTCAAAATATCGTAAATATCACAAATGATAAAAAAATGACTCAAAACACCAGAATGGTTCACCGCTGCGACAAAAAATAAATAAATAAATAAAACGAATGCATGTCATGAAGAACAATACAACAAATAAATCTTCAAGCAAAATTTTTTTTTTTTTAAATTCACCCATGGAAGAGCTATAATAAAGCTCTTCTATTTAATATGGCGCAGAACATTCTTTACTCGTGTGTGAAATCTTAAGCAAACAGTTTTGGGAGCTGATTATTCTTAGACGTATTAGGTATTGCTGGAATGTTAAATTTTAGGTTGAACTCTTACCATAATAATTCCTTGCAGTTAAGTTTTACTTTCTGTTTCTTCTAGCTCTACGGACGTGAATTTCATTCCATATCAGGTTTGAAAAGACAGACGACCACTTTCGTCGTCTGCCGAAATAGCCTATTCCCCACATAAAGTAAAAATAATTTTTTTTTGTTATTCATTATATTGCTCTGTACAAACAAAATACATCGAGCTCTCTCTTTGTGGATCAATTTCAATATTTTTATATGACAAGCGCCCACTTGGATTATACACCCACGGAATTTATTTTACTTTTACTATATATATATATATATATATATATATATATATATATATATATATATATATATATAAAGAAACTTTGAGTCCTTGCATACTTACTAAAAACTTCCTCTTAAGCACATATGAGGCTGGGTATAAAAGAAAAAAATCTACATTTCAATTAACACCCCACCAGCGATACATTTATAATTTTCTTCTTCTTCTTCTTCTTCTTCTTCTTCTTCTTCTTCTTCTTCTTCTTCTTCTTCTTCTTCTTCTTCTATCACACCCATTGTCGTACGTTTATTTATTTATTTTTTCTAAATAACATAGCACTCATTAGTTTCTTTTAAACAAAGCGTTGAGAGGTCGATTGATAAAACTAACTTTTGGATATCGTAAGGTTGAAACCAAGATAGCAGATTCAACTTATCTCTTGATTTTCATTAAGACGGATTATCTATAAGGGTGTTTCATTAGGACGGATCAAAGTCAGCAATAAATAAATCAGTGTTATTTGTGAAAATGTATTTATTTCTCTACTGGATCATGTTATTTAAGTCATGGCAATTATGTGTGAAAAATAATATCTCTCAAATGTCCGCCAAATCTGAAAGAAAAAAAAAACAAACGGTTATATTTAAACTTAATTCACATTTAAAATCAGTCCAAGTTATTGGAACACCCTTTATATACATATATATATATATATATATATATATATATATATATATATATATATATATATAACAAAAAGTAAACACTTTCTGGTTTCTGGTCGCCGTATCTGATGAGGTAATTTAATTTATTACCCCACTTAAACTCAGAAGTTAAATCACTTTTCTCACACACAGTTTTGTCTTTCATGCATTCTTGAAGAAGCCGAGCCGAGCATACTTCAGCGAAACGCGTCGTTCATAATCTTTTACACGGTCTCATCATCTCCATATATATATATGTATATATATATATATATATATATATATATATGTATGTGTGTGTGTGTGTGTTTACGAAAGTATTATGTGTATCTGCCCTAGCGGCAAATATAAGATATTACTGCAATCAAAAGAGAGGGAATATACATATGTGTGCCCATAATGTCTTCATCTTCAAAAATAAGCATGCAGTTAACAACGCCCCATGGCTTCCGCTTACGCACGCGCAAAGACTCGCACACTCAGTCACGTAATTATACTAAAGAGCGAAAGTGCGCGCGCACGGCTATCTCATCAAACAGGAATGTCTATTTGGCGTGTTCATTGTAATTAATTGCGTATGATAAGGTTCCGATTGCTTCACACGATTGATTGATCTTTTTACCTATTCCTAATGGAATGCTATGGCCGGCTGATGAGCATTCGCGGCAAAATGGTGGGCGGCATTTTAAGAAACTGATTCGGTTCCTGTAGTTGCAAACGCACTTATGTAAAGTACCGAATTACCGCTTTGTGAACGAGCGTCAATCGCCGCTAAGAAAAATACTCCACCTATTATGTATAAGCGATCCTGCCACTGGAAGTAAAGAAAAAGTGCGAGAGAACATCTATCTATCTATCTATCTATCTATCTATCTATCTATCTATCTATCTATCTCTGATTCCCTATATATCTCTACCACAATGTATCTATCTCTAATTCCGTTCATCTATCTATCTATCTATCTATCTATCTATCTATCTCTGATTTCCTTTATATCTCTACCACAATGTATCTATCTATCTCTAATTCCGTTCATCTGTCTATGTATCTATCTATCTATCTATCTATCTCTGATTTCCGTTATATCTCTACCACAATGTATCTATCTATCTCTAATTCCGTTCATCTATCTATCTATCTATCTATCTATCTATCTATCTATCTGTTGTGGATTCCGTGAATGGAATCCTGCACAAATAAATAAACAACGCCAGTAATTGAGATAGAAAAATAAGTGTATTAAACGTAAGAATACAGACTTGAAGTGAAGATTAGTAGTCCAGAAATGCGGGTTAGTAGAAAGTATATGTACAAGTCTCTGTAAATAAAGCCGTAATCTCTCTCTCTCTCTCTCTCTCTCTCTCTCGCTCTATCTCTCTCTGGACTCTTGTATAACTCTCTGAGAACCCCCCGTGTCTGTCTCCGTACCTCTCAACCTGTCTCAACGTATCTCCACGTATCTCGGTATTTAACATCCCACCTACGAGGAATATATGTGGCACAAGGCCGAGTTTAAAGTGGGTTTCTCCGAGCCCGTAGGCTCGGCCAAAAGTATAGCCTTTGAACCCGCCTAGACGGGTTCAGGCCCTGTCTACCTCCCCGGACGAAACCTTGCCCTTCGGCAAAGCTTCGTCCGGGTTCCTGTCTGCCAAAGTAGAGAGTTCGACAGACGTCGCAAACAGTCAAAGACTGTATCGAGACGTATCTTAGTATTTATCGATCCCCCCCACGAGGATTGAATGTGGCACAAGGCCGAGTTTAATGTGGGTTTCTCCGAGCCCGTAGGCTCGGCCAAAAATATAGCCTTGAACCCGCCTAGACGGGTTCAGGGCCTGTCTACCTGCCCGGACGAAACCTTGCCCTTCGGCAAAGCTTTGTCCGACAGCCGTCGCAAACAGACAAAGACTGCATCGAGACGTATCACAACAGCAGGTATTCTACCTGCCAGTATAAGTATATTTTGAACGAGTCCATCTAATATAAAAAGGGGAGATCCCCACAACACTCTGATTCCTTTTATATCTCTACCACAATCAGTCTATCTATCTATCTATCTATCTATCTATCTATCTATCTATCTATCTATCTATCTATCTCTGATCATGATTACATAGATCCGTAATCAATTGGGAATGCCAGGTGCTGTAATCTTGTATGTGCGACTGGAGTAATATCTCAGAATTTTCAATCGGAGAGCCGAATTTCAATTCCCGGTGGTTTTGTTAAATTCCCTTACGTTCAAATCCCCTTGAGAAAGGTATGAATCCACCTCTTATCTCCCCAAATATAAGTTAATTATTAAGAATTTTCTCACTTAATCTTTATTATCTATAAAAAATCTCAATATCTAAATGTTGTGGATTCCGGGTTGAAATCCGGTACCAATAAATGACAAACGCCAGGAATGAATATATGAAAATAATGTATTAACGTAATAATACAAACTGGTAAAGCAGGTTAGTAGTTCCAGGAATACGGGTTAGTAGCAAAATATATATATACAGTCTTTGGTATTGAAGTATCGCTATATATATATACCTACAAAGACAAAGACGATGGACATAAAAACAAGACTTATCCAAAACAGATAACTGAAAATTTTAAATCTGTTTTGGATAAGTCTTGTTTTTATGTCCATCGTCTTTGTCATGTTGAACTGATTATGTTAATTGTATTTTAAGGAATATTGTCCTGAAGAAGGTTTATTAAACTGAAACGTCAGACGTTGACATTTCATTCATATTAAAACAACATAATTGCATTTAAGGATTTTTGTTTGTTTTTTCCAAATATTTTTCTCCATTCTGTCGGATTTATATCCATTTATATTTGCTTACATATATATATATATATATATATATATATATATATATATATATATATATATATATATATATATCTTGTTTAACCTTATGAATCATGTTGCGTTCATATATAAAAGATATAAAAGATGTACTTATTTCAGTCTAAAGGTTTATTTGCTTAATGCTGCCATCAATTTGTTTCGTCAGGGTGAGATCTCAGGTCGATCAGCGTAGATGTAAACAAATGACAATATTATAACCCTGAGTTTGGCAGGATGCATGTCATCCATATGCAAATCTCGATCTGACGAGACTATTTAAGAACATGACTCGAATTTGTAGGTTAAAGCTTTGGTTTTATAGCTCCTGGTGCTAAGCCAAACTATCCCTAGTACAGCTTATTTTGCCATATCTCCTATACTAAATTCATTGTAAGTCATCTATACAACGAGGTATTTGAAGTCTTTATTATATACTAATTCCACTTGGCAGTCATTTGTACGAATAGTCACGAATAGTCACGTTGAGAGTCGGAAGCTTTAAATATATGTCTTAGAAACCAAAACAATGGCGGATAAAAAAAAAATGTTTAATATTCTAAAAAGCTTGCTAAATGTAAATTAACGTAGGAAATGATCAGCAGGTATCTGCGAGCTGTAAAGAAGTTCGTTGAAGATCGTCGATGACTTCGATGCATATTAAAGGTCAAAGTGAGGAGCTTATCACGCTGATCTGTGTCTTGGATCAGGAAATATGTTATATAAAAACTCCGTTTTTATCATGTTATGTCAAGTGAAGAAAGAAAGAAAAAGAAAGAAATAAGGAAAGAAAGAGGAAGTGAGAAATGATAAAAGACAAAAAGAGCGAAGAAGGGAAGAAAAGGAAAGAGATAAAAAGAAAGAACAAGTGAAGGAGGAACGGCAAAAAGAAAGAAAGAAAGAAAGAAAGAAAGAAAGAAAGAAAGAAAGAAAGAAAGAAAATGGGAGAGAACGGCAAAAGAAAAGAGGAGTTAAGAAGAGAAGAAAAGAGAAGACGTAAAAGAAAAAGGGAGGGAGGGAAGAACGATAGAGCGAAAAGAAAGAAAGAAAGAAAGAAAGAAAGAAGATAGAAAGAAGGAAGAAGGAAGAGAGGAACGGCAAAATACAAGAAAAGAAATGAAGAAAAAGGTAGAGGTAAAAGAAAGAGCGAGGAAGGCAGCGGAAACGACAGAGCGAAAAGAAAGAAAGAAAGAAAGAAAGAAAGAAAGAAAGAAAGAAAGAAAAAGGGAAAGAAAGAAAGAAAGAAAGAGGGAGAGAGAGAGGAACGACAACATATAAGTGTAATGAAGAAGGGAAAAAAGGGAAGAGTTAACAGAAAAAGGGAGAGAGAGAAGAAGGAAAGACAAAGTGAAAAGAAAGAAAGAAAGAAAATGGGAGGGAACGGCAAAAGAAAAGAGGAGTGAAGAAGAGAAGAAAATGGAAAAGGTAGAAGAAAAAGGGAGGGAGGAACGATGAAGCGAAAAGAAAGAAAGAAAGAAAGAAAGAAAGAAAGAAAGAAAGAAAGAGGGAGAGATGAACGACAAAATATAAGAGTAATGAAGAAGGGAAAAAAGGGAAGAGGTGACAGAAAAAGGGAGAGAGAGAAGAAGGAAAGACAAAGCGAAAAGAAAGAAAGAAAGTGAACGACAAAAGAAAAGAGGAGTGAATAAGAGAAGAAAAGGGAAGAGGTAAAAGAAAGAGGGAGGAAGGTAGCGGAAACGACAGAGCGAAAAGAAAGAAAGAAAGAAATGGGAAGAGAGGAATGACAAAAAACAAGAGAAGTGAAGAAGGTAAAAGATATCAGAAAAGTAAAGAGGGAGAAAGGGACGACAAAGTCCGTAAGGACAAGTGTACCGAAGAGAGGGAAATAAACAAAGAGAGAAGAGAAGAAATGATCAGACATGTAAGATAAACATAGACAAGGAAAACACGAGAAAGTAAACAAGAGAAAAACGAATTAGTTGAAGAAAGAAAGTGATAGAGGGAAAGAGTAAGGGAGTGAGAGAGAAAAAAAATGAAAGAGGAAACAAACAGAAATGATACTGAGAAGTATTGATTTTCTAAGCGAGATTTAGATGTGGCACATGGCTGAAAGTATGGAGCACCCAGTGAGGATCGAACTCACTATTCAGTTGTAACAGTTTTAGCAAGACCAGGTTGCTAACCATTACACCACGCCGAGGCGCCCATGATACTGAGAAGTAAGCGAAGGGGAAAGATAAAAAGCGAAAGGCAAAGAAAGAAACATCGGAAATAAAGAAACGAATAAAAGGATAAGAGAGTGCGAAAAAGTAAGGGACAATGGGGAACAAAGAAGAAGAAGAACAACAACAACAACAATAAATATTTGGAAGAAGAAGAAGAAGAAGAAGGAGAAGAAGAAGGAGAAGAAGAAGAAATATTTGGAAGAAGAAGAAGAAGAAGAAATATTTGGAAGAAGAAGAAGAAGAAGAAGAAGAAGAAGAAGAAGAAGAAGAAGAAGAAGAAGAAGAAGAAGAAATATTTGGAAGAAGAAGAAGAAGAAGAAGAAGAAGAGGAAGAAGAAGAAGAAGAAGAAGAAGAAGAAGAAATATTTGGAAGAAGAAGAAGAAGAAGAAGAGGAAGAAGAAATATTTGGAAGAAGAAGAAGAAGAAGAAGAAGAAGAAGAAGAAGAAGAAATATTTGGAAGAAGAAGAAGAAGAAATATTTGGAAGAAGAAGAACAAGAACAAGAACAAGAAGAAATATTTGGAAGAAGAAGAAGACGAAGAACAAGAACAAGAAGAAATATTTGGAAGAAGAAGAACAAGAACAAGAACAAGAAGAAATATTTGGAAGAAGAAGAAGAAGAAGACGAAGAAGAACAAGAAGAAATATTTGGAAGAAGAAGAAGAAGAAGAAGAAGAAGAAGAAGAAGAAGAAGAAGAAGAACAAGAACAAGAACAAGAAGAACAAGAAGAAATATTTGGAAGAAGAAGAAGAAGAAATAAAGAAAGGAATATTAGAGGAGGCACAGTGGAAGTAACAAAGAGAGAAAAAGAAGGAACAAAGGTAAAAAGAAAATCAAGGAAATTAATAGACCAAGATGAAAAGAAATGAGAAATGAACGCCACCGACACAAAATGGAGGAGACAAAATTTAAAAAAATCTCGGTGGCTCACGAAAATAAACGAACTTATAAAAGTTTTTTTTTCGATTAACATTCAACCACGGAAACAAATTCGCTGGGACTATCCCGAAAGCCTCTTAAAGGACTTGTACAATAGGATTTCAGCATCATTACGCTCAAATATATTACAGTAAATTATAACCCAGTTATTTGCTAACAGACGACATCCTAAATTTCCAGGCATCATTTCGTAGGAAATAGTTAACATATCCATTAAAAATAAGCGAGATTTCTCTTGTTTCTCTTTTGTTGGCTGCACTTCGTTTTTATCTCACGTAGCAGCTATTTAAGTTTCCTGGATGAACTCCATCTTGATTAGCATATATGCTTAGGGGCTAGGGCTAATAACTCGAGGCGCATGCGTAGAAAAATCTAACTATACTTTCGCATATGTGCACAAGTCACCACGCGAGAAAGCAGGCAGAAATATGGCGACTCGTAACGACGCAAATATCTCTGACGAAGAGAGAAAAACAAAGATGAAGACAAGCAGAAAATAAAATAAAGCCGTATTTATAAAATAAGAAAAGGAGTCTGAGTAAATTTTTTTTTAAGTATAAATTGTTCGAAAATTTTATTTTACTTTTTGTTTCAATTTGATATAGAAGTAGTGAGTTTTTTTTTCTTATTTTTTTTTCTTTTTTTTTTTTTTAAATCATTTCACCTTCAAACTAGGTGATAATGCCACAAAGACGCGAGGGTTTACCGATGTGAAATAAATGGAGAAAACATTAATGAGCAGAGAGTATGTGTGAGACAGAGAATGAGGGAGAAAGAGAGAGAGAGAAAGAGAGAGAGAGAGAGAGGGGGGACAATAAAAGAACAGGATTCAAATTTCAGGAAGACAGAAGATGGTGACTGGCGCTTGAATTAAAATTTTTTAAGATTGTAGGCGACAAGGAAGCAAGGAATTCAAAGGTAGTTCCACAGTCTAGAAAAAAAACCCTATTACAACAGACGGTTGCATCTAGACGGTTGCATCTAGCTCGGTCAACAGGAAAACCGTATATACTCGCGTATCATGCATGTATTTTTGAAGCTAATTTGACTACAGTAAAAGGATATATAGTTTGGTCAACGGCGTAGCCAGGGCTAGCAGAACATACGCTAATTTTATGTATGATGCAACCTACACTTAATACAGGTTTCAAAATTAGGTCTTTGAAAATCGCATGATAAGCGAGTATATACGGTACTTACTAATTTAGTAGCAGCTCTAGAAGATATGTTTATATCTAGGGGCTATCGCGAATTTTACAAGGGTACAAAGTACTATCCAAAATGAATACCTTCCGGAAATCAAAAATGGAAAAAAATGTTTAAAAGTGCAAATAATTAGGTCAGCAATAGTAAAAGTCTTTTACAGTGTTAAGCAGTTGAGTATTACCAAAATCACTGGCCAAAAAATTAAAAAAAAATCTAATCATTCCTATCAAATCGGGAAATGAAAGTCGTTCTGAACGGGCTCTGTACCAGTTCATTTCATACGATCTCTGGTGTTCCCCAAGGATCTATCCTGGGCCCTACACTGTTTCTGATATTCATCAATGATCTTGCTGATGTCATCAGTTCTCAAGTTCGAATGTATACAGACGACACTACCATTTACTCCTGTCTCGATAGTAAATCCGGCAGTGCTAATAAAGTTAACCTGGCCGATAACTGTTATCCATCTTGCCAATATTGATGGAGGTTTCCTTCCAAACGTTTTGCCTGAAGCAGTGTGAACATGCATTATTCTCTTCGCCAATTACATGTGCTATCCACTTTAGTTTTTGCTGATGCTGAAAGTCCTCAAGTGATGTGGTTTCTGCTATTTGGGGGAGTTCTTTCTTTTCTTGCGATTCTGTAACGTCAGTCCATGTGGTTCGTAGATGTATGGTTCCCGCTAAGACCTACATATTTCACTCGCTTGAAGTCATTTTTGCGATTGATCTGAAGAAGCGCTCTCTGCACAGCTGACAGTTTAGATATTTCTCAATGAATTTGGCGCCATGCATGGCATTCATTTGAAAATAAGGAAATATTAACCAACACTTGTTTTCAGGAATATAGCGATTTTTCAGAAGATTACTCATTTAACGAGTCTAGTATGAGGCCAGTGTAGTGGAGAATTAGGAACCGAAATCCCAGCCAAGATACGGCAAGCTTGGTAGGCATTGATTTTCGTCAAGCGATTATTTTTTTTTTAAAGTGTTTCATCTTCAAAAATTATACTTATTCGCCTTACCTTAATCTCGATGAGATTTTGCCTTATTGAATAAAAAAGGTAACTTGCTCGCAGAATTTCTACTCTACGATAGGTACCCTTCGATGAGTATATTTACATGTGTCAGTTTAAGATAGGTACAGCCACTAATTCGCTGAAAGAACATCATAGCATGATGAAAAAAGGCCCCAAACTTAATAAAAAGGAAGTTTTCTCGTCAAGATGTTTATGTTATTATTAAGGGGAAAGACCAAATTATTTTTATTATTTTATTAAATCTTTTTATATTTTCAAGCGCGTTCTAAATTTTGGTTAAAAATCTTTATTTTTGGCGTCAGGGGTCCACGTAATATTTATTAGTATTTTAGCGCCTTTTTTTCGTTAAAAAACACAATTGATTTAGAAATTCTTGAAAATTTCAAATAATCGTCGGATTTTAATGGCACTTTCAGGACTTATTCACAAATGAATGAAACTATTTTTGAATTATTTCTTTTAGAAATATATATTAAGACATTTCTATGTTGATACATTCTTTTTATAGATACAAATATTTAAGTAAATGCTCTGTTTTATAATAAACAGTATTAAACGACATATACCGGCCTGAATGTTCAAGAGATTTTCATAGAAAATTATCCTCCTCTGACAGGAATCGAGCCTGTATCCTACACGGAACCGTCATATAACATGACGTGCCTTTAACCGATTCGGCCACAGAGGAGCGTTCGGTTAACGAAGTCTAATTTACTGTATTTGAACTTCAATCTTCTATGAATCTCTCGCATATATTCATATCTGCTCATGGCATATCAAATGTAGACAAATGACGTCACACATTATGAAATGGACAACGTCCGACAATTATTTTAAGACATTTTTTATGTTTATACATTCTTTTTATAGATACAAATATTTAAGTAAATGCTCTGTTTTATAGTATATTAGGTTATAGTATATATATATATCCGTTACTCTCATGTACTTAATTTTTATGGAGATACCTAGTTTAAGAAGTATACATGAAAGACGCATGATGTAGATTGTGTTTTATGTACAAACGTTATGTGTGCCGAGGACAGCAGGCAGCTAAAATTATTGTCTTTTCCCAAAGAAATCATTGTCTACGTAGATAACACTGATTGTGCCATGATTAAGATTTCTTCTTTGTTTTCTTATGATTCGTTCCTGTGCGTTCATTTTCACCTGCTTTATTTGTGCTGCGATTGTGTTTTACAAAAGCGGCAGCTATCAACGTAAATTTCCGAGTCTTATACGTGTTGCCAATCTAATACAATGATCACTCTACTTTTATATTCCTGATGCACGTAACGAACAAGCGGTGTGGTCTCTATCGAGCTGAATAACGTCAGAAATAATAGACAAAGAACAACATTGGGAAATAAGAGAGTTAAAGGAATCAGCACACATGCGATGTGGTGTCGGAAAGTCCTTGAACTGTAAATTGCAGTGATTACACTAATAATACCCAGGTTACCGAGTCAGTCTGCCGAAACAGTTCCTTATATTTACTCATGTTCCATTAAACGGGGTTCTGTAGTGAGGATCCTAAAGAAAAGTCTCTGATCAGGGGGTTTTGAAGCGCGCGGAATCACCTTTTAATTGCTGGTGTTCCCAGGTCCACCCTGACCCGGGGTGGTAGCACCTGTTTAGGCCCCAGCAATGGGCAAATAGTTAACCCCCTAATGAAAGCAAAACACTATGAAACTATAAAAGTACAAGCAATACATATTTCTATAAAGAAAATTACCAACAATAGCTATTTATAATAAAATCATCAAAAATTTTATCTGTTGTTGAAGGCATGCAATTCCGTTCAAAATATTTACATTTCAGCATTAAAATACTCATAGAGGTGTTGACGTGCCGCGAAACAAAACCTGTAATGTGGAGTTAAGCTGGCTCTGTGATTTTTACAGGGTCTAATTCAGGAAGCGTATTTTGAATGGAGCTCGATCAGTCTAAATGGTGTTTCATTAAGACGGATCAAAGTCAGCAGTAAATAAATCGGTGTTATTGGTGGAAATTTATTTATTTCTCTATTGGATCATGCATTTTTAAGTCATGGCAATTATGTGTGAAAAATAATATTACCCAAATATCCGCCAAATGTGAAAGAAAAAGAAAAATCCATTAGACGCTTGAACTTAATTGACATTTAAAATCGGCCCAAGTTATTGGAACACCCTACCACGTGCATTTCCCTGCCAGTCGAGTGTCTATTTTTGACGATGAGCGTTCAGAGATACCATTCACTAGCCAAACTTCAGAATATTTGTAATAAATATATACAATTCAGACGAATTATTCTTTCTTAAACATGATTATTAGTAAGTTGTCCCAAGTACGCTTAATCAACTGTAAAAATTTAATGAAGCTTTCAGGACTTATTCAGAACTGAATTAAATTATTTTAAATAGTTTCTTTTTAGAAAATCTTTGTGAAAATATGTTTTGTATCTGTTTCCCCGCCATCATAATATTATCGGAGATACTTATAATAAATTAAGAATAAATTGGTAATTTCACTCGATCATAATATTATCAGAGATACTTATCATAAATTATGTATAAATTGGTACTTTCCCTCCATCATAATATTATCAGAGATACTTATAATAAATTATGAATAAATTGGTAATTTCCCTCGATCTTAATATTATCAGAGATACTTATAATAAATTATGAATAAATTGGTAATTTCCCTCCATCATAATATTATCAGAGATACTTGTAATAAATTTAGAATAAATTGGTAATTTCCCTCCATCATAATATTATCAGAGATGCTTATAATAAATTATGAATAAATTGGTAATTTCCCTCCATCATACTATTATCAGAGATACTTGTAATAAATTAAGAATAAATTGGTAATTTCCCTCGATCATAATATTATCAGAGATACTTATAATAAATTATGAATAAATTGGTAATTTCCCTCCATCATAATATTATCTGAGATACTTATAATAAATTATGAATAAATTGGTAATTTCCCTCCATCATAATATTATCAGAGATGCTTATAATAAATTATGAATAAATTGGTAATTTCCCTCCATCATAATATTATCAGAGATACTTGTAATAAATTAAGAATAAATTGGTAATTTCCCTCGATCATAATATTATCAGAGATACTTATAATAAATTATGAATAAATTGGTAATTTCCCTCCATCATAATATTATCTGAGATACTTATAATAAATTATGAATAAATTGGTAATTTCCCTCGATCATAATATTATCAGAGATACTTATAATAAATTATGAATAAATTGGTAATTTCCCTCCATCATAATATTATCAGAGATACTTGTAATAAATTAAGAATAAATTGGTAATTTCCCTCGATCATAATATTATCTGAGATACTTATAATAAATTATGAATAAATTGGTAATTTCCCTCCATCATAATATTATCTGAGATACTTATAATAAATTATGAATAAATTGGTAATTTCCCTCCATCATAATATTATCTGAGATACTTATAATAAATTATGAATAATTTGGTAATTTCCCTCCATCATAATATTATCTGAGATACTTATAATAAATTATGAATAAATTGGTAATTTCCCTCGATCTTAATATTATCTGAGATACTTATAATAAATTATGAATAAATTGGTAATTTCCCTCCATCATAATATTATCTGAGATACTTATAATAAATTAACAATAAATTGGTAATTTCCCTCCATCATAATATTATAAGAGATACTTATAATAAATTATGAATAAATTGGTAATTTCCCTCCATCATAATATTATAAGAGATACTTATAATAAATTATGAATAAATTGGTAATTTCCCTCCATCATAATATTATCTGAGATACTTATAATAAATTATGAATAATTTGGTAATTTCCCTCCATCATAATATTATCTGAGATACTTATAATAAATTATGAATAAATTGGTAATTTCCCTCGATCTTAATATTATCAGAGATACTTATAATAAATTATGAATAAATTGGTAATTTCCCTCGATCTTAATATTATCAGAGATACTTATAATAAATTATGAATAAATTGGTAATTTCCCTCCATCATAATATTATCTGAGATACTTATAATAAATTATGAATAAATTGGTAATTTCCCTCCATCATAATATTATCTGAGATACTTATAATAAATTATGAATAAATTGGTAATTTCCCTCGATCTTAATATTATCTGAGATACTTATAATAAATTATGAATAAATTGGTAATTTCCCTCCATCATAATATTATCTGAGATACTTATAATAAATTAAGAATAAATTGGTAATTTCCCTCCATCATAATATTATAAGAGATACTTATAATAAATTATGAATAAATTGGTAATTTCCCTCCATCATAATATTATAAGAGATACTTATAATAAATTATGAATAAATTGGTAATTTCCCTCCATCATAATATTATCTGAGATACTTATAATAAATTATGAATAATTTGGTAATTTCCCTCCATCATAATATTATCTGAGATACTTATAATAAATTATGAATAAATTGGTAATTTCCCTCGATCTTAATATTATCAGAGATACTTATAATAAATTATGAATAAATTGGTAATTTCCCTCGATCTTAATATTATCAGAGATACTTAAAATAAATTATGAATAAATTGGTAATTTCCCTCCATCATAATATTATCTGAGATACTTATAATAAATTATGAATAAATTGGTAATTTCCCTCCATCATAATATTATCTGAGATACTTATAATAAATTATGAATAATTTGGTAATTTCCCTCCATCATAATATTATCTGAGATACTTATAATAAATTATGAATAAATTGGTAATTTCCCTCGATCTTAATATTATCAGAGATACTTATAATAAATTATGAATAAATTGGTAATTTCCCTCCATCATAATATTATAAGAGATACTTATAATAAATTATGAATAAATTGGTAATTTCCCTCCATCATAATATTATCTGAGATACTTATAATAAATTATGAATAAATTGGTAATTTCCCTCGATCTTAATATTATCAGAGATACTTATAATAAATTATGAATAAATTGGTAATTTCCCTCCATCATAATATTATCTGAGATACTTATAATAAATTATGAATAAATTGGTAATTTCCCTCCATCATAATATTATCTGAGATACTTATAATAAATTATGAATAAATTGGTAATTTCCCTCGATCTTAATATTATCTGAGATACTTATAATAAATTATGAATAAATTGGTAATTTCCCTCCATCATAATATTATCTGAGATACTTATAATAAATTAAGAATAAATTGGTAATTTCCCTCCATCATAATATTATAAGAGATACTTATAATAAATTATGAATAAATTGGTAATTTCCCTCCATCATAATATTATAAGAGATACTTATAATAAATTATGAATAAATTGGTAATTTCCCTCCATCATAATATTAACTGAGATACTTATAATAAATTATGAATAATTTGGTAATTTCCCTCCATCATAATATTATCTGAGATACTTATAATAAATTATGAATAAATTGGTAATTTCCCTCGATCTTAATATTATCAGAGATACTTATAATAAATTATGAATAAATTGGTAATTTCCCTCGATCTTAATATTATCAGAGATACTTATAATAAATTATGAATAAATTGGTAATTTCCCTCCATCATAATATTATCTGAGATACTTATAATAAATTATGAATAAATTGGTAATTTCCCTCCATCATAATATTATCTGAGATACTTATAATAAATTATGAATAAATTGGTAATTTCCCTCGATCTTAATATTATCTGAGATACTTATAATAAATTATGAATAAATTGGTAATTTCCCTCCATCATAATATTATCTGAGATACTTATAATAAATTAAGAATAAATTGGTAATTTCCCTCCATCATAATATTATAAGAGATACTTATAATAAATTATGAATAAATTGGTAATTTCCCTCCATCATAATATTATAAGAGATACTTATAATAAATTATGAATAAATTGGTAATTTCCCTCCATCATAATATTAACTGAGATACTTATAATAAATTATGAAGAATTTGGTAATTTCCCTCCATCATAATATTATCTGAGATACTTATAATAAATTATGAATAAATTGGTAATTTCCCTCGATCTTAATATTATCAGAGATACTTATAATAAATTATGAATAAATTGGTAATTTCCCTCGATCTTAATATTATCAGAGATACTTATAATAAATTATGAATAAATTGGTAATTTCCCTCCATCATAATATTATCTGAGATACTTATAATAAATTATGAATAAATTGGTAATTTCCCTCCATCATAATATTATCTGAGATACTTATAATAAATTATGAATAATTTGGTAATTTCCCTCGATCTTAATATTATCAGAGATACTTATAATAAATTATGAATAAATTGGTAATTTCCCTCGATCTTAATATTATCAGAGATACTTATAATAAATTATGAATAAATTGGTAATTTCCCTCCATCATAATATTATCTGAGATACTTATAATAAATTATGAATAAATTGGTAATTTCCCTCGATCTTAATATTATCAGAGATACTTATAATAAATTATGAATAAATTGGTAATTTCCCTCCATCATAATATTATAAGAGATACTTATAATAAATTATGAATAAATTGGTAATTTCCCTCCATCATAACATTATAAGAGATACTTATAATAAATTATGAAAAATTGGTAATTTCCCTCCATCATAATATTATCTGAGATACTTATAATAAATTATGAATAAATTGGTAATTTCCCTCCATCATAATATTATAAGAGATACTTATAATAAATTATGAATAATTTGGTAATTTCCCTCCATCATAATATTATCTGAGATACTTATAATAAATTATGAATAAATTGGTAATTTCCCTCGATCTTAATATTATCAGAGATACTTATAATAAATTATGAATAAATTGGTAATTTCCCTCCATCATAATATTATAAGAGATACTTATAATAAATTATGAATAAATTGGTAATTTCCCTCCATCATAATATTATCTGAGATACTTATAATAAATTATGAATAATTTGGTAATTTCCCTCCATCATAATATTATCTGAGATACTTATAATAAATTATGAATAATTTGGTAATTTCCCTCCATCATAATATTATCTGAGATACTTATAATAAATTATGAATAAATTGGTAATTTCCCTCCATCATAATATTATCTGAGATACTTATAATAAATTATGAATAAATTGGTAATTTCCCTCCATCATAATATTATCTGAGATACTTATAATAAATTATGAATAAATTGGTAATTTCCCTCCATCATAATATTATCTGAGATACTTATAATAAATTATGAATAAATTGGTAATTTCCCTCCATCATAATATTATAAGAGATACTTATAATAAATTATGAATAAATTGGTAATTTCCCTCCATCATAATATTATCTGAGATACTTATAATAAATTATGAATAATTTGGTAATTTCCCTCCATCATAATATTATCTGAGATACTTATAATAAATTATGAATAAATTGGTAATTTCCCTCGATCTTAATATTATCAGAGATACTTATAATAAATTATGAATAAATTGGTAATTTCCCTCGATCTTAATATTATCAGAGATACTTATAATAAATTATGAATAAATTGGTAATTTCCCTCCATCATAATATTATCTGAGATACTTATAATAAATTATGAATAAATTCGTAATTTCCCTCCATCATAATATTATCTGAGATACTTATAATAAATTATGAATAATTTGGTAATTTCCCTCCATCATAATATTATCTGAGATACTTATAATAAATTATGAATAAATTGGTAATTTCCCTCGATCTTAATATTATCAGAGATACTTATAATAAACTATGAATAAATTGGTAATTTCCCTCGATCTTAATATTATCAGAGATACTTATAATAAATTATGAATAAATTGGTAATTTCCCTCCATCATAATATTATCTGAGATACTTATAATAAATTATGAATAAATTGGTAATTTCCCTCCATCATAATATTATCTGAGATACTTATAATAAATTATGAATAAATTGGTAATTTCCCTCCATCATAATATTATCTGAGATACTTATAATAAATTATGAATAATTTGGTAATTTCCCTCCATCATAATATTATCTGAGATACTTATAATAAATTATGAATAAATTGGTAATTTCCCTCGATCTTAATATTATCAGAGATACTTATAATAAATTATGAATAAATTGGTAATTTCCCTCCATCATAATATTATCTGAGATACTTATAATAAATTATGAATAAATTGGTAATTTCCCTCCATCATAATATTATCTGAGATACTTATAATAAATTATGAATAAATTGGTAATTTCCCTCGATCTTAATATTATCTGAGATACTTATAATAAATTATGAATAAATTGGTAATTTCCCTCCATCATAATATTATCTGAGATACTTATAATAAATTAAGAATAAATTGGTAATTTCCCTCCATCATAATATTATAAGAGATACTTATAATAAATTATGAATAAATTGGTAATTTCCCTCCATCATAATATTATAAGAGATACTTATAATAAATTATGAATAAATTGGTAATTTCCCTCCATCATAATATTATCTGAGATACTTATAATAAATTATGAATAATTTGGTAATTTCCCTCCATCATAATATTATCTGAGATACTTATAATAAATTATGAATAAATTGGTAATTTCCCTCGATCTTAATATTATCAGAGATACTTATAATAAATTATGAATAAATTGGTAATTTCCCTCGATCTTAATATTATCAGAGATACTTATAATAAATTATGAATAAATTGGTAATTTCCCTCCATCATAATATTATCTGAGATACTTATAATAAATTATGAATAAATTGGTAATTTCCCTCCATCATAATATTATCTGAGATACTTATAATAAATTATGAATAAATTGGTAATTTCCCTCCATCATAATATTATCTGAGATACTTATAATAAATTATGAATAATTTGGTAATTTCCCTCCATCATAATATTATCTGAGATACTTATAATAAATTATGAATAAATTGGTAATTTCCCTCGATCTTAATATTATCAGAGATACTTATAATAAATTATGAATAAATTGGTAATTTCCCTCCATCTTAATATTATCTTAGATACTTATAATAAATTATGAATAAATTGGTAATTTCCCTCCATCATAATATTATCTGAGATACTTATAATAAATTATGAATAAATTGGTAATTTCCCTCCATCATAATATTATCTGAGATACTTATAATAAATTATGAATAAATTGGTAATTTCCCTCCATCATAATATTATCTGAGATACTTATAATAAATTATGAATAATTTGGTAATTTCCCTCCATCATAATATTATCTGAGATACTTATAATAAATTATGAATAAATTGGTAATTTCCCTCGATCTTAATATTATCAGAGATACTTATAATAAATTATGAATAAATTGGTAATTTCCCTCCATCATAATATTATCAGAGATGTTTATAATAAATTATGAATAAATTGGTAATTTCCCTCCATCATAATATTATCAGAGATACTTGTAATAAATTAAGAATAAATTGGTAATTTCCCTCGATCATAATATTATCAGAGATACTTATAATAAATTATGAATAAATTGGTAATTTCCCTCCATCATAATATTATCAGAGATACTTGTAATAAATTAAGAATAAATTGGTAATTTCCCTCGATCATAATATTATCTGAGATACTTATAATAAATTATGAATAAATTGGTAATTTCCCTCCATCATAATATTATCTGAGATACTTATAATAAATTATGAATAAATTGGTAATTTCCCTCCATCATAATATTATCTGAGATACTTATAATAAATTATGAATAATTTGGTAATTTCCCTCCATCATAATATTATCTGAGATACTTATAATAAATTATGAATAAATTGGTAATTTCCCTCGATCTTAATATTATCAGAGATACTTATAATAAATTATGAATAAATTGGTAATTTCCCTCGATCTTAATATTATCAGAGATACTTATCATAAATTATGAATAAATTGGTAATTTCCCTCCGTCATAATATTATAAGAGATACTTATAATAAATTATGAATACATTGGTAATTTCCCTCCATCATAATATTATCTGAGATACTTATAATAAATTATGAATAATTTGGTAATTTCCCTCCATCATAATATTATCTGAGATACTTATAATAAATTATGAATAATTTGGTAATTTCCCTCCATCATAATATTATCTGAGATACTTATAATAAATTATGAATAAATTGGTAATTTCCCTCCATCATAATATTATCTGAGATACTTATAATAAATTATGAATAAATTGGTAATTTCCCTCCATCATAATATTATCTGAGATACTTATAATAAATTATGAATAAATTGGTAATTTCCCTCCATCATAATATTATCTGAGATACTTATAATAAATTATGAATAAATTGGTAATTTCCCTCCATCATAATATTATCTGAGATACTTATAATAAATTATGAATAAATTGGTAATTTCCCTCCATCATAATATTATCTGAGATACTTATAATAAATTATGAATAAATTGGTAATTTCCCTCCATCATAATATTATCTGAGATACTTATAATAAATTATGAATAAATTGGTAATTTCCCTCCATCATAATATTATCTGAGATACTTATAATAAATTATGAATAATTTGGTAATTTCCCTCCATCATAATATTATCTGAGATACTTATAATAAATTATGAATAAATTGGTAATTTCCCTCGATCTTAATATTATCTGAGATACTTATAATAAATTATGAATAAATTGGTAATTTCCCTCCATCATAATATTATCTGAGATACTTATAATAAATTAAGAATAAATTGGTAATTTCCCTCCATCATAATATTATAAGAGATACTTATAATAAATTATGAATAAATTGGTAATTTCCCTCCATCATAATATTATAAGAGATACTTATAATAAATTATGAATAAATTGGTAATTTCCCTCCATCATAATATTATCTGAGATACTTATAATAAATTATGAATAATTTGGTAATTTCCCTCCATCATAATATTATCTGAGATACTTATAATAAATTATGAATAAATTGGTAATTTCCCTCGATCTTAATATTATCAGAGATACTTATAATAAATTATGAATAAATTGGTAATTTCCCTCGATCTTAATATTATCAGAGATACTTATAATAAATTATGAATAAATTGGTAATTTCCCTCCATCATAATATTATCTGAGATACTTATAATAAATTATGAATAAATTGGTAATTTCCCTCCATCATAATATTATCTGAGATACTTATAATAAATTATGAATAAATTGGTAATTTCCCTCCATCATAATATTATCTGAGATACTTATAATAAATTATGAATAAATTGGTAATTTCCCTCCATCATAATATTATCTGAGATACTTATAATAAATTATGAATAATTTGGTAATTTCCCTCCATCATAATATTATCTGAGATACTTATAATAAATTATGAATAAATTGGTAATTTCCCTCGATCTTAATATTATCAGAGATACTTATAATAAATTATGAATAAATTGGTAATTTCCCTCCATCTTAATATTATCTTAGATACTTATAATAAATTATGAATAAATTGGTAATTTCCCTCCATCATAATATTATCTGAGATACTTATAATAAATTATGAATAAATTGGTAATTTCCCTCCATCATAATATTATCTGAGATACTTATAATAAATTATGAATAAATTGGTAATTTCCCTCCATCATAATATTATCTGAGATACTTATAATAAATTATGAATAATTTGGTAATTTCCCTCCATCATAATATTATCTGAGATACTTATAATAAATTATGAATAAATTGGTAATTTCCCTCGATCTTAATATTATCAGAGATACTTATAATAAATTATGAATAAATTGGTAATTTCCCTCCATCATAATATTATCAGAGATGTTTATAATAAATTATGAATAAATTGGTAATTTCCCTCCATCATAATATTATCAGAGATACTTGTAATAAATTAAGAATAAATTGGTAATTTCCCTCGATCATAATATTATCAGAGATACTTATAATAAATTATGAATAAATTGGTAATTTCCCTCCATCATAATATTATCAGAGATACTTGTAATAAATTAAGAATAAATTGGTAATTTCCCTCGATCATAATATTATCTGAGATACTTATAATAAATTATGAATAAATTGGTAATTTCCCTCCATCATAATATTATCTGAGATACTTATAATAAATTATGAATAAATTGGTAATTTCCCTCCATCATAATATTATCTGAGATACTTATAATAAATTATGAATAATTTGGTAATTTCCCTCCATCATAATATTATCTGAGATACTTATAATAAATTATGAATAAATTGGTAATTTCCCTCGATCTTAATATTATCAGAGATACTTATAATAAATTATGAATAAATTGGTAATTTCCCTCGATCTTAATATTATCAGAGATACTTATCATAAATTATGAATAAATTGGTAATTTCCCTCCGTCATAATATTATAAGAGATACTTATAATAAATTATGAATACATTGGTAATTTCCCTCCATCATAATATTATCTGAGATACTTATAATAAATTATGAATAATTTGGTAATTTCCCTCCATCATAATATTATCTGAGATACTTATAATAAATTATGAATAATTTGGTAATTTCCCTCCATCATAATATTATCTGAGATACTTATAATAAATTATGAATAAATTGGTAATTTCCCTCCATCATAATATTATCTGAGATACTTATAATAAATTATGAATAAATTGGTAATTTCCCTCCATCATAATATTATCTGAGATACTTATAATAAATTATGAATAAATTGGTAATTTCCCTCCATCATAATATTATCTGAGATACTTATAATAAATTATGAATAAATTGGTAATTTCCCTCCATCATAATATTATCTGAGATACTTATAATAAATTATGAATAAATTGGTAATTTCCCTCCATCATAATATTATCTGAGATACTTATAATAAATTATGAATAAATTGGTAATTTCCCTCCATCATAATATTATCTGAGATACTTATAATAAATTATGAATAAATTGGTAATTTCCCTCCATCATAATATTATCTGAGATACTTATAATAAATTATGAATAATTTGGTAATTTCCCTCCATCATAATATTATCTGAGATACTTATAATAAATTATGAATAAATTGGTAATTTCCCTCGATCTTAATATTATCTGAGATACTTATAATAAATTATGAATAAATTGGTAATTTCCCTCCATCATAATATTATCTGAGATACTTATAATAAATTAAGAATAAATTGGTAATTTCCCTCCATCATAATATTATAAGAGATACTTATAATAAATTATGAATAAATTGGTAATTTCCCTCCATCATAATATTATAAGAGATACTTATAATAAATTATGAATAAATTGGTAATTTCCCTCCATCATAATATTATCTGAGATACTTATAATAAATTATGAATAATTTGGTAATTTCCCTCCATCATAATATTATCTGAGATACTTATAATAAATTATGAATAAATTGGTAATTTCCCTCGATCTTAATATTATCAGAGATACTTATAATAAATTATGAATAAATTGGTAATTTCCCTCGATCTTAATATTATCAGAGATACTTATAATAAATTATGAATAAATTGGTAATTTCCCTCCATCATAATATTATCTGAGATACTTATAATAAATTATGAATAAATTGGTAATTTCCCTCCATCATAATATTATCTGAGATACTTATAATAAATTATGAATAAATTGGTAATTTCCCTCCATCATAATATTATCTGAGATACTTATAATAAATTATGAATAAATTGGTAATTTCCCTCCATCATAATATTATCTGAGATACTTATAATAAATTATGAATAAATTGGTAATTTCCCTCCATCATAATATTATCTGAGATACTTATAATAAATTATGAATAAATTGGTAATTTCCCTCCATCATAATATTATCTGAGATACTTATAATAAATTATGAATAAATTGGTAATTTCCCTCCATCATAATATTATCTGAGATACTTATAATAAATTATGAATAAATTGGTAATTTCCCTCCATCATAATATTATCTGAGATACTTATAATAAATTATGAATAAATTGGTAATTTCCCTCCATCATAATATTATCTGAGATACTTATAATAAATTATGAATAATTTGGTAATTTCCCTCCATCATAATATTATCTGAGATACTTATAATAAATTATGAATAAATTGGTAATTTCCCTCGATCTTAATATTATCTGAGATACTTATAATAAATTATGAATAAATTGGTAATTTCCCTCCATCATAATATTATCTGAGATACTTATAATAAATTAAGAATAAATTGGTAATTTCCCTCCATCATAATATTATAAGAGATACTTATAATAAATTATGAATAAATTGGTAATTTCCCTCCATCATAATATTATAAGAGATACTTATAATAAATTATGAATAAATTGGTAATTTCCCTCCATCATAATATTATCTGAGATACTTATAATAAATTATGAATAATTTGGTAATTTCCCTCCATCATAATATTATCTGAGATACTTATAATAAATTATGAATAAATTGGTAATTTCCCTCGATCTTAATATTATCAGAGATACTTATAATAAATTATGAATAAATTGGTAATTTCCCTCGATCTTAATATTATCAGAGATACTTATAATAAATTATGAATAAATTGGTAATTTCCCTCCATCATAATATTATCTGAGATACTTATAATAAATTATGAATAAATTGGTAATTTCCCTCCATCATAATATTATCTGAGATACTTATAATAAATTATGAATAAATTGGTAATTTCCCTCCATCATAATATTATCTGAGATACTTATAATAAATTATGAATAAATTGGTAATTTCCCTCCATCATAATATTATCTGAGATACTTATAATAAATTATGAATAATTTGGTAATTTCCCTCCATCATAATATTATCTGAGATACTTATAATAAATTATGAATAAATTGGTAATTTCCCTCGATCTTAATATTATCAGAGATACTTATAATAAATTATGAATAAATTGGTAATTTCCCTCCATCATAATATTATAAGAGATACTTATAATAAATTATGAATAAATTGGTAATTTCCCTCCATCATAATATTATCTGAGATACTTATAATAAATTATGAATAATTTGGTAATTTCCCTCCATCATAATATTATCTGAGATACTTATAATAAATTATGAATAAATTGGTAATTTCCCTCGATCTTAATATTATCAGAGATACTTATAATAAATTATGAATAAATTGGTAATTTCCCTCCATCATAATATTATAAGAGATACTTATAATAAATTATGAATAAATTGGTAATTTCCCTCCATCATAATATTATAAGAGATACTTATAATAAATTATGAATAAATTGGTAATTTCCCTCCATCATAATATTATCTGAGATACTTATAATAAATTATGAATAAATTGGTAATTTCCCTCCATCATAATATTATAAGAGATACTTATAATAAATTATGAATAATTTGGTAATTTCCCTCCATCATAATATTATCTGAGATACTTATAATAAATTATGAATAAATTGGTAATTTCCCTCGATCTTAATATTATCAGAGATACTTATAATAAATTATGAATAAATTGGTAATTTCCCTCCATCATAATATTATCAGAGATGCTTATAATAAATTATGAGTAAATTGGTAATTTCCCTGCATCATAATATTATCAGAGATACTTGTAATAAATTAAGAATAAATTGGTAATTTCCCTCGATCATAATATTATCAGAGATACTTATAATAAATTATGAATAAATTGGTAATTTCCCTCCATCATAATATTATCAGAGATACTTGTAATAAATTAAGAATAAATTGGTAATTTCCCTCGATCATAATATTATCTGAGATACTTATAATAAATTATGAATAAATTGGTAATTTCCCTCCATCATAATATTATCTGAGATACTTATAATAAATTATGAATAAATTGGTAATTTCCCTCCATCATAATATTATCTGAGATACTTATAATAAATTATGAATAATTTGGTAATTTCCCTCCATCATAATATTATCTGAGATACTTATAATAAATTATGAATAAATTGGTAATTTCCCTCGATCTTAATATTATCTGAGATACTTATAATAAATTATGAATAAATTGGTAATTTCCCTCCATCATAATATTATCTGAGATACTTATAATAAATTAAGAATAAATTGGTAATTTCCCTCCATCATAATATTATAAGAGATACTTATAATAAATTATGAATAAATTGGTAATTTCCCTCCATCATAATATTATAAGAGATACTTATAATAAATTATGAATAAATTGGTAATTTCCCTCCATCATAATATTATCTGAGATACTTATAATAAATTATGAATAATTTGGTAATTTCCCTCCATCATAATATTATCAGAGATACTTATAATAAATTATGAATAAATTGATAATTTCCCTCGATCATAATATTATCAGAGATACTTATAATAAATTTAGAATAAATTGGTAATTTCTCTCGATCATAATATTATCAGAGATACTTATAATAAATTTAGAATAAATTGGCAATTTCCTTAACATTTCTCAAGAAGGGTCAGAATTAAGACTATAAAATGGAGTATTGATGCCATATATGATCTGGTGCCCCTTCTGTTTGCCTCGGGGTTCTTGATAGGCTCCAGAGGCGGATATGCAATGCATTAGGTTTGTGCAAAAATAATGACGTAATAATGTCGTTTTCTGACGTATTTTTAACCTTCAAAAAACGACATTATTACGTCATTATTTTTGCACGAACCTAATAGTTGACCCTGCTCTGGCGTCTCGTCTACAGTCACTTTCTCACAGACGTGCCGTCGCCTCCCTCTGTCTGTTCTACAAATATTTTCATGGAAATTGCTCCGAGGAGCTGCATTCGCTGGTTCCCAGACGTCATGAGTTCAAGCGCCATACGAGGCTGGCATTCCACTCTCACCCCTTCACTGTCGAAACTCCTAAATGTAGCCTTCTCTTCTACTCTAATAGCTTCATGTCTCGCACCTCTCGCCTGTGGAACTCCCTTCCCTATTCCTGTTTCCCTGTGAGCTATATTCTCCAGCTATTCAAGTGTAATGTCAATCGACATCTCCAGTTGCCTCGGTCTATCCACTACCCTCATCCTTTCTTCTATCACTCCTATCTGATCTTGCCCTAAATTTTCTGTAACCCTTTGCGTCCTAGTGGCTTCCCGCCTTGCTTGGGGTGAAATGCTTAAAGAAAAAAACATCCACAGTACCTAAAATTTTATATAATATTGGATTCGTTAAAAGATTTTCCTAAATTTTAAAGATTACTGGGTAGTTAAAAATCATATTTAAAAAGGTGTTTACATTGTATTCATCAAGCAATTTCTTTCCGTTCTGTTCCCCTTATTTAAATTTTCCAAATATTACACTGCCAATAAATCACTCAGCTCTTATGAAAACATTACTTCTGTGTTAAATGCTTTTTTGAGGTATTTTAAATTAAAATTATATACGTTTCACTTCAGATTAATTAAACTTTATAACGTTTTGTGATAGCATCAATACACTCACAAGCATACAGATGGCAAATACTATCCTGTGAGATATTATTTCATACCTGTTGAAACATTACAGAATGAGTTGTAGGTGGGCAAATTGAAAGAGGAAACTCAAATAACGCTTCAGAAAGATATATTTTTGAATTTTTTTTTTTTATTAAAGAGTATTATGTTGTGTTGACAGATTTGTCATTATGGTCTGATTTATAGCTTTTATTGATAAGGAGACTAAAATGAGATTACAATCAATTTAAATTCGGTTTAAAATACGACAATGCATTCCGCGTATTGTAAATTTTAAATTGAATCTATTATGTTGGAAGTAAAACTAACTTTAAGAATTTTTTTTTTTATTTTTAAAATATATTTTAAACTTAGGTGTCGCTATTTTTGGAGGCCAGTCAGTTATGTGCAATGTGCCATGCTCGATGCACACTTAGGCGATCATGTACCTTTCAATACATGACTGACGAGGCAGATTATTTTTTCCCGGATTAGATTGCATTTCTTTCTGCGGTAGACCAGTTGCCATCTAAGGCTATAGAACCTGGTCTGTCCTGCTATTTACCCATAGATGGCGGGGGAGAAAATGATTATATCTTTCCCAAGGGTATTAGCATGTAAGTGAATGTAATGGTTTCGACTGGAATTCGAACTCGGCTCACCGATTACTCAATCCGAGCCGATATCCATTGCTGCACCGGCCCTCCTAAGTCAGTTATGTGCCATACGTGATACACACTTAGGCGATCATGTATCTTTCGATACATGACTGACGAGGCAGATTTTTTTCCAATCGGAAGTTGCCATTTCTTTCTGCGGCTATTTATCCATAGCTGGGAGAGAAGAAGTGGATTGGTTCCTTTCCCAAGGGTATTAGCACGTATGTGAATGTAATGGATTCGACTGGAATTCGAACTCGGCTCTCCGATTCCTCAAGCCGAGCCGCTATCAATTAATTCCTTGGCCTTGCCTACCTTGGAAGTACCTAATTAAATTTAATCTTCAATAAATATTGGAAATAAACAAGAAAATGCGGAAAATGGAATTTCTCATGTTCCGTCTATGGTATTCTCAGCATCTTTCTGTAGAACTAAATTTTTGTTACTTCCATATTCCTCTTCATCTGTGAGGAAATTTTTCAGCATTTACTGTCCTGTAACGGGTGGGGTGGCATTAACATAACTGCTTAGCATTGTTATCTTTGTTTCCCTGTTTCTTATTACTTTGCTTAGCTTTTGAAAGGCATCTTTCGCTATTGCAATGCACCTTCGGACTTCGGTGTCGCATTTTTCAGTCAGCTGTTTTAACCCTTCCCAGATAATTAAATTTATCTACTTCCTCGCTTCTGCGCCTCCAAATCGTAGCTCGTGTCTTCAACTGTCCCTCTTGCCTATATTATCCCTGTAGCTCTTCACGAGGACCACCTTTCTTTAAACCTAGTGACCGGCGCTACTGAATCACAAAGAACAGTACCAAATCACAGAAACCACATCATCTGAGAACTACCAAGAGCATGTATATGTATAGCTGGCCACCCGTATTCGAGGATACCCGTCTACTAGGGAGGCTAGCCAATCCCTATTGCAGACGCTTGCTCAGGCGCATTTGTGTTTATTCAACAAACACAGTGCCCCCCTGGTTTGTACTGCAGACATTAGTTACAGTTTCTGTGAAGAAGCGTGTTATCTAGCGTGTTCAACAATTTGAACAAGGACAGCATGCTCAAGTGCTCGGCTACGATGACTTGTGACTTCGTGCTAGCACAGCTATCGACGGCACCTAAGGGTTCAATTCAAAGGTTCCAATTTCACTAACAAAGCTTGGGTCAATCCGTGGTATTGTTTTCAGGCACTTTCCAAAGTTGCCGCACGCTGGGATCGATCGCCCTTCAGTCCGATTACACCAGGAAGTCTCCTTCCTGACAAATCGAACATGATGAGATTCGAACCCGGGTTTCATGGTCAGAATGCGGACATACTAACCACTCGGAAGTAACAACTAAAACGGATAGCACATGGCACTAGAAGAGAAAATAATCAAAATGATAACTTTCTGCACTGCCACGAACAAAATGTTAGCAAGGAAACCCTCGTCAATACTGTAAAGAGCTATAACAGCTACTGGACTTTGAGAAACTTATTTACCTAAAATATTGTTTAAAGTAAAATCAACCAAAAATAGTACTGGATGCTAACTCAATGAATGCCAAATATTTTTTTTCTTTATAAGGAAACGGTTAATGTTATCTTTACCATTGGTGTCCCCTATTCTCCATGCTTACTTGTAGGTCTTCGCGAGGATCATCTTTCTTTGAAACTTGAGATATGATTAAAGTATATTCCATTCGCAAAATTATTTAAATATCCCGTCATTTTGGGGGCAACGGAACGCAAAGTTACCATTTCAATAAACCGGATGGAACTTAGACCTGAGGACGTCATAAGAAAGGTAAAAAAAAAACAAAAAAAAAAACAAAAAAAAACAAAAAAAACATCGCTGTTGCTTTCAAAAGAAAACAAAATGTACGGATTAGCTAAAATATTTCATCTCAGAATTCCAGACAAAATTTCCGATTTTCATTCCGTCTTGCCACTTCCAGCTCACTGGGGAGGTAACATTCTTTCTTCTTTTTTTTTTTTTCAACCAATTCGTGCTTCACGTCCCTTCATGAATAGACATTTTCAATACAGCCAATAATTGGGGCGATTACATGCTATTCTCAAATATCGATGTTGTCTGCAAAACCATTCTAACCGAGGAGAAAATTGTAAACGGTTATTTAATCAAGGGTGATCTTGTATTGGCAAGAATGGCTTAAATAAATACTTCAACGTTATTATTTCCCCGATTCTCCAATTTACATTTTGTGCTTGAATAACCGTTTTACAATAAAATCTATTGATGGAAATCTAGCTGAAAATAGCTGACAAACTGCCTGCCTGCCTATCTATCTATCTATCTATCTATCTATCTATCTATCTATCTATCTATCTATGCTAGAGTCTTTTCAATTTTATCTATCTATCTATCTATATATCTATCTATCTATCTATCTATCTATGCTAGAGTCTTTTCAATTTTATCTATCTATCTATCTATCTATCTATCTATCTATGCTAGAGTCTTTTCAATTTTATCTATCTATCTATCTATCTATCTATCTATCTATGCTAGAGTCTTTTCAATTTTATCTATCTATCTATCTATCTATGCTAGAGTCTTTTCAATTTTATCTATCTATCTATCTATCTATCTATCTATGCTAGAGTCTTTTCAATTTTATCTATCTATCTATCTATCTATCTATCTATCTATGCTAGAGTCTTTTCAATTTTATCTATCTATCTATCTATCTATCTATCTATCTATCTATCTATCTATCTATCCCAGCCTGTTCATATCTATCTATCTATCTATCTATCTATCTATCTATCTATCTATCTATCTGTCACTATTCTCGTTTTCATCTATCTATCTATCTATCTATCTATCTATCTATCTATCTATCTATCTATGTGTCTGTCTGTCTGTCTGTCACTCTTCTCGTTTTTATTTATCTATCTTTATCGTTTCTATCTATCTATCTATCTATCTATCTATCTATCTATCTATCTATCTATCTATCCCAGCCTGTTCATATCTATCTATCTATCTATCTATCTATCTATCTATCTATCTATCTATCTGTCACTATTCTCGTTTTCATCTATCTATCTATCTATCTATCTATCTATCTATCTATCTATCTATCTATCTATCTATCTATCTATGTGTCTGTCTGTCTGTCTGTCTGTCACTCTTCTCGTTTTTATCTATCTATCTTTATCGTTTCTATCTATCTGTCTATCTATCTATCTATCTATCTATCTATCTATCTATCTATCTATCCCAGCCTGTTCATATCTATCTATCTATCTATCTATCTATCTATCTATCTATCTATCTATCTATCTATCTATCTATCTATGTGTCTGTCTGTCTGTCTGTTTGTCACTCTTCTCGTTTTTATCTATCTATCTATCTATCTTTATCGTTTCTATCTATCTATCTATCTATCTATCTATCTATCTATCTATCTACTAGGAAAATGTAGATTGAAATAAAATTAAATGTTATGTAACCAAATTTTTAAAGATGATATAAATATGAAAATAATGTAATAATATTTGAATTTTTCTCCGCATGGTGTCCATGATGTACAAAATGTTTGACAACTCTTCTCGCCTAGATAATCACTAGACATGTTCTCCACTAAATACATATGCGATATGATGGAATTACACCATACTCTTTCAGTTAGCCCACCTACAACTGATGCTTCATAATGTAAACACGTGTGTAGTGTATGGTATAATATTTCTCATCTGTGTTATTGTATGCATGCGATAGTAATGGCTGCTATCATGAAAAAGTATGTTTTCGTAACAATTGAAAAACCTGGTCAAAAACAAGCCATATAAATGACATTCCTTGGGCACCTCGAGGCGGTGTAAGCTTGTCTCGCTAGAACAATCAGAACTAAATAGTGAGTTCGATCCTCACTGGGTGCCCCATACTTTCGGTCATGTGCTACATCTAAACTACGCTTGGAAAATCACTATAAATGACATTACTCACTCAGGAAAACTAATGCTTGTAATATCAAAACTCTAGTTATAGACGCTGACGATAATACATATTCTTTTTACGAACAAGACTAAGATAATTTTCTTTTTCTTATCAATAGGCTGATATTTAAAAATAAATTATTAAACAAACTTGTGATTGATGGCTAAGAAGGAAAATATACATACACATTTATATCAATGATGTGTCAAGAAAGACATCTACACTCACATAACATCTGCATCTGTCAGAGTCAAAAGTAAATGCTGACCTGAAAATATTTCATTTTGATGTGTTGACTACTGTAATTATGGAAGACAATATATTGTTCCAGCAGGATAATGACTATCACCACAATGCCCAAGTCATTTAACATGTGTTACAAAATGTTTGACACGATGTCCATGTTACTTAACATGACCTACAAAATGTTTGACATGATATCTATGTTATTTAAGATGCTCTACAAAATGTTTGACATGATGTCCATGTTATTTAATATGTTCTACAAAATGTTTGACACGATATCAATGCTACTTAACAGGATCTACAAAATGTTTGACATGATGTCCATGTTACTTAACATGTTCTAAAAAATGTTTGACATGATGTCCATGTTATTTAAAATGCACTACAAAATGTTTGACACGATATCAATGTTACTTAACAGGATCTACAAAATGTTTGACATGATGACCATATTACTTCAATGCTCTACAAAATGTTTGACATGATGACCATGTCACTTAACATGCTCTACAAAATATTTGACACGATATCAATGCTACTTAACAGGATCTACAAAATGTTTGACATGATGTCCATGTTACTGAACATGTTCTACAAAATGTTTGACATGATGACCATGTCACTTAACATGCTCTACAAAATGTTTGACACAATATCAATGTTACTTAACATGATCTACAAAATGTTTGAGATGGTGTCCATGTTACTTAACATGGTCTAAAAAATGTTTGTCACGATGTTCATGTTACTTAGCATGCTCTACAAAATGTTTGACATGATGCCCATGTTACTTACCATGCTCTACTAAATGTTTGACATGATATCAATGTTACTTAACAGGATCTACAAAATGTTTCACATGATGTCCATGTTATTTAAGATGCTCTACAAAATGTTTGACATGGTGTTATAAATATTTACTTTATTTACATAGTTCGAACTTTGCTCACATCTTTATTACCTTATTCACGACGTTTCGGTCGATGTGCGCTCCGGTCTTCATCAGGTGATTGGAATTTCGAACTGAACCCTTTATTTCGTCCACCTGATTACCTTGTTCTAGTTCCACGTGCCATGTCTCTTCCAGATTTCTCAGTTATCTCCCTTTAACTCAACTCTTCAAACAATGTAAATAATTAAAACACCTCATCTCAGAAGTATAGACCTATTTAACTACACTGAATTGGAATAAAGTCAGGAAATTGTGTAACTCGTGTTTTTTTGCCATCTTTTTCTGCCATCAATGGTCAGGTTTCCCCCCAAGTTTCTCTCTTGCTTTCAAAATGTCCTGTGAGTGTCTAAGTCTTCAAGCCTTCTTTCCCCATTATATGCCCCAGAAATTTCAACTGTCTCTATTTGAGTCTAACTGTAGTCTTTTACCGTTTTGAATTCAGAGTGGTCCTCCTAGACAGTAAAAGACAATCTGCCCTTGCTATTTAACCCAGAGCTGGGAGACCAGATATTATACAGTAAAAAATTTCCGATTAAAATTTCTGCGAGTAAACTACCTGGCAATCAAGCTATGGACTTATTGATCTATTCTAGGTGAACAGCTCTCTCGTTAATTTCTGCCAAATGCTAACAGTATAGAAAAAGAGAAACCCTATCCGAGCGGTGCGTTCTATTTTCAGCATAGCTCAGTGCACTTTCAACAGTACAAATGAACCGATAAGACAATCAATGTATTGATATGAATATCAGTGAAGAGACTTGAAGATGCTTTTTATTCTGCTCGACCATCCGATTTCCAAATATTAAGCTTTACTTACTTTTACCTTTCCGATACTTTCCGGAAATAATTGATCTTTTTCTAGTCTTCCTCTTTTTTTTCCGCTCTTTCTTTCTTTTTTTTTCTTTCTTTCTTTCTTTCTTTCTTTCTATAATTTCAGGTGCTTTTCTTCTTTTTTACTTCCTTTTTCTGTACTTTTCTTTTGTACATACATGAGTTCGTTCTTTTTGTCTTCCTTTCTATGCTTTTCATTTTCCATCTTGCTTGCTTTCTTTCACTTGTTTTTTCTTATCATTTCTCTTTCTTTTATGCATACATACTTTCTTTTTTACATCTTTCTTTCATTTCTTCTTTTTCCTTGTTTTTATTTTCATTTTTCTTTCTTTCTGTCTTTCTTTCTTTCTTTCTTTCTTTCTTTCACACTCTTCCTTCCAGGCTCTTTCTTTCTTTCTTTCTTTCTTTCTTTCTTTCTTTCTTTCTTTCTTTCTCCTAAGTCCTTTTCTTCTTTCTTATTTTTCATTTACATTTTTTGTCCTTGGCTTCGCCTTATTTTCCCTTTCTTTCTTTCTTTCTTTCTTTCTTTCTTTTGCATTTTTACTTGTCTTTTCCTTGTTATTTTTTCTTTCTTTAATACATTTCTTTCTTTTCTGCTCTTCTTTCTTTCTTTCTTTCTTTCTTTCTTTATTTATTTATTTATTTATTTATTTTGCTCTCAATTGCTTTCATTATTTTCTATTTTCTTTCTTTTTTCTTTTTCTATTTCTCTCTTTCTTTCTTATCTCTTCCTTTTCTTTTATACATTCATATTTTCTCTTGATATTTGTTTCTGGTTCTCCTTTTCAATTTCTTTTTTCATTTTCTTTCTTTCCCGTTTTATTTTTATCAATTTTTGCGTCATATTTTTTTTCTTTATTCTTTCTTTCTTTACTTTTATCAATTTTTTGTCATATTCCCATAACCGAGCGTTTGTATACATTTTAACTATGACAGCCCCAAAGACGTAAAACTGTCCCATCATTCCCAACTAAAATCCATTAAATAATAGCATGTAATGTGCAACTTTACTATCTGAATTTCCATCCATAGAACTATTCTAAGTTCACAAATGTTCGTTATTTTGCCTTATCTTTAGAAAAAAAAAAATCAGTTTTATTAATATACGTAAACTTTGTCCGTTCTCCCAATCATTAAAACAAAGCAATCGGCAAAATTAACACCTAAAATATTTCTTTGTTTTCAACCACACACACACACACACACACACACACACACACATATATATATATATATATATATAATTTATACGAAAATTATAACATAAATATCAATGTCTAGAATCTAGATTCTACATTCAACACCATCCCTTGACAAGACACCAGAAGTGTTGAAACAAAATGGTTATTTTTGTAGTGATTTTATAACATATTTATATTATAATTTCCGAATAAATTATATTTGCTCTACTCGGTATTGAGCACTCTTTTAAGAATAGTATTTATTGGTTATTGGAATATATTCCGTATACACCAATCCCATACTTGTATAAATAAATTACTTGTATTATATAAATATATATACATATATATATATATATATATATATATATATATATATATATGTATATATATATATATATATATATATATATATATATATATATATATATATATATATGATGGACTCTTCCATCGTTTTCGACGTATGAGTGTCTTTCAGTTCAGTTTTTATGTTTACGTTTCGTATGAGGCATCAATCCTGCACAGGATTTGCAAGCAACTCCACACGAGGGACATACTGAAGGGTTGACCGTCACATGGGCTGATGATGTATTAGCCCGAGTTTTAGTGTTAATTCTTAATTCTATCAGATGAGTGAGATGTTTCTTTTCAAAGTTAGTTATACCTCGGTAGCAGGTTTTTCTCCAGTTTGCTCGGTTTTCAACAGCAAGTTCGGACTCCTCTATAGGGATGTTGTTTGCAGCATTTAATATATATATATATATATATATATTATAATAATATTTTTTGTTTAAAAATATGATTCCTTCGCCCTGGAGGAAGGAAATCATAGGCGAAGGCGAAGGAATCATATTTTTAAACAAAATCATATTTTAAACAGAATCATATTTTTAAACAAAAAATATTATTATAATATAAGCTCTACTTCTGTATGGAGCACTGTTTTTTAAAAATAAAAACAAAAATACTAAGGAACCCCGGATTATGCACCCAACGTGTTCTTTTCTATTTTCTGCATACCTGCACAAGGATATATATATATATATATATATATATATATATATATATATATATATATATATATATATTATGGACTCTCCCGTCGTTTTCATGTATGAGTGTCATTCAGTTCAGTTTTTATGTTTCGTATAAAATATCAATCCTGCACGAGATTTGCGAACAGGTCCACACGAGGGAGATGCTGAAGGGTTGACCGTCATATACGTTGATGTATTAACCCGAGATTTAGTGTTAATTCTTAATTCTCTCAGATGGTTGAGACGATTCTTTTCAAAGTTAGTTATACCTCAGTGGCAGGTGTTTCTCCTGTTTGATCGATTTTCAACAGCAAGTTTGGACTCCTCTATAGCGATATTGTTTGCAGCATTTCAACTGTATTTGAGTTTGTCCTTGAAGTGCAAATGTAGGGCGGCCTACATTAACGCTTACCATGAAAAAGCTACATAAAGAATGAACAAATTGCCTTTACAAAATTGAACAATTAACATTTATTTTGCGTAACGATTTTTAAAATATACGAAATTTAACCTAGAAAAATGTTACTGAATGAAGAATAACCAAATCAGGGATTGGAAATGAATTGGTAATGTTTATACCATCAACAAAATACAATACTCGCCAGCGGCGTGAAGTAGGTAAACCACTGCCAATGGTGGACTACTTAGACAGCATATTACCCACACTTACAATAGTGACCAACGTATTTTTTAGGATTGTGACATTAGTGTTCATAGGTACGGTATATAACACTCTGCCACGTTTTGTTTGTTTGTTTGTTTAGTTTGCTTCTATCTATCTATCTATCTATCTATCTATCTATCTATCTATCTATCTATCTCTGTGTTCTAACCTAGGAAGGGTTACTGAATGAGGAATAACGGAGGTTGGAAATGAAATGGTAATCTTTATAACAGCAACAAAATAAAATACTCGCCAGCGGCGTAAGCTAGGTAAACCACTGCCAATGATGGATTACTTAGATAACATATTTCCCCCACTTACAATAGTGTCCAACGCATTTTTGAGGATTGGAACACACCCATTAGTATTCATAGGTACGGTATATAACACTCTGCCACCTTTTCTTTGTTTCTATCTATCTATCTATCTATCTATCTATCTATCTATCTATCTATCTATCTATCTATCTATGTGTTGTAACCTAGGCAGGGTTACTGAATGAGGAATAACCAAAACAGTGGTTGGAAATGAAATTTCTAATCTTTATAACATTAATAAAATACAATACTCGCCAGCGGCGTGAAGTAGGTAAACCACTGCCAATGGTGGACTACTTACATAGCATATTACCCCTACTTACAATAGTGTTCGTAGGCACGGTATATACAAGGTTAATAAATATTTTGTTCATGTGATTTATTTTTATTCAAACTCTTAAAAAATGCAATATGAACGCCATATTTTTTCAGATAAAGATTTTGGGGACAATTTTTAAACTACGTGCCCCCCCCCGCCAAAAAACAAAAACAAAAAAAAAACGGTGTGACAAAAAGACGGTTATTCCCTTGACACGAAGAAATTATTCTCTTCTCGTACAGAAGAAACTATCAATGATATACTAACAAAGGTACTGATATTTTCGACTATATGTTCTCCCAGTATATGCCCTAAGAGCCATTCAAGGTAGATTTTTACTAAATGAGATTATTGTATTTACGTAGGAGGTAGAGGGGCAAGTAAATACAGATTATAAGTAACAGTTGAAGAGATGAAGATTATAGTGTTCTGGGAAACATCCTTTCGGGAGTCTGTACGGTGATCGTACGGGAACCGATGTTTCAATGTGATATGGCCGTACACCCTCTTGGAATGAAGTTGTCCGAATAGAACTTTTTTTCTTACAAATGAACTATGAAGGGAATGAGGATGGTTTGCCCCTGTACAGATAGCTTTGTTGGGACTTAGCTGTAAAAAATGTAAAATGGTGGAAGTAGGGCAAATAACTCATCATCGATAACTTGTTTGTTTTATTGACCATCTTTCTTTGCAAAATTGAAAAGGAAAAATAAAAAGCAAAAGAAACAGACGAACAAGCAAATTTGATTTTTGTTTCTTTAACAGTTATACTACAACAGAAGTTGTAAAATGAATCAGCAACCCGGCACATGAAGAGGAAAGACAACTTGGAGAATATAACACTCATAAGACAGATTGAATGCAAAAGGGGTAGAGGAAAACTATGTGTAACCTATCTAAGGAGCTTGCGTAAATGGATGCCAGAAAATGCAGCGGGAGACGTAGTAAGGAGATAAACACGGCTTAGAGCCATGAAAGAAGCTATGGAGATTCGTGAGCGCCCACGTCCTTAAGGGACACGGCAAACAAAATAAGCTTTTCCTGACGAATCTATCGCACAAGCGATGGTTTTAATTTAAGAAAAGTAAAGTTTAGTAAGTGTGTCCGAAAAGCAAATGAAAAAGCAAAAGAAGGTCTGTGAAAGATTATGTTGCGTCAGTTTTCTGTATTGGGAGCATCTATTTGTAGATAAGTATTTAAAACTGCAATCTCATTGAAATGCAATCACCCAAACCAGGAGGAAGGAAAAATAAAGTAATGAGTTTTTTTTTTATTTGTTTAATGTTGTCTCTGTAAAAAAAAAAAAAAAAATGGAAATCCAAGAAAAGGTATTTTTATCCTACATCATCCCTTATTTGCATTTAAATATCTTCATTTCCAAGAAAAATCCCGTTGACTTTATTTGTCATCCGCACGCAATTGCTACATACACAAACTGATATATATATATATATATATATATATATATATATATATATATATATATATATGTATGTGTGTGTGTGTGTGTGTGTGTGTGCGTGTGTGTGTGTGTATATATATATTATGAAATGGACAAAGTCCAACAATTATTTTTGAACACATTTTTTATGTTTATACGTTCTTTTTATAGATACAAATATTTAAGTAAATGCTCTGTTTATAATAAAGAGTATTAAACAACATTTACCGGCCTGAATGTCCGAGAAATTTTCACAGAAAATATTCGTCCTTCGATTCCAGTCGAAAGACGAATATTCTCTATGAAAATTTCTCGGACATTCAGGCTGGTAAATGCCGTTAATACTGTTTATTATAAAACAGAATATTTACTTAAATATTTTTATCTATAAAAAGAATGTATAAACATAAAACATATCTTATATATATATATATATATATATATATATATATATATATCAGTATGTGTGTTTGTATGTACGATTGCGTGTATATATATATATATATATATATATATATATATATATATATATATAAAGAAATATAATCTTAAGGTGTGCTATATTTATGGAATAAAGTGCTCAATATCAGAGATAGAGCGTGTGTAAATATAAAAGTGAACATAGAAGTCAACTCTTAGAGGCGACACAGGACTCTACAGGGACGACGGTCTCATAATCTTAAGAAACTGTAACAAACAAAACACAGACAAAACTAGAAAAGCAATAATAAAGATTTTTAAAAATAACGGATTCGACATAGATATAAAAACTAACCTAAACGAAGTAAATTTTCTAGATGTTACCTTCAACCTAAGAGAAGGCACATATAAACCATATAGAAAACCTAATGACAAACCACTCTACATACACACATCTTCCAACCATCCACCTTCTATAATCACAGATACCAAAATCGATTAACTGCAGGCTCTCTGACAATTCCTCCAATGAATCCCTATTTAACAAAGCTAAGAAAGACTATGAAACGGCCCTAAAAGATAGCGGATTCCCAGCAATACTCACATACTCACCACAGAATACAAAAAAGGCCAACAGGAGAAGAAATATATGGTTCAACCTACCGTACAGCAAGAACGTAAAAACAAACGAAGGAAAAATATTCTTCAAACTCTTACACAAACGCTTCCCAGAATCAAGCACCTTACACAAGATATTCAACAAAAACACAGTAAAAATCAGCTACAGCTGCACCGAGAGCATGGCACAAATAATAAAAAAGCACAATAGGAAAATTATCAATAAACCACACGAACAAATTAAACCCACGTGCAACTGCAGAATAAAGAACGAATGTCCCTTAAACGGAAATTGTTTACAAAACAACGTAATATACCAAGCCACGATAAAATCACCAGATAATGATGAAAAGTATACATAGGAGTAACTGAAGGACCCTGGAAACAAAGAAATTATACACACAAAACATCTTTCACAAATAGTAAATATGCAAACAGTACAATGCTTTCTAAATATCTCTGGGAAATTAAAAACAAAACGCACATCACACCAAAAATATCTTGGAAGATAAGGAAAAAAATCATCAGCCTGCAACAACCAATCAAAAACTTGCAAACTTTGCTTGGAAAAAATAGCTATCATTACTTTCCCCGACCAAAATAAATTATTAAACAAAAGATCCGAGCTCATCTCAAAATGCAGACATGAATATTAATTTTTACTACGTAACCTAAAAAATGAAAAAAACGGAAAAAATAAAATAAAAACAAATAAATAATGCATATATATATATATATAAAAGTATATATGCGTGTATGAACGATTGCATATATATATATATATATATATATATATATATATATAGAGAGAGAGAGAGAGAGACATACAGACAGACAGAGACAGAGATAGAGAGAGAGAGACAGAGAGAGAGAGAGAGATAAGTGTGTATGCGTGTATGAACAGATTGCATATATATATCCACAGACAGCCTGTTTCGCTGTGTCGCAGTTCATCAGTGTCGCTACACATCCAATTGATTCAAGCCGGAATCAAAACTCGACCCCTACGTTATCGGCGCTCGGCAGAGAAAGTGAATTTTTGAACGTACTATATACGTGATATATATAAACGATAGATCAACAGCCAGAGCATTTAAACCTGACACAGCGTTATATATATATATATATATATATATATATATATATATATATATATGAGATGGGTGCCACAGTTGGTCCCACAGAAGTAAAACACGGAACACGGATTAGATGTAAGAAAGATATATTAAGAATAGGTTACAGAGATAGTGTAAGCAGAGCTTACTATAGGTTAGTGTCCAACACTGGTAGTCGTACGAGACTCTCACTGTCTCTGTCTGTCACTCTCTACCACTCTCTCACACTCTCTTTAGAGTGCTATATCGACTACTTAATATAGGCCTGGAAGAGTCTATTGTGTAGGTAGTTTCCGGTCTCAAAATAATATATATATATATATATATATATATATATATATATATATATATATATATACTGCATATATTACAGGCACATCAAGTTTAAACACCGGTTCCCGTACGATCACCGAATTTAAGCAACTTCGAGGCTGCTCAATGCCTAAATAGGTGGCCGCTTGTGAATACGAGGTGTTGTAAGCTTGGGTGTGGGTTGATGGATAATGTCTGAAAATTGTTAATCGGAGACCCGAGTCGCAATTCCCTCTGGGCTCGTTATATATTCACTTACGCGCAAATACCCTTGGATAAGGTGTGAATCCACCGCTTCTCTTCACACATCTTTGTTAATTTTTAAGACTTGTATCACTAAATCATTATTATCTTCACTAAATCATTATTATCTCTCTTTTGACTAATAATGTAAAACTGTAAACGGCTGATAAGCCTGAGAAAACGAATCAGTTAATCAAAACATATCTGTTAAAAGACAAAAGGAAAATTTATCTTAGCCGACGCGTTTTGTACTTGTAGATAATTTGTCAATCCAAATGTTCGGATTTTAATTCATATTCATAAACAGAAGTAAAAGGGCGCCTCGAGGCCGTGTAATGGTTTGCAAGTTTCTCTCGCTAGAACAATTACTGATTGAATAGTGAGTTCGATCCTCACTGGCTGCGCTCTACTTTCGGTATTGTGCCACATTTAAGCTGCACTTGGGAAATCGCTATAAATAAAAATGTCCATACTTTTTTCAAAATTCCTGTCAGGTTCGTTTCATGTACTTATACCCTTAGGAAAGTTATGAACTCACATCCCCACCACACACACCCAGTTATTGATTTTAGATTAGTAAACCATTATTATTTGCAAAAAATGTTACAATGTAAAACAAAAAAAAAATATCTGGTTTTAAATAACTTACAAAAGGTTGATAAGTCGTAAAAAACAATCAATTTTACAATTACTGTTTAGTCTTTTCTTCTTCCTATCCTCCACTATATTGACACATTCAGGTGAGTATTTACGATCCCCAAATTTGAAGCACTGTTCGATAGCCATGAATGTTATTTCGTTATAAACAAAGAAAAGAATAATGGACTGTTATGAAATATCAGTCCTCCCATGAGGCAATGAATGCTGAACAGATGAAGAAGAAACTTGAATCAATAGAGAGGGAGTTCTACAGGAGGATACTGAGAAAAATATGGGCTGAACATGTGAGTAACGAGGAAATTTTAATGAACATTGAAACGAAAGGAACACTTACAATTAGTATAAGAAACAGTTGAAATTTCAACAACACATACTGAGGAAAGTCGGTCTGAAGAATATGACACTCACAGGGCACATTGAAGGCAAGAGGGAGAGAAGAAAGCAGCGCATAACTTACCTGACGAGCTTGTTTAAATGGTTGGCAGAACAGGGATTAGGAGAGATCGCAAAAAGACAGAAGGAAACATCTGGTCTTTTTTATCGTGTCCGACTTGTGTGTCCAAATGCCTATTCTCATCCAATCAAATCTTCCCGGTAAAGAAGAGGAAGAAAAATATATATATATATATCCGTCCCTGACAAGGGCAAGACACGTGTCGGACGTCGACTGAAACGGAACGTAGAATGAGTGCGGTGGAAGGGATAGGGTGTTTGTGACGCCAAATCGAATTTCGGATTGAGTAAATGAAATTAATGTCTATTCACTGTTTGCTAGTGTATCCGTGGGTTGAATCATAGTCACGTCTGGAAACGAAATGTGGCCAGCTACTCTGTGTCAAAAACGCTGCACAAACGAAACTTTTCCACTTTTAGACAGACGGTTGTTTTCAAAAAATCTTCGTAAAAATTTTTTTTTTTTCCATTTAATTTTATCAAATTTCGAGATATTCTTTTTTTTTTTTATAGGGTTTAATGTTTATATTAGTTATAAGCACAAGTTCTTGGAGAATTGAATGTTTTTATTTTTTTTTTATTTTTGTAAAAAAGGATCACCAGTTACAGAAAATCTGTTCTGACTCGTAAAATAAAAAAAATTACAATGAAACACATTATTTTATGAATAAGATGTATTATAGACATTGTGGTCTTCAGAAAAAAAATCGACAAATAATGAATTTTTTGTTTTCATTTCTTTTAAAATGTTAATTACAAAAATTTGTAACGTTTTAAAATTTGTTTTTCTGGCGTCAAACTGGGGGGGGGTCATAAATTTGTACGTCATTTGAGCGTCTTTTTGCGGTGAAAAACAAATTGATTTGGAAATTCTTGAAAATAAATGCAATAAAACTAAGACATTATTCAATTAGAAATGCTTTTAATAGCCTTCACGAGTAAAATATATTATGGAAACTATTAGCTTATGAAAAACATTTTTTCGATGAACAATGACATTTTACAAGAATTGTTTTCATTTAAAAAAAAAATAAATAGAATGATTTATAAACATTTAAATCTTTTAAAATTCTGTTTTAATTTGTATCGCTCAAGTAATATTGTTATTGAATAAAAAACAGTATATACTAATCATAAATAGAAAAGCTTACTACAATTCAACGACTCCCAGTATTTTAAAAAGAATTTTGAATTGTGTTATGTGTGGTTATAAACGTGCCAATTTTTATAAATACGGACGTCCATACAAGACATTATCAGAAAATAAGAGCGGTAACGATAGTAAATTTAAAGTTCATTGGTTGTGATCGCACATAAGCTTCAACTTTAAATAACCTACAGAAGGTTGATAACTCGTAAGAAAACGAATCAATTGTTTTCTTTTACTATTAGTTTGGTGCAAAAATAATGTCGTTTTCTCACATAGTAACATATGTGAGAAAACGAAATTATTTTTGCACCAACCTAATATCTTAGTCTAATAGTTCTTTCAGTGTAAACTGACGGAATTAAAAGAAATTGGCCTACTGGAGGTCGGGCTAAAAAGTGAAGTACGTGTCGTTCTACCGAAGGTTTTGCATCGATTTCTTCATGTCATAGTGTGCGAAGTTGGGGTTGGGGGAGGATCTAAAAGTGGAAAAGTTTCGTCGGCTGCAGTGTTTTTGACACAGAGTAGCTGGCCACATTTCGTTTCCAGACGTGACTATGATTCAACCCACGGATACACTAGCAAACAGTGAATAGACATTAATTTCATTTACTCGATCCGAAATTCGATTTGGCGTCACAAACACCCTATCCCTTCCACCACACTCATTCTATGTTCCATTTCAGTCGACGTCCGACACGTGTCTTGCCCTTGTCAGGGACGGATATATATATATATATTTTTTTCTTCCTCTTCTTTACCGGGAAGATTTGATTGGATGAGAATAGGCATTTGGACACACAAGTCGGACACGATAATAAAAATGACCAGATGTTTTCTTCTGGGAAATATAAGACTGGCATCTTTTTTCTATTAAGGTTAATCGCAATAGTAATATTAGCCGTTTTTAATATTTGCCGTTTCCCTATAAGGAAACATTTGGCTTGCATTGACCGAGTAGCCAGTACTGATTTTGGTTGAAATTTATAAAATCTTTCTTGTAACAAGTTTTAAGGAAAAAATGTTTCTCTACTCCAATTTCCCATATCAATTTATTTTAAGCAAATTCACCCCAAGCAAGTCGGGAGTGCCACTAGCGCGCAAGGGGTTACAGAGGATTAAGAACAAGAGGAAAGGGGCATGTTTAAGGAAAGGATGCAGAGAAGGACGAGAAACAAACTCATGCTGTCAGATGTCGATTGACATTGCATTTGAAGATTTGAAGATTATAGTTATCAGGGAAGCAAGCAAGAGGAAGGGAGTTCCACAGACGTGAAGAGCGAGAGAAGAAGCTGTTTGAGTAGAAGAGATGGTTAAATTTAACCGTTTTGACAGTGAACTTTTGGGACCGAGATGTAAGCCCGGTAGAATGAATAAATGAATCATTTAAAGGGTTTAATAAATAAGCGACATAAAGGTCAGGTTTGGTTGAGTTGGTTTGTTTTGTTTTACGGCATATCAACACTTCAATGGGTTATTTAATTCCGACAAAATTTTTATTGCTGGTAATATTTTGTTTTGTCAAAAATTTATTTCTGATATTGTTTTTTCTTCAAAAATCATTTCTGGTAATATTTTTTTCTTTCAAAAATCTATTTCTGGTAATATTTTTTTCTTCAAAAGATCTATTTCTGGTAAAAATGTATAGCTGGTAATATTTTTTCTTCCAATACGTATTGTTGGTAATTTTTTTTTTCTCATAATCCATCAGTAATCTTAAATGTTTCCTTATTAGGAAACATTTGACAATCATATCGAATAGCTAGTATGCTTTCGGTTGAAATTAATAAATCTTTCTCTTAAAACAATTTTTCAGAAAAATAGATCTCCCAATTTTAGTAACTTTGTATCGCTCTTTCCAGTATTTATGGGAGTTTCCTTCCTAACTTTTTATTTAAAGTGGAATGTCAACATCTTGATTATATCATTATTTTCTCTTTGCGTTACATAAATATCCGTTTTAGCTGTTGAAAGTCCTTACGTGATGTAATTTCTCTTATCTGGTAAAGTTAATTTTTTGTTATTTTTTTAGCACCAGTGCACAATGTTCGAAGAGAGATGGTTTTCGCCAAGATCCAATGGCTTCATTCGCTCAAAGATATTTTTATCCATTGATCGTAGAAAATGGTTGTATACAGCCGACAGTGTAGATATTTCTGAACTGTTTTGGCGCCTTGCATGAGGTCCATATGAAAATTTCGATTCTTAAAGAACATGCTTTGAGTTTTAGGTTAATGTTTTGTTTTTTTAACAATTTGAGCAGCCTATTCTATATTCAATTTCAGCCTATTTCTATATTCAATTTCCTTATCTTCAATACTCTGTCTTTTATCATATTTTTTTTAAATATTAATGGTAGCAGGAAAGAGGAGAACTTTATATGCTGGAAGTGCAAGAGAAGAAACTACTGGAACAGAACTGACGATTGCATCTATCTAGTTCAGCAGTAAAACGCTGAGACGTAGGTGAAAATCTAATAGCACGGTTAAATTTATGCAGTCGAGGCAGAAAGGGAAAAAAAAGGCTCATCAGAACAATTGCCATGAAAATATCTGTGGAAAAGACAGAAGGAATCTACGTCACGACAGTAAAAAAGTAACTGAACTCTAAGTGCCAGGTCAGGATCGATTATATTTTAGACATTTCTTAGAATTTTGTCAATAATCTAAATAAACCTGGTGGAATAGCATAATTGTCGATTTGTTAGATTAAGCATTGAACCATTGTATCTTGGAAATGATTAAATATATCTTACTGGAATTCTCCGAGGTTTTTATAATACTATTGGACTCTACTTTTAGCAATAAGAATGTATAACTACTCCCAAAGATTAAGCTTAAGAATCGTGATGAAATTGATCATAAACGAAAATGTTTATCATTAATTAATTACAGCTAACGTTCGGAAGCTCATGTTGGATTGAAATAAATTCAAATATATATATATATATATATATATATATATATATATATATATATATATATATGTATTATTCCAGGATGATTTTCCAACTTATTCAAGATGATCTTCGCCCTATCTAATCTTCTACCTTTCTGTCCTGGAGTAACGATATGCCTCACAGGTTTCACGTACGATTTCATTTTCAAGTCTTTTTTACACTGCTCTTTTCACTGACATAGCTAAAACTCCTTTCTCACATACCAAACGTCTTATGGATTGAGTTGGATCTTTTCAAACAGATCTCTTTAGATCTGAGCTGAAATAATGATCACTTTTCTTACTATGATCTTCTGATTCAGATTTCCTCTCCAATGTTTCCCCATTTTAAACTTAGTCACCGTTCTTTTGATGGTTCGTGAATGGGCTTTGAAGATGGAAGCCAGAGTATAATGCCGATACTATTACTGACAGCCTGAATGATCATTTTCCTCTTACCATTGCTCATTTGGGAAGACAGTGGGTCTAACACAAAACAAATTCAAACTATTCTATTTCTAGCCGAATAAATGAAAGGGTTTTCAATGATTCTTACGACAAATGGTGTCAAGATGGTTAAACGTCTTATCGGAAAACCTGGAAAAAGGAAACTCAATTTGTTTAGTGATCTTTTTAGATATTAAACATTTTGTGGGATGGTAATTATGCTGTAACGCGATTTGGACAATTTTGATATTACAGCCAGTATATTAGGAGCAACAGGACAGATATGGCGGCAATAAAGTATCACACTAAGACCCAGGGAATGAAAGTGAACGAGAAGGTTTTAGCGAGAAGTTCGAAAACTAAGATAAAGGGATAGGATTCAAGAAAAACAAGATCTTGGGAATATCGAATTTATGAAATTCGTAATGGCCTTCCCGACTTGACTTCAAATGAATGCTCTGTGATAGCCACATCCTTCGCTTACCCTGTAATGATTTGTAAACAAAGTTAGTGCCGTTGCTTCCTCTATATGTTAATCGTTGTCGGCAGGCGAGTGCACTGTACTCATTTGTCAGGATCTCATGTCTGAATCTAAGACCGGCGTTTTTTGAGGCAATTAAAGCCCGGCGTTCGTTTATTTGCGTGATAGTATAAGGCTCACAAAGTTTTTCACACACGAAGGCAATGATTTTCGGTTGCTGGTAGGGGAGTAACCAGAAGAAAGAAGAAAAAAATCTATTAAGAAACTATTCAAAGGAAAATCAAAGATTTTTCTTGATTTTTTGATATTGCGGTCTTTTCATTATTGCTTGCATCTGGTGACGCCGATTTCTGTAAAAGAATCAAAATTGCTCCTTTTTTTGGCACGACAAAATATTTCTTATTTCCTTTTTTAATTACATTTTTTAGTCGTGTTTCCGTTCAGCAGATATGCTCGACGTTTTGATAAAGATAAATTTTACAAGTAAGCGGTTTGCAGCACATTCCTGGCGAGCAAAACAAGAAATTGCGAGTGTTCTACTTCTCTGGACAGGTAGTCATAGAGAAAGACGGCTTGGTAGACCAGCAACCAAATACACTGATATTGACATGACACTGAATGGTAGACCAGGAACCACATGCATTGACATTGACATGACACTAAATGGTAGAACAGCAACCACATACATTGACATTGACATGACACTGAATGGTAGACCAGCAACCACCTACATTGACATTGACATGACACTGAATGGTAGACCAGCAACCACCTACATTGACATTGACATGACACTGAATGGTAGACCAGCAACCATCTACATAGACATTGACATGACACTGAATGGTGGACCAGCAACCACCTACATTGACATTGACATGACACTGAATGGTAGACCAGCAACCACTTACATTGATATTGACATGACACTGAATGGTAGACCAGCAACCACATACATTGACATTGACATGACACTGAATGGTAGACCAGCAACCACCTACATTGACATTGACATGACACTGAATGGTGGACCAGCAACCACCTACATTGACATTGACATGACACTGAATTGTAGACCAGCAACCACCTACATTAACATTGACATGACACTGAATGGTAGACCAGCAACCACATACATTGACATTAACATGACACTGAATCGTAGACCAGCAACCACCTACATTGACATTGATATGACACTGAATGGTAGACCAGCGACCACCTGCATTGACATTGACATGACAGTGAATGGTAGACCAGCAACCAGCTACATTGACTTGGCACTGAATGGTAGACCAGCAACCACCTACATTGACATGACACTGAATGGTAGACCAGCAACCACATACATTGACATTGACATGACACTGAATGGTAGACCAGCAAACACCTACATTGACATTGACATATCACTGAATGGTAGACCAGCAACCACCTACATTGACATTGACATGACACTGAATTGTAGACCAGCAACCACCTACATTGACATTGACATTGACATTGACATTACACTGAATGGTAGACCAGCAACCACCTACATTGACATTGACATTACACTGAATGTTAGACCAGCAACCACCTACATTGACATTGACATGACACTGAATAGTAGACCAGCAGACACCTACATTGACATTGACATGACACTGAATGGTAGACCAGCAACCACCTACATTGACATTGACATGACACTGAATGGTAGACCAGCAAGCACTTACATTGACATTGACATGACACTGAATGGTAGACCAGCAACCACCTACATTGACATTGACATGACACTGAATGGTGGACCAGCAACCACCTACATTGCCATTGACATGACACTGAATTGTAGACCAGCAACCACCTACATTGACATTGACATGACACTGAATGGTAGACCAGCAACCACCCACATTGACATTGACATGTCACTGAATGGTAGACCAGTAACCACCTACATTGACCTGACACTGAACGGTAGACCAGCAACCACATACATTGACATTGACATGACACTGAATGGTAGACCAGCAACCACCTACATTGACATTGACATGACACTGAATGGTAGACCAGCAACCACCTACATTGACATTGACATGACACTGAATGGTAGACCAGCAACCACCTACATTGACATTGACATGACATTGAATGGTAGACCAGCAACCACCTATATTGACATTGACATGACACTGAATGGTAGACCAGCAACCACCTACATTGACATTGACATGACACTGAATGGTAGACCAGCAAACACCTGCATTGACATTGACATGACACTGAATGGTAGACCAGCAAACACCTACATTGACATTGACATGACACTGAATGGTAGACAAGCAACCACCTACATTGTCATTGACATGACACTGAATTGTAGACCAGCAACCACCTATATTGACATTGACATGACACTGAATGGTAGACCAGCAACCACCTACATTGACATTGACATGACACTGAATGGTAGACCAGCAACCACATACATTGACATTGACATGACACTGAATGGTAGACCAGCAACCACCTATATTGACATTGACATGACACTTAATGGTAGACCAGCAACAACATACACTGACATGACAGTGAATGGTAGACCAGGAACCAGCTACATTGACTTGGCACTGAATGGTAGACCAGCAACCACCTACATTGACATTGACATGACACTGAATGGTAGACCAGCAACCACATACATTGACATTGACATGACACTGAATGGTAGACCAGCAAACACCTACATTGACATTGACATATCACTGAATGTTAGACCAGCAACCACCTACATTGACATTGACATGACACCGAATTTTAGACCAGCAACCACCTACATTGACATTGACATTGACATTACACTGAATGGGAGACCAGCAACCACCTACATTGACATTGACATTACACTAAATGTTAGACCAGCAACCACCTACATTGACATTGACATGACACTGAATGGTAGACCAGTAACCACCTACATTGACCTGACACTGAACGGTAGACCAGCAACCACCTACATTGCCATTGACATGACACTGAATGGTAGACCAGCAACCACCTACATTGACATTGACATGACACTGAATGGTAGACCAGCATCCACCTGCATTGACATTGACATGACACTGAATGGTAGACCAGCAACCACCTGCATTGACATTGACATGACACTGAATGGTAGACCAGCATCCACCTGCATTGACATTGACATGACACTGAATGGTAGACCAGCAACCACATACATTGACATTGACATGACACTGAATGTTAGTCCTGTAACCACCTACATTGACCTGACACTGAACGGTAGACCAGCAGACACCTACATTGACATTGACATGACACTGAATGGTAGACCAGCAACCACCTACATCGACATTGACATGACACTGAATGGTAGACCAGTAACCACCTACATTGACCTGACACTGAACGGTAGACCAGCAACCACCTACATCGCCATTGACATGACACTGAATGGTAGACCAGCAACCACCTACATTGACATTGACATGACACTGAATGGTAGACCAGCATCCACCTGCATTGACATTGACATGACACTGAATTGTAGACCAGCAACAACCTACATTGACATTGACATGACACTGAATGGTAGACCAGCAACCACCTATATTGACATTGACATGACACTGAATGGTAGACCAGCAACCACCTACATTGACATTGACATGACACTGAATGGTAGACCAGCAACCACATACATTGACATTGACATGACACTGAATGGTAGACCAGCAACCACCTATATTGACATTGACATGACACTGAATGGTAGACCAGCAACAACATACATTGACATTGACATGACAGTGAATGGTAGACCAGCAACCAGCTACATTGACTTGCACTGAATGGTAGACCAGCAACCACCTACATTGACATTGACATGACACTGAATGGTAGACCAGCAACCACATACATTGACATTGACATGACACTGAATGGTAGACCAGCAAACACCTACATTGACATTGACATATCACTGAATGTTAGACCAGCAACCACCTACATTGACATTGACATGACACCGAATTTTAGACCAGCAACCACCTACATTGACATTGACATTGACATTACACTGAATGGGAGACCAGCAACCACCTACATTGACATTGACATTACACTAAATGTTAGACCAGCAACCACCTACATTGACATTGACATGACACTGAATGGTAGACCAGTAACCACCTACATTGACCTGACACTGAACGGTAGACCAGCAACCACCTACATTGCCATTGACATGACACTGAATGGTAGACCAGCAACCACCTACATTGACATTGACATGACACTGAATGGTAGACCAGCATCCACCTGCATTGACATTGACATGACACTGAATGGTAGACCAGCAACCACCTGCATTGACATTGACATGACACTGAATGGTAGACCAGCAAGCACTTACATTGACATTGACATGACACTGAATGGTAGAACAGCAACCACCTACATTGACATTGACATGACACTGAATGGTGGACCAGCAACCACCTACATTGCCATTGACATGACACTGAATTGTAGACCAGCAACAACCTACATTGACATTGACATGACACTGAATGGTAGACCAGCAACCACCCACATTGACATTGACATGTCACTGAATGTTAGTCCTGTAACCACCTACATTGACCTGACACTGAACGGTAGACCAGCAGACACCTACATTGACATTGACATGACACTGAATGGTAGACCAGCAACCACCTACATCGACATTGACATGACACTGAATGGTAGACCAGTAACCACCTACATTGACCTGACACTGAACGGTAGACCAGCAACCACCTACATCGCCATTGACATGACACTGAATGGTAGACCAGCAACCACCTACATTGACATTGACATGACACTGAATGGTAGACCAGCATCCACCTGCATTGACATTGACATGACACTGAATTGTAGACCAGCAACCACCTACATTGACATTGACATGACACTGAATGGTAGACCAGCAACCACCTATATTGACATTGACATGACACTGAATGGTAGACCAGCAACCACCTACATTGACATTGACATGACACTGAATGGTAGACCAGCAACCACATACATTGACATTGACATGACACTGAATGGTAGACCAGCAACCACCTATATTGACATTGACATGACACTGAATGGTAGACCAGCAACAACATACATTGACATTGACATGACAGTGAATGGTAGACCAGCAACCAGCTACATTGACTTGGCACTGAATGGTAGACCAGCAACCACCTACATTGACATTGACATGACACTGAATGGTAGACCAGCAACCACATACATTGACATTGACATGACACTGAATGGTAGACCAGCAAACACCTACATTGACATTGACATATCACTGAATGTTAGACCAGCAACCACCTACATTGACATTGACATGACACTGAATTTTAGACCAGCAACCACCTACATTGACATTGACATTGACATTACACTGAATGGTAGACCAGCAACCACCTACATTGACATTGACATTACACTGAATGTTAGACCAGCAACCACCTACATTGACATTGACATGACACTGAATGGTAGACCAGCAACCACCTGCTTTGACATTGACATGACACTGAATGGTAGACCAGCAAGCACTTACATTGACATTGACATGACACTGAAAGGTAGAACAGCAACCCCCTACATTGACATTGACATGACACTGAATGGTGGACCAGCAACCACCTACATTGCCATTGACATGACACTGAATTGTAGACCAGCAACCACCTACATTGACATTGACATGACACTGAATGGTAGACCAGCAACCACCCACATTGACATTGACATGTCACTGAATGGTAGTCCAGTAACCACCTACATTGACCTGACACTGAACGGTAGACCAGCAACCACATACATTGACATTGACATGACACTGAATGGTAGACCAGCAACCACCTACATCGACATTGACATGACACTGAATGGTAGACCAGCAACCACCCACATTGACATTGACATGTCACTGAATGGTAGACCAGTAACCACCTACATTGACATTGACATGACACTGAATGGTAGACCAGCAACCACCTATATTGACATTGACATGACACTTAATGGTAGACCAGCAACAACATACACTGACATGACAGTGAATGGTAGACCAGGAACCAGCTACATTGACTTGGCACTGAATGGTAGACCAGCAACCACCTACATTGACATTGACATGACACTGAATGGTAGACCAGCAACCACATACATTGACATTGACATGACACTGAATGGTAGACCAGCAAACACCTACATTGACATTGACATATCACTGAATGTTAGACCAGCAACCACCTACATTGACATTGACATGACACCGAATTTTAGACCAGCAACCACCTACATTGACATTGACATTGACATTACACTGAATGGGAGACCAGCAACCACCTACATTGACATTGACATTACACTAAATGTTAGACCAGCAACCACCTACATTGACATTGACATGACACTGAATGGTAGACCAGTAACCACCTACATTGACCTGACACTGAACGGTAGACCAGCAACCACCTACATTGCCATTGACATGACACTGAATGGTAGACCAGCAACCACCTACATTGACATTGACATGACACTGAATGGTAGACCAGCATCCACCTGCATTGACATTGACATGACACTGAATGGTAGACCAGCAACCACCTGCATTGACATTGACATGACACTGAATGGTAGACCAGCATCCACCTGCATTGACATTGACATGACACTGAATGGTAGACCAGCAACCACATACATTGACATTGACATGACACTGAATGTTAGTCCTGTAACCACCTACATTGACCTGACACTGAACGGTAGACCAGCAGACACCTACATTGACATTGACATGACACTGAATGGTAGACCAGCAACCACCTACATCGACATTGACATGACACTGAATGGTAGACCAGTAACCACCTACATTGACCTGACACTGAACGGTAGACCAGCAACCACCTACATCGCCATTGACATGACACTGAATGGTAGACCAGCAACCACCTACATTGACATTGACATGACACTGAATGGTAGACCAGCATCCACCTGCATTGACATTGACATGACACTGAATTGTAGACCAGCAACAACCTACATTGACATTGACATGACACTGAATGGTAGACCAGCAACCACCTATATTGACATTGACATGACACTGAATGGTAGACCAGCAACCACCTACATTGACATTGACATGACACTGAATGGTAGACCAGCAACCACATACATTGACATTGACATGACACTGAATGGTAGACCAGCAACCACCTATATTGACATTGACATGACACTGAATGGTAGACCAGCAACAACATACATTGACATTGACATGACAGTGAATGGTAGACCAGCAACCAGCTACATTGACTTGCACTGAATGGTAGACCAGCAACCACCTACATTGACATTGACATGACACTGAATGGTAGACCAGCAACCACATACATTGACATTGACATGACACTGAATGGTAGACCAGCAAACACCTACATTGACATTGACATATCACTGAATGTTAGACCAGCAACCACCTACATTGACATTGACATGACACCGAATTTTAGACCAGCAACCACCTACATTGACATTGACATTGACATTACACTGAATGGGAGACCAGCAACCACCTACATTGACATTGACATTACACTAAATGTTAGACCAGCAACCACCTACATTGACATTGACATGACACTGAATGGTAGACCAGTAACCACCTACATTGACCTGACACTGAACGGTAGACCAGCAACCACCTACATTGCCATTGACATGACACTGAATGGTAGACCAGCAACCACCTACATTGACATTGACATGACACTGAATGGTAGACCAGCATCCACCTGCATTGACATTGACATGACACTGAATGGTAGACCAGCAACCACCTGCATTGACATTGACATGACACTGAATGGTAGACCAGCAAGCACTTACATTGACATTGACATGACACTGAATGGTAGAACAGCAACCACCTACATTGACATTGACATGACACTGAATGGTGGACCAGCAACCACCTACATTGCCATTGACATGACACTGAATTGTAGACCAGCAACAACCTACATTGACATTGACATGACACTGAATGGTAGACCAGCAACCACCCACATTGACATTGACATGTCACTGAATGTTAGTCCTGTAACCACCTACATTGACCTGACACTGAACGGTAGACCAGCAGACACCTACATTGACATTGACATGACACTGAATGGTAGACCAGCAACCACCTACATCGACATTGACATGACACTGAATGGTAGACCAGTAACCACCTACATTGACCTGACACTGAACGGTAGACCAGCAACCACCTACATCGCCATTGACATGACACTGAATGGTAGACCAGCAACCACCTACATTGACATTGACATGACACTGAATGGTAGACCAGCATCCACCTGCATTGACATTGACATGACACTGAATTGTAGACCAGCAACCACCTACATTGACATTGACATGACACTGAATGGTAGACCAGCAACCACCTATATTGACATTGACATGACACTGAATGGTAGACCAGCAACCACCTACATTGACATTGACATGACACTGAATGGTAGACCAGCAACCACATACATTGACATTGACATGACACTGAATGGTAGACCAGCAACCACCTATATTGACATTGACATGACACTGAATGGTAGACCAGCAACAACATACATTGACATTGACATGACAGTGAATGGTAGACCAGCAACCAGCTACATTGACTTGGCACTGAATGGTAGACCAGCAACCACCTACATTGACATTGACATGACACTGAATGGTAGACCAGCAACCACATACATTGACATTGACATGACACTGAATGGTAGACCAGCAAACACCTACATTGACATTGACATATCACTGAATGTTAGACCAGCAACCACCTACATTGACATTGACATGACACTGAATTTTAGACCAGCAACCACCTACATTGACATTGACATTGACATTACACTGAATGGTAGACCAGCAACCACCTACATTGACATTGACATTACACTGAATGTTAGACCAGCAACCACCTACATTGACATTGACATGACACTGAATGGTAGACCAGCAACCACCTGCTTTGACATTGACATGACACTGAATGGTAGACCAGCAAGCACTTACATTGACATTGACATGACACTGAAAGGTAGAACAGCAACCCCCTACATTGACATTGACATGACACTGAATGGTGGACCAGCAACCACCTACATTGCCATTGACATGACACTGAATTGTAGACCAGCAACCACCTACATTGACATTGACATGACACTGAATGGTAGACCAGCAACCACCCACATTGACATTGACATGTCACTGAATGGTAGTCCAGTAACCACCTACATTGACCTGACACTGAACGGTAGACCAGCAACCACATACATTGACATTGACATGACACTGAATGGTAGACCAGCAACCACCTACATCGACATTGACATGACACTGAATGGTAGACCAGCAACCACCCACATTGACATTGACATGTCACTGAATGGTAGACCAGTAACCACCTACATTGACCTGACACTGAACGGTAGACCAGCAACCACATACATTGACATTGACATGACACTGAATGGTAGACAAGCAACCACCTACATTGACATTGACATGACACTGAATGGTAGACCAGCAACCACCTACATTGACATTGACATGACACTGAATGGTAGACCAGCAACCACCTACATTGACATTGACATGACACTGAATGGTAGACCAGCAACCACCTACATTGACATTGACATGACACTGAATGGTAGCCCAGCAACCACCTACATTGCCATTGACATGACACTGAATGGTAGACCAGCAACCACCTACATTGACATTGACATGACACTGAATGGTAGACCAGCATCCACCTGCATTGACATTGACATGACACTGAATGGTAGACCAGCAAACACCTGCATTGACATTGACATGACACTGAATGGTAGACCAGCAAACACCTGCATTGACATTGACATGACACTGAATGGTAGACCAGCAAACACCTACATTGACATTGACATGACACTGAATGGTAGACCAGCAACCACCTACATTGACATTGACATGACACTGAATGGTAGACCAGCAACCACCTATATTGACATTGACATGACACTGAATGGTAGACCAGGAACCACCTACATTGACATTGACATGACACTGAATGGTAGACCAGCATCCACCTGCATTGACATTGACATGACACTGAATGGTAGACCAGCAAACACCTGCATTGACATTGACATGACACTGAATGGTAGCCCAGCAAACACCTGCATTGACATTGACATGACACTGAATGGTAGACCACCAACCACCTACATTGACATTGACATGACAGTGAATGGTAGACCAGCAACCACCTACATTGACATTGACATGACACTGAATGGTAGACCAGCATCCACCTATATTGACATTGACATGACACTGAATGGTAGACCAGCAACAACATACATTGACATTGACATGACAGTGAATGGTAGACCAGCAACCAGCTACATTGACATGGCACTGAATGGTAGTCCAGCAACCACCTACATTGACATTGACATGACACTGAATGGTAGACCAGCAACCACCTACATTGACATTGACATTGACATTACACTGAATGGTAGACCAGTAACCACCTACATTGACATTGACATTACACTGAATGGTAGACCAGCAACCACCTACATTGACATTGACATGACACTGAATGGTAGACCAGCAACCGCCTACATTGACATTGACATGACACTGAATGGTAGACCAGCAACCACCTACATTGACATTGACATGACACTGAATGGTAGACCAGCAACCACCTATATTGACATTGACATGACACTGAATGGTAGACCAGCAACCACCTATATTGACATTGACATGACACTGAATGGTAGACCAGCAACAACATACATTGACATTGACATGACACTGAATGGTAGACCAGCAACCACCTACATTGACATTGACATGTCACTGAATGGTAGACCAGCAACCACCTATATTGACATTGACATGACACTGAATGGTAGACCAGCAACCACATACATTGACATTGACATGACACTGAATGGTAGCCCAGCAACCACCTACATTGACATTGACATGACACTGAATGGTAGACCAGCAACCACCTACATTGACATTGACATGACACTGAATGGTAGACCAGCAACCACATACATTGACATTGACATGACACTGAATGATAGACCAGCAACCACCTATATTGACATTGACATGACACTGAATGGTAGACCAGCAACAACATACATTGACATTGACATGACAGTGAATGGTAGACCAGCAACCAGCTACATTGACTTGGCACTGAATGGTAGACCAGCAACCACCTACATTGACATTGACATGACACTGAATGGTAGACCAGCAACCACATACATTGACATTGACATGACACTGAATGGTAGACCAGCAAACACCTACATTGACATTGACATATCACTGAATGTTAGACCAGCAACCACCTACATTGACATTGACATGACACTGAATTTTAGACCAGCAACCACCTACATTGACATTGACATTGACATTACACTGAATGGTAGACCAGCAGCCACCTACATTGACATTGACATTACACTGAATGTTAGACCAGCAACCACCTACATTGACATTGACATGACACTGAATGGTAGACCAGCAACCACCTGCTTTGACATTGACATGACACTGAATGGTAGACCAGCAAGCACTTACATTGACATTGACATGACACTGAAAGGTAGAACAGCAACCCCCTACATTGACATTGACATGACACTGAATGGTGGACCAGCAACCACCTACATTGCCATTGACATGACACTGAATTGTAGACCAGCAACCACCTACATTGACATTGACATGACACTGAATGGTAGACCAGCAACCACCTACATTGACATTGACATGACACTGAATGGTAGACCAGCAACCACCTACATTGACATTGACATGACACTGAATGGTAGCCCAGCAACCACCTACATTGCCATTGACATGACACTGAATGGTAGACCAGCAACCACCTACATTGACATTGACATGACACTGAATGGTAGACCAGCATCCACCTGCATTGACATTGACATGACACTGAATGGTAGACCAGCAAACACCTGCATTGACATTGACATGACACTGAATGGTAGACCAGCAACCACCTATATTGACATTGACATGACACTGAATGGTAGACCAGCAACAACATACATTGACATTGACATGACAGTGAATGGTAGACCAGCAACCAGCTACATTGACATGGCACTGAATAGTAGACCAGCAACCTACATTGACATTGACATGACACTGAATGGTAGACCAGCAACCACATACATTGACATTGACATGACACTGAATGGTAGACCAGCAAACACCTACATTGACATTGACATGTCACTGAATGGTAGACCAGCAACAACATACATTGACATTGACATGACAGTGAATGGTAGACCAGCAACCAGCTACATTGACATGGCACTGAATAGTAGACCAGCAACCACCTACATTGACATTGACATGACACTGAATGGTAGACCAGCAACCACATACATTGACATTGACATGACACTGAATGGTAGACCAGCAAACACCTACATTGACATTGACATGTCACTGAATGGTAGACCAGCAACCACCTATATTGACATTGACATGACACTGAATGGTAGACCATCAACCACATACATTGACATTGACATGACACTGAATGGTAGATCATCAACCACATACATTGACATTGACATGACACTGAATGGTAGACCAGCAACAACCTATATTGACATTGACATGACACTGAATGGTAGACCAGCAACAACATACATTGACATTGACATGACAGTGAATGGTAGACCAGCAACCAGCTACATTGACATGGCACTGAATGGTAGACCAGCAACCACCTACATTGACATTGACATGACAGTGAATGTTAGACCAGCAACCACCTACATTGACATTGACATGACACTGAATGGTAGACCAGCAAACACCTACATTGACATTGACATGTCACTGAATGGTAGACCAGCAACCACCTACATTGACATTGACATGACACTGAATGGTAGACCATCAACCACATACATTGACATTGACATGACACTGAATGGTAGACCAGCAACCACCTATATTGACATTGACATGACTCTGAATGGTAGACCAGCAACAACATACATTGACATTGACATGACAGTGAATGGTAGACCAGCAACCAGCTACATTGACATGGAACTGAATGGTAGACCAGCGACCACCTACATTGACATTGACATGACACTGAATGGTAGACCAGCAACCACATACATTGACATTGACATGACACTGAATGGTAGACCAGCAAACACCTACATTGACATTGACATGTCACTGAATGGTAGACCAGCAACCACCTACATTGACATTGACATTGACATTACACTGAATGGTAGACCAGTAACCACCTACATTGACATTGACATTACACTGAATGGTAGACCAGCAACCACCTACATTGACATTGACATGGCACTGAATGGTAGACCAGCAACCGCCTACATTGACATTGACATGACACTGAATGGTAGACCAGCAACCACCTACATTGACATTGACATGACACTGAATGGTAGACCAGCAACCACCTATATTGACATTGACATGACACCGAATGGTAGACCAGCAACCACCTATATTGACATTGACATGACACTGAATGGTAGACCGGCAACCACCTACATTGACATTGACATGTCACTGAATGGTTGACCAGCAAGCAACTATATTGACATTGACATGACACTGAATGGTAGACCAGCAACCACCTATATTGACATTGACATGACACTGAATGGTAGACCAGCAACCACCTATATTGACATTGACATGACACTGAATGGTAGAGCAGCAACAACATACATTGACATTGACATGAAAGTGAATGGTAGACCAGGAACCAGCTACATTTACATGGCACTGAATAGTAGACCAGCAACCACATACTTTGACATTGTCATGACACTGAATGGTAGACCAGCAACCACATACATTGACATTGACATGATACTGAATGGTAGACCAGCAAACACCTACATTGACATGTCACTGAATGGTAGACCAGCAAACCACCTACATTGACATTGACATGACACTGAATGGTAGACCATCAACCACATACATTGACATTGACATGACACTGAATGGTAGACCATCAACCACATACATTGACATTGACATGACACTGAATGGTAGACCAGCAACAACCTATATTGACATTGACATGACACTGAATGGTAGACCAGCAACAACATACATTGACATTGACATGACAGTGAATGGTAGACCAGCAACCAGCTACATTGACATGGCACTGAATGGTAGACCAGCAACCACCTACATTGACATTGACATGACAGTGAATGTTAGACCAGCAACCACCTACATTGACATTGACATGACACTGAATGGTAGACCAGCAACCACCTACATTCACATTGACATGACACTGAATGGTAGACCAGCAACCACATACATTGACATTGACATGACACTGAATGGTACACCAGCAACCACCTACATTGACATTGTCATGTCACTGAATGGTAGACCAGCAACCACATACATTGACATTGACATGACACTGAATGGTAGACCGGCAACCACCTACTTTGACATTGTTATGACACAAAATATCACCCTAATGACATTCCAAGCCTGGATGCAGGGCCATGATGGTTGACGTGATAGACTCGGGTATGTCCATGTTAGCCCGACAGAATTAAAAAAATAAGTACGTACTGACTAAGAAAATGAAGAAAAAAAAACAACAGATGTTCAAATCTATGTTTAAAACGCTAATCTATTGTGTTTCTTTATTTACACAATTTACATGCAAAATATTCTCCTCATCTTTGCTGTTGTTATCCTAACGTTTCGGCCAATTTGAGTCTGGCCTTCATCAGTTGAATATCAATCCGAGTAACCTGCAAATCCTGCTCGATTAAAACGTTGGTTCGTGAATTTGGTGATATAGTAATTGTGATTTCAATCACTGGGCCGGGCAGCTTTGAAGATCTTCAAAAAATTATCAAAATACAATGACCTTTAAATCGAAATCTCAAAAATGTGGCTCATGGGAACATCAACAATCTCTCTTGTAGTTGGAGCCCTCGGGTTGATTGGAAAAACTTCAATAGACTGAATGGATTCTTGGTAGCCCATGACCTAAGAAGCTATAAAAATTGTTCTCACAATTGTTTATCTATGTCAGATATGTGTGAAAATGTCATGATGCCATTTATGACCTTAGGTCTCTGGTTGGGACCCAGAAAAATAAGTATACACCAGAAATCAAAGGAAATAGAAATAATGATAAGGATCTCTGTAATGTATCTTTGAAGATCTTTTAAAAATGGAAATCTCTAAAACGTGGAACATGAGGACGTCTATAATTCCAGTTGTAGTTAGAGCCCTCGGTTTGATTGGAAAAGATTCCGATAAATGCATAAAAGGGATCCCTGGTAGCTCATGCCTTAAAGAAATACAAAAAATTGTACTCATCCAGTGTCATTGTACTCATACATAACGAAGAGCTTTATCTATGCAAAATGTGTGTGATCCGAGTTTTTTTTTTTTTACAAGATGGATCAGGGGAAAATGTCATGAAGCCATTTCTGACCTTGTTAGGACCCGAAATAAATAAAAAAACAAAACAAAATATTATTATTATTATTAATAATAATAATAATAATAATAATAATAATAATAATAATAATAATAAAAGAAGTCCGAAAGAGTATTTAGGGAATTGGAACCAAGAATATAGATCTCCAGAAAACTGAGGTCTTTGATTCTGCAACGATTCTCTAAAGAATTCTTAAGTTGTGAGGAATATTTTGGACAGTATGCTTGCAGAACAGAATTTCCATTGAATACGTCAACGTGCAACGCCAATAATAATAATAATAATAATAATAATAATAAAGAGAGAGGTTTTGGAGATGTCTTGTGTTTATTGCTGGTCATCGAATAACACGCAATTACCACATGAAATCTGAGAGGAACCTGACAGGAACATGTATATACAGAAAATGCTTATAAGAATAGAGAAAAATCTGTGTTAATTGCATTAAATCACCGAAAATTATGGAGAAAAAGACCGTTTAAATTTTGGTAGGATTATTAAAAATTTTATTAAATTTAAGATACGCAGGAGTGCTTAAAACGTATGGCACTTCTACTGTTGCTGGTTGAACGCAAGCCTTGAAGGCGTCGAGCCCACGTGAGCCACCTGACCCCTCCTTCTCTCACGGCCTTGGCATAGTCGGAACATCCTCCAGCGTCAGATTGTTCGAGAGAACGCATGTCAATCTCATTGTTGACCTTAGGTCTCTGGTTGGGATCCAGAAAGAAATGAGTATACGCCAGAAAACAAAGGAAATATTAATAATAATAATAATAATAATAATAATAATACGGAGATAGGACCTGTTACTATGGGACTACACAATACACACTGACAGAACAATCAAAGCCAACCGCCCAGATATTGTTATTAAAGACCACAAAAAAAAAAAAAGTGTCTCTTTATTGATATAGCAGTCCCTGCAGACTGCAATGTATCTTTGAAGATATTCAAAAAGCTATCAAAATACAAGGAACTTGAAATCGAAATTTCATAAATGTGGCATATGGAAACATCAACAATCCCTGTTGTAGTTGGAGCCCTAGGATTGGTTGGAAAAGATTGCAGTAGACTAATTGAAGGGATTCCTGGAAGTCCATACCTCAAGGAGATACAAAAAAATTGTTCTGAAAAATACAGCCCACATTTTACGAAGGGCTTTATGTATGTAATATTTTTTTTTATTTTTTGTCAGTGGAAAGTGCCATGATGCCATTTCTAACCTTAGGTCCCTGGTCGGGACCCGGATAGAAATTTGTAAACGCCAGAAATCAAATATAATAATAATAATAATAATAATAATAGTCTTTAGATATGACATAAGCTCTGAAGTAAATAAAAATAATGTTGATTATACTTTTTTCTCAGATATTTCGTTAAAATATATACATGCACGCGCAATAAATCTGAAGTAATTTTACTTATTGTTTTTTTTTATTTTTTTATTATTTTCATGTAGAAATCGAATCTTATTCTGATGAGGATGCTAATAGAACATTGAAACATCCTCCATCGATTTCGATTTTCCAAGAAACACATTTCTCGTGCGTTCTTTTAAATTTTGAATAATAAAGCAATAATTACACACGAAAACAAAAGACAAAAAACAAAAAAAAGGGAAGAAAAAAGAAATCGTCTTTTATGTTCTAGACTTGGGCGATCATGGCTCTCCACAATTTCCTGTCCTTTGTAGCTCTCAATTAATATTGGTTTTTGTTATATCTCCTAATCTTTTACTTGCCAAACATTTCCGCAAACACGTTAGCTAAGACATACTCTACTTTCCTCTGTCGATCTTGCCTTTAACATATCATGTGAGTGTCAATTTTTCTAAGCCCCCTATCCTCATTATTTAGTTATTATGAAATTTCAGTTGTCTCTTTCTGAGCGTCTTACTTTGTTTCCTTTTTTTCTAAAACTTCAGCATTCAGTGCCTTATAAGAGAGCGGTTATTACATAGTCCCGTACTCTTTTCTTTGTTTCTAACGAAATTTTCGTGTTTCTTAATACTTTGCTTAGGTTTTGGAAGCTATCTTTCGCTATTCCAATGCGCCTTCGGATTTTGATATCGCATTTTGGATCCACTGTTAAAATACTTTTTAGATATTAAATGTTTTTTTGTTTTTTAATATGGCGAATACTGAAACGAATGCCATCAATGATGTTAATAATAATAATAATTTAATAATCCGGTAAAAAGAAGAAGAAAAAAAAACGATGATCATTGCGATGCACAATTATTCTAAACACGACATCTTGTATTTTCGGATCTTTCAAAAAGCGCGGGATGGGGGAAATCCACGTTTTTATTTCGCATCGCTGACCCAAGGAGTCTTTGATTCCATCGGCTGGTTGGCTGACCTGAATATTTAACCGATCGATATTAGGCTGAAGTTGATCGATATTTTAAAAACGCCAGGTTATTCTTGGAGTAGCAGGAATCCATTAAGGTACCATTAAGGTACTATTCTTCCAAGATTTTTTTTCCAACATTTTACTACGCATCACTATCTATAAAAGGCAGCATGTGTGTGTGTGTGTAACAAATGCACGGCCGCAATTTTCGACGGATTTGCACCAAAATTTATATGCACATGCTCCAAGTTAGTGGAAAGGCCAAGAACGACTTTGCTTTTCCTAACTCCCATCGATAGTGGAAATAATCGATTTTTTCATGCTTCTACAGCATTTTTCATGTAGTTTGCAGCCATTTTGTACTGGCCAGAGTGAGAGCCTATAGATGGCTGCCACGAATAGTCAGAAAGATTCTATTGGCCAGCGTGTGTGCCAACAGCTGACCGACACGAATGTTAACTAGCATGCTAGCATGCAAAAAAAAAAAAATCGATAGCTGCATTCGTCACAAGTGGGAAAAATTTAAATCTGCATGGCATTTTACTCCAATTGGCTCATTCGCTTGCTTAAACTCAACGTTGATTCTGATTCCGCAGAACTGGGTTTGGGTGTGAAATAGTATTTGTTGTTAACATTCTTTTTTTCATTCGGTTTTTTCCGTTACGAGTCCTTTTTTAAAGCTGATCGTTTTGTGTTCATTTTGTTTAGTTCTTTTTTTCATAACAGATTTAATGTTTAATATAGAGCTTAGAAAAAATTCGCAGTGTGAGATAGGCAAGAGGTAAGGCATGTAGCAACATCAGCACGGCAAAGGGCACTCCTTTAAAGGCAAGGAAGGGCAAAAATATTTTAAGTCATTTGATAGCGATTGCTGTATGAGTCGTACGATTTTTGAATCAAGCACGGGCAACGCCGGGTCATGCTGCTAGTCTTTAATAATAGTTGGGAATGAACACTTTCTAACCATTTCCCTTTCTCATGCGTGTGTACGACCGCATCACATTGAAACAGCGGTATGACCACCGAAGCGTAGAGCCTGGTCAATACCTCGATGGGTGACCGCCTGGGAATACCAGGTACTGTAATCTTGGATGTACGGGTGGTGTAGTGGATGATGGCTCTGAAGAGCCGAGTTCTAATTCCATCTGGGTTCGTTATGTTCACTTACGCGAAAATACCATTGGAAAAAGTATGAATCCACGTCTTCTCCCCAGCTATGAGTTAATTAGTAAGAATATTATCAATAAACCATTATCACATAAAAAAAATAAATTCTAAAAATATTTTCTGGCATTGAATAACCTGCAAAGGGTTGATAATCTTAAAAAAAAAACAACAACCAATCAACATTTAATGCGTAAACTTATATTGGTCAATTTAAGGGCGGCATATATATTACAACTGAAATATATATTCATTGTATAATTGACGGTATAAGTGAACAATTTATCCTTAATTTGATCTGGATATGGAACAATTAAAAAAAAAATATTAAAAATTAAACACACAAACAGACCGTGTCAGTAGAATTTAATAAAATTTGTTCAAACGAATTCTTACTAGTTAAATATATATATATATATATATATATATATATATATATATATATATATATATATATATATATATATATCAGGTAATCCCATAAATTCTGTCCGAATATTGAATAAAGAAAACAAGTGACCAAATGTTACATTTAATTACAGATTCAATCAACAATGTATTTTCCCTGATTATCTATGACTTCCTTCCATCTATTAACAAGCTTACTAATTCCATTACTGTAAAATTCTTTTGGCTTTGATTCGAAGAACTCCCAAATGTCAGTTTTAACCTCTTCCTCTGTAACAAAAGCTGTTTCTTCTAAATGATTCTGTAAGCTACGAAACAAATGGTAGTCTGAAGGAGCAAGATCGGGAGAATAAGGTGGATGAGGAATTTTCTCCCAACCAAGTTCTTCGATCTTTTGTGACGTGATTCTTGCTGTGTGGGGTCGCGAATTGTCCTGATGAAACATCAGCTCTTTTCGATTCACTAGAGCAGGTCTTTTTTTCCCTCAAAGCTTGGTTCAAACGCTCTAATTGCTGATAGTATATTTGAGCATTAATTGTTGCATTAAGTGGTAAGAATTCAAAGTGGATTATTCCTTGGCGAACCCACCAGATTGAAAGAAGAACCTTTTGCCAATGAAGTTCCCTGTGGCTGGGGTCCTTCCCCTTTACCAAGCCACTGTCTACGACGCTTAACATTTTGATAAAAGATCCATTTTTCGTCGCCAGTCACAAGTATATCCAAAAAAGGTAAAACAAGTTGTCGAGAATGGAGAGAAGAGCAGATGTCAACTCAGGATTTGAGGTTGTTTTCAGACAATTCATGAGACACCCATTTTCCAAGTTTTGGAACTTTTCCAAGTTGTTGAAGATGACGATGAACAGTTGTATGGTTTGAACTGAGAACCACTGCCAATTCCTCAACTGATAAAGAAGGATTTTCTTCCAGGGCTGCTTCAAGAAGCTTTTCATCAAACTCAACTGGACGTCCGGTTCGATCTTCATCTT
>OZ010600.1:57625652-57690652 GCA_963932145.1 Acanthosepion lycidas | reverse complement strand
CAGCTGTTGGCTCTCACGCTGGCCAGTAGAATCTTCCTGCCTATTCGTGGCAGCCATCTATAGGCTCTCGCTCTGGCCAGTACAAAATGGCTGCAAACCACATGAAAAGTGCCGTAGAAGTATGAAAAAATCGGGAAAAAAAGTCGGGAAATGCAACGTCGTTCTTGGCCTTTTCACTAACTTGGAGCATGTGCATGTAAATCTTGGTGCAAATCCGTCGAGAATTGCGGCCTTGCATTCGTTGCACACACACACACAACCTGTATTTTATAGACACAGATGTATGATGCGCCCCCCCGCCTAAAATTAGCTTCAAAAGTCGCATGATACGCATGATACGCGAGCATATATATATATATATATATATAATTATATATATATAGTATTATATATATATATATATATATATATATATATATATATATATATTTATAGTATTAAATATATATATATATATATTTTTAAATATTAGGAGATCAGCCGATGACGCTACCTTGGTTTCAACCTTTCGGTATTTTCAGACGATCCAAGCTAAATAAATTCCTAATGTTTGATATCGGATGTAGTTTATATAAAATGTACATACTTTCATCCTGCTTCGTACGAACTCAAAAGGAACATTTTAGTGTGTATGCATTGTGTCATTATTTCTGATCTCTCATTCAAGCTTTTCTGCTCTGTAAAAGTTATTATTGTAAATTTTCTTCCAGGCAAAGATTGCAGATATAACTATGATTGCTGAAGGCTTTTACTTTTTAAAAAAATATTTCCCAGTTTACCATCAGATATTTGTTATATTTTTCTTTTAATTATCTACACATGGCTAGCTAGTTTGGTAGAATTCCTAAGTCTTTCTAGGTTGAATGATGACTTGTGATTATACCATCTCTTCTTGAAGCTTCATTCAGTAGGCCCTACGTATATTTTCGTTTGGCCATTTCTATCTTTTAATTCTGCTATCATATACTACATATATCTCTAACACTATATATGTCTCTCACACTATTTCTCACCACCTTCTATGTCAACTTGTATAAGCTCAATACTGCCCGTCAAAAGTGTAAATTTTAAATTCATTTTTCGTTTCACCTTTTGAAAGTGAAGTCTGAAGATCTGGAGAAAAATAAAATTCTCTGGTGAAATAAATTATTACAAATAGAGCCTTAAATGGTCTGTTTTTCTTTAAATTAATATATATATATATATATATATATATATATATATATATGTGTGTGTGTGTGTGTGTGTGTGTGTGTGTGTGTGTGTGTGTGTGTATACGTATTTAATATATGTAAATAAGAACTCGTGTAACCCATTATATCCTGGCGAAACGCCAAACGAACGCACTTTCCTTTGCCGTGTAAGTCAAAAATATATTTGTGATTTTTTTTTTTTTTTTTTGAAATATTGAATTAATTCAATACGCAATTTCAATCAGGGTTCAGAGAAGTGAGGTTGATTGAATTGATTCAATATGAATTAATGAACACAAATAGAAAGTTCCGAGGCAAAAAGCAGCCAGCAATGAAGAGAAGGAAAGGAAAGTAATTGAGAAAACCTGAACAACTTCCGTCTATCTTATAAGCAATTAAAACAAATTAATTTTATTTCTTCCCACTTGTTTATAATGAAATCATTTTTGGATCCGTATGCTCCAAAAATCCAACAAAACCTGTGCGTCGATATTGATTCAATTTAAATGATTCCAGCACAGTTGGAACGAAAAGGGATTTCATGGTTCAGTATTTGGTAAACCGTACAGCATAAGGATAAATATTTCTTCGTACAATGATATTCGTCCCGTATATAGCCACTCTAGGTAAGGGGTTACAGAATAAGAGGCATATTTTATGCAGATATTTCGGGAAGATAATGGTTGACTCTAGACGAACAGGTTAAGATATTAGTGATCGGGAAAGCATACTCTTGGGAGTCGGTTTCACAGAGCAGCGTTTCGTGGGAAGAAGCTGATCGAGTGGAACTTACATCTTGCCAAACGAACGAATGGAATGAGGATGGTTCGGGACAATGTCAGTGGAATAGCGGGTCTTAGCTGTGAAGGTTAGGACAGGTGGAAATTAAATATGTAGTTCGCTTGAGCACTTTCCATGGAAATAGCGTTAGAATAGCGATAGGCTCGCGACGTTTCGACTGTGAGAAAGAGGTTGTAGGGTGGAAAATAATTCATCACCCACAAGGACGCGGAGACGGTTTTGGACTCTGTCGAGACTGAGAAGTGAAGACCGGACAACTCCTGTCCATATATAAAAACAATTTTTGACCTGATCTGGCTCTTGTGAAGGTAGAAGCTAGATACTTGAGGCGACAGAAATGTGGTTCTACGGAAAGATGCTGAGAATATCATAGACTGAACACGTGAGCAACGACGAAGTTTTAAGGGAAATAGAATAAAAGAAAGACACTTCTACTTAGAATCAGAAAGAGACAGATTCAATTTCTTGGGCCCATGAGGAAAGATTGCTTGGAAAATTTAATGCTCACAGGGCATATTGAAGGCAAGAGGGACACAAGAAAACAGCGAATAGCTAAGAAACATATGTAAATGGTCGGCAGACAAGGATTAGAGTAGGATGGTAAAAAGACAAAACTTACAAAGAGCTTCAGATAACAGGAAGTTATGGAGAGTCTTAATCGTCCACGTCCTGAAGGAACACGGCACAAAGAAGCAAAAGAAGAAAGAAGTCACACTATACTGAGGTTCTTTAAAAATTGAGTACACCTCTGGGTACGGTTCTTTACAAACAAGTGGCTTATAAATTTAGTCTAGAAAATCATATATGGATTGGTTAGTTGATTTTGTTTAGCTGCATATGGGTTAATTAATGCCGATATCTAACTACTTTGAACGCAATTGTATGCCTTCAACTACAGATAAAATATATTGTTGGTCATTTTGATTTAAATAAGTAGTGTCGATTGACTTTAAATATATCGTCCGGGGTATGACGATAAACTACATCCGTGTCTTGGGTAAGACGATAAACTACGTCCAACAGCAAAGCCTCTGATCAGGAGGTTTTGAGGAGCATGGAACCACCTCTTAATTGCTCGTGTTCCCAGGTCCAGTTAGGGTTCCAGCTATGGGCAAATTGTTAACACCCAAACTTGTGTAAAAATAAGTTTTAATGCCAGAAATACTTTATAATAATAAAAAGAAATTACCAGCAATAATTCTTGAAGGGAAAATTATTATCAGCAACACTTTAAAAAAAATGCCAGTAATACAAACAGCTATACATTCTTTGAAAAAAATATTATCAGCTATAGATTTTTTCAAGGAAAAATATTCCCAGAAATAGATTTTTGAAGAAAAACATATTAACAGCAATAAAAATTTTGTGGGCATTAAATAACCCATTGAGGTTGATAAGCCGTAAAACAAACCAAACTAAATTAAACTCTAAATGTGTATTGTTGGTTGGTTGGTTGGTTGATTTTGTTTAGCTGCATATCAACATCTCTACGGGTTATTTAATGCCAAAATATTTTGAACGTAATTTTATGGCTTCAATGGCAGATAAAATGTATTGTTGGTCATTTTGTTATAAAATGTATTGTATTTGTCTATATTTCTGAGATGCGGTATTATGTACACTATTTACATTATTCGGACTATTGTCCTCATCTTTGTCGCCATATTTATTACAACGTTTCGGCTGTTGTACTCTCCGGCCTTCTTCATGTGGTTGGAATGTCGAACTGAACCATTTATTTCGCTCACTGGGGTAGACTGTTTTAGTTCCACGTGCCATGTTTAATGGATGTCAGTTATTAGTTATCTCCTGTTAATCCCCACTCCAAGTTCTCCACTGCCTTAACAGGGTATTGAACTCTTTGGGTCCTGTATCTCGATCAAACCAACGCCTTTATCCACTGTGCCATGTCTCCGATTTGCAATTCGCGCTTTGGTTTCATCCTTTGGCTAACAACCATGCATTCTGTCTTCCCGCAGTTGATGTCTAATCCTTACTTCACGCTTTCCATTACTAAATTCCGTTGGAGTTTTTGTTGTTTTCTTTCCGTATTAGCTATGAACACTGTGTCATCTGCATTGTCTTGTATTTTTAAGATTGAGGGCGCCAATAATGAATCCTGAATCAGAATCACCTCGCTGCATAGGTTGAATAAGTCCGGTAAGATTAAAAAAATAAAATTAAGGTTTCCATAACTTCCTATTCTGTATAGCGCAAAGCAATATGTGTACCTTCCTAGCTCATGCTAGTTCTGTGTATATCGATAACACCCATCCGGCAGCAAGGCCTTTGATCGTGAGATCGGAAGTTTTGTGGAGGGAGAAACAACTTCTGAATTGCTGTTCTCCACAGTTCAGCTCTGATCCGGGAAAGTAGCACCTGTTAGGGCCCTAACAATGGGGAAATAATGAACCCCCAAACAAAAACAAAGCACTATGAAAGTATAAAAATAAATTTATAGCAAAAAATACCACCAGTACATTTTTTTTTCAATTACCAATGTCATATGTCCTGATCGGGCATCTCGACTCCAGTCATTTTCTCAAAGACGTCATGTGGCTTCCCTCTGTCTTTTCTACAAATATTTTCATGTCAACTGCTCTGACGAGCTATTTTCCCTGGTGTCTCGGCTGCATGAATTTAAGCGTGCATCTCGGTCCCACCCTTTTAGCGTCGTAACAGTTAAATGTAACCATCTCTTCTACACCATCAGCTTCTCTCGCACTTCCCGACAGTCGAAGTCCCTTCCTCTTAATTGCTTCCCTAACAACTATAATCCTCAAAAATTTAAATATAATGTCAATCGACATCATCTGATGCCTTGGCCTTTATCTCCGTCCATCTCTTTATCCTTTCCTCAAACACATCTCTTTTCTTTTACTAACACTCTCTCTAACCCATTGTGCTCGTGGTATTCCCGGCTTGCTGGGGGTGAAATGCTTTTAAAAGTATTCATATTTACAGTAAATTGACCAGCAATACATTTTATAGAAGTATTACAAATAACACATAGTTATAGAAAAATGACCAACGATATATTTTATCTGTAGTTGAAGGAATTGCGTTCAAAATATATTTAGTTCAAGCCATAAAATTGTGTTCAAAATATTTAGATTTCGGCATTAAATAACTCATACAGATGTTGATATGCCACTAAACAAAATCAACCAACCAGCAATACATATTTATAGTAGAATTACCCACAATGCCTATTTAAATCAGAATGACCAACAATATATTTTATCTGTAGTTGAAGGCGTACAATTGCGTTCAAATTATTTAGATTCCGGCATTAAATAACCCATAGAGGTGTTGATATGCCGCTAAAGAAAATCAACTAAACCTCGACGACTTTATTTCGCCCACCCAAGTTTAATTGTTCAATTAACACGTTCCATTCCTTTTCCGTATGTCTCACTTGTCTTCCTTTAATTCAACTCTCCAATTTTTTGTTCACCACTGTAGTAGCCAGGTATTGAACTCATAACTTTTTCGGTCAAGTCAGTGAATCTAACCAACGCCTTTATCCACTGGGCCACATGTCCTTGAGGACATCAGTGTATGAATTTTTGGGACATACAAATGCAGTAACCATTTCACCAAAATTTATATTACAATTTTGTTATTATTCATTTCTTTTCTCTAGCACTCTTTATTACTGGTTTCCATATTGAATTCATTTCTATGCTTAGTCGGCTCAGGAGATATGTGCTGATTATTTATATTTTCGTATTTTACAGTAATGTTCTCTATTATTTCAACCTCATACCTCCAGGGGGGAAGTGTTCACAGTTTTTCCTCTACATGTGGTCAGCTACGCCTAATTTTTTCTATTTTCCCCCGTGTTACGGCTTTACGATGTTCTTGCAGCCTTAACTTAAGGAGACGGACTATTTCTCCTTTATATTTCTTACCACCGCTGCACGGGATGGCGTACACACAGTTCTTAGTAATCGGGATCTTACTCGGAAGAGGTGTCTGCGAAGTGTCGAACAACTTTTGAAGGTCATCAACAATCGGAACGTTGTAAATAATTACCATACCTCATCTCAGAAGAATAGACAGCTTTCGTTTCTGCTTTTATCACTTTTGTTTTTTCAATATTATTTTAGTCTGATGAAATTCTCTTAGTATATCGAAGCGCGTTACATAGATTGATTCCATTTTGTCATTCAATTACCCAACAAAACATTGTTCTGATTATATAGAGATTTATATAACATATTCTCCCATAAACAATATGTAAAATAAGGTAATAAGTTTGTTTGATTTACAGGGTGATTGAAATATTACCTATAACTTTTATAAGAAATGGATATAAGAAAAAAGAGTTTAACATGAGGTTTTATTTAAAATTCCGATATAGGCACTAGATTTCGCTACCAGCTTCTTGAGCCGCCCAGAAATCGCGTCAACTTGATTTCCCCAGGAACTCTTGTGATCTGGAAGACATAATTCTTGTATTCTCCTTTTAAGTTCTTTTAAATTCTTGTTTTGTTATAGTAGACTAGCTCCTTTTAGAAACCCCAAAGAAAAAAGTCACAGCGTGTTAAGTAAGTACTCCTGGCTGGCTACTCATACATAAAATAGGGAGTTACTTTTTAATCATCTGATAATAGTTTTTCCCAAAAGAAATTCGATATTAACTTTATTGAAAAACATTTACCGTTTTGTTCCGCTCTCATTTACAAACTTTAAGCTAATTTCATAATTCCTTTCATCCAGAACATTCTATTTTTCTCAGCAAAGATTGGAGCTAATGTATCTTTTTGGGTAACTCAATCCAACTCTTTGAAACATTACAGTCGTTCTTTCTATAAGCTAATGATAAAAAAAAGGAGGGGATTCTAAAACCTACCTTGTAACCCAAACTGAGGTAGAACTATTTAAAACCCAACCAGATATTCAGCGGGGTATGTTGAAAGATTAGGCGCCCGATAATGACGACGTGTAATTTACTAAAAGCTTTCACATTCGGGTCGTCAAAGTTGGAAATCTGGCCTCTTGTAAAAAGAGACGAACGTCTTAAAGATATCGGATTTTCGCAAAGTTAGCACCATCTACTTAGCGCATAGGGAAGAGTAGTTTTTTTGTTCTTTTTGTATTTTTTGCTTGAACTTTCTAAGAAACCAGAAGTCACAGTTGAAAATGGTGAGCTAAAAAAAGAGAAGCCGGTGTTGGGGGTGGGGAGAGGGTGTAGAAAAATCGAAACCGCGGATAATACGACCATTCGATTTTCCTCTCGCATTAAATTAAAAAAAAAAAAGAAAAAAGAAAAGAAATCATTACGTATTCACCGTAGCAAGAATAAAGGCATACACTAATATTTTCCATATTTTATCCAACAGATTTGAAATTTTTCACAAAGTCTATTTTATGTTGTTTGAAAAATTCCTCACATCTTTTGTGGCTACAGAAATGGTAATAATAATGTCAATATTAGCCGTTTCCTTGTACAACCGATTTCGAAGATGAATGGTTAAAAATGATTAATGCACGACAAAACTTCATCTAATAATATTGTTAATGTCCGACAGTTTCTCATTTAATAATATTAGTAATGGCCGACAATACATCGTTCAATAAAATTAGTAATGGCCGAAAATACTTCATCTAACAAATTAATAATGGCCGACAGTAATTCATTTAATAATATTAGTAATGGCAGACAATACTTTATCAAATAAAATTAGTAATAGCCAATACTTCGTAAGATATCACACAGAACATGGCAGCGCATAATTCTGTGCCACGAAAATGGTGTTCATACAGACCTTCTCGATGTGTCACAGCGTCAGTGAAAGTGAGTAAAATGAATCTAGTATGTATGCTTTGTATTACTGTATTACTTGTTCTATTGCTCTCGTTACTTTTTTTGGTAGGGGGAGATAAGACTTTTGGAACACCCTGTACTTCATTTAATAAATTAGTAATGTCACTTCATAAAATAATAAATGGTGTTTCAATAACTTGGACCGATTTTAAATGTGAATCAAGTTTAAGCGTCTAATGATTTTTTTCTTTTTATTTCAGATTTAACATCTTGAGTCTTTAGAAATTTCAACCATGGAAAGATTAACAATCAAACAAAATGCTAAAGTTTCAAGAGTTTAATTGACAAATTGTTCGTAAATTCAAACTGGGTCGGTGGCAGATGTGAAAACACCATTGCGTGTTCGTTTACGCCGTTCAGCTGAAAACATTGTTGCGGTGCATGAGAATATGGCCGAAAATCCAGACACCTCTATTTGTTGACCAAAAAATCGCGAAGTGCCCGAAATGCATTTCTGTTTGGACATCTATTTTCTTTAATAGGCTTCGATAACTTTAACATGTTGGTTGATTGTTAATCTTTCCATGGTTGAAATTGCAAAATACTTAAGTTGTTAAATCTGAAAGAAAAAGAAAAAAATCATTAGACGCTTAAACTTAATTAATATTTAAAATCTATCCAAGTTATCGGAACACTGTTTATTAGTAATGGCCGACAATACTTCGTCAAATAAAATTTGTAATGGCCGACAATACTTCATCCGATAAAATTCGTAAAGGCTGGCACTACTTCATCTAATAAATTAGTAATGACCGACTGTACGTCGTTTAATAATACTGGTAATGGCAGACTATGCTTCCTCTAATATATATTTTTGACAATACTGTTATGGTGACCTATCTACATTAGAATGAACTCTTCTTCCTTCATAAATACTAACCTGCAAGACTTCCTAAGGAGGCTGTCGGGACGCAGTGTAACCTGACAGTTGGGACGGACACTTCTATCTGCTGACTAATAACACTCTTATTTTGTATATATATCTTCTGTTATTTCAATACCTTTGCTCAACCTACCATCTTCTTTCCGTGTCTTTCTTTCTGGCCCCTAACAGGCCACAACAATTATGGATATAACCAATACGATGAGTGTTCATAAAAACAATATCAAATACCAACAAACCGAAATTCGAATTACAGACGAGCTCTTTATATTCTCCTTTGCATAAATACCCTTGGGAAAGATATGAATCCATCTCTTTTTTCCCTCCAGTTATGGATTAAACAACAGAGAAGACTGGGCAGATTATCCGTGGTTGGCAACTTGTCTAGGAGAAAGACGTTTGAAGGTAGGCCTGAGGAAGCACATCCAACGATAGGATCGTCGTGTTCACAAAAGTTCTATAATCTCAGCTGCGATCGATCGGATACAACATAGTTACAATAAAAGAAAGCTTCAATTAGCATCACAGGAATACTTTTTTTCTTTTTATGTGCCTTCTGGCACCCAATAAGTTTCGTGCGTCTACCAACTCCTCCAGACCACGTTCTGCCATCCACTTGCTTAAGCCCGCCAGCTATGTCATCCGTTGTTTTCCCTTGTCTTATTTTCCCTCTATTCGAGCTGTGAGTATCAGATTCTCCAGGCCCTTCTTTCTCATTACGTGTTTCAGAAATTTCATCTGCCTCTTCCTTAAGTATAAACTTCCTCCTCATTTGCATCCTCTCCAAAACCTCGTTGTCCCTTCGTGATATCCTTAGCATCCTTCTGTAGAACCATACCTCTGTTGCCTCGAGTCTCTTCTTCATCTTTGAGGAGACCGTCCAACATTCGCTGCCGTAAATGAGGACAGATGTCACGTAGCAGCTCAGTATTCTTTAATAATCAACAATTATTCAATATGATAACAAAATTTCAATATGATATTAATACAAGTCTACTCACCGTTGTACTCTCACCGTGAAGAATATGTTTGTAACACAGGTATTCTTAAATTATTTATATTATTATATTATTAATATATTATATTTATATATTATTATATTATATTACCATTATATTATACTGATTTTCCAAGCGTAGCTTAGATGTGGTACAAGACCGAAAGCATGGGGCACCCATTGAGGATCGAACTCACTACACAGTCGTAATTGTTCTAGCGAGACATGATTGCTAACCAGTTCACCACCTCGAGGGGCCCATCATATCGCATTATAATTATATATTATATTATATTATACTTATATTATTAGGTTGGTGAAAAAATAATGACATAATAGTGTCGTTTTTTGACGTATTTAACCAGCAATTAAGAGGTGGTTCCACACTCATCAAAACCACCTATCAGAGGCCTTGATGTTGGATGTAGTTTATAGTCTTACCCAGGACGCGGATGTAGTTTATCATTATACTCAGGACGACCAAATGTCTTTAACGACATAGAAACTCATCTGACTTATTTTCAAACCAAATTTCGCATCACCAATGATTAAAAACACAATATTGATTGCGTAGGTTGGGCTTTCGCTTATTGCTCCATAAACCTGGCCTTGTGTCACTACACGACACTGAAGTGAATTCAAAATAAATATCCAATGATGACCTCTGTTAAATTTAAACGATATTTTTTTAAGTAAATTGTTAGAAAAAAAATAACTTTTCCATTTTCTTCGAGTAGCTTGGTGGCGAGACGAGAACGAACCCTACCGAAAAAGCGATGTTATTTCATTGGCTAATGATTGATAGGAAAAGGCGAGTCAAATGAATATTAAATACAAGAGGAAAAAAAAAAAAACAAGATAAAGAAAAGTGGTTGATTGCTGCAAATACGTCGGCTTCAAACGGAAGAGCAATTAAGCGTAAAAAAAAAGAAAACAAATGAAAAAGAAAAAAATCTCAGAGCGTTTTTGTTGTTCTTATTTGTTGTTGTTGTTGTTGTTGGCTTGCTTCCATAATTAATGGCCGTTGTTTCTTGCGTAATTTTCGACCATTTTTATTCGCCATCTCCACTTCGAGCAGCAGCAGCAGCATCAACATTACGCTTGGGTTGTCCATTTTATAAGGCGTGAAATGCCCTTGTCATACATGAGAGCGTCTATCTTTCCGTTTGAATGGCAGTAGAATGGTGTTTCAGTTTATTTGCTTACATCATATATATATATATATATATATATATATATATATATATACAAAACACGCAGACACACATGCAGACAATACGATGTAGATAGATACACACAAGGGTATGCGCGCAACTCTAGGTAAATAGTTCCGCAAAACATGTTAATCAAGAACGCACACTCATACTTAGCTATAACGATTTACTAAGAGTAGCTTCGATGTGGTACAAGCTCGAAAATATGGGGCACCTAGTGAGGATCGAAATCACTACTCAGTCGTAATTGCTCCACCGAGACAATCTTGTTAACCATTACACCCCGTCGAGGTGCCCAAATGACGTTCTAAGCGTGGCTTCAATGTGGCACAAGGTCAAAAATGTGGGGCACTCTGTGAGGATCAAACTCACTACTCAGTCGTAATTGCTCTCGCGAAACAAGCTTGATAAGCATTGCAACACGCCAAAATGACAAATGATTTGCTATACACACACACACACACACACACACATATGCTTGTCAGCTGTCAATATACCACATAACACCTTTGAGCGCTTAGCCTTGGAGCGAGTAGAACGGAGATCAACGTGTTTTAGTGGACTCAGCAGTTTTCAATCTGCTTGTCTGAATTATATTCAAGAAGCGAGAGCGAGATCTAAAAGGTCAGCCAATTTATCAGTGATCTCATCTCACAATCCTCACTCTTGCTCCATATTTGGGTTCCTTTGTAAATAACTAGCGGGTCTTAAGTGCCACTTAAGATTATCGCACAAAATTTCATAACTGAATCAACTAAGCTGTCAGATCCTCATACGTCGAAACCGACGGGAGAGTCCAATATATATATATATATATATATATATATATATATATACATTAGTAGTAGTAGTAGTAGTAGTAGTAGTAATAATCTTATTAGTAGTAGTAGTAATAATCTTATATGTATAAGAAATTATACTCGTCCGGAAAACCTACGGTGACTTGATTTGCGAATAATCAAACGAATACCAAAAGGGGAAAAAAGTAATCGTCCAGCATGCAAGTCCAAAGCCCAAGAAAAAAAAAAAAAAAAAACGATGCTAGTAAGCAAAATAACTAAATAAATTTCTCAATACGGTAAGTAGAGCAGACCTAATTAAACCTAGAGAGCCAGACAAACCTACCAATATTTCTCCTAAGCGGATCGTCAGAGAAGGCTGGCTTCTCTGACGATCCGCTTAGGTGAAACCTTGGTAGGTTTGTCTGGCGCTCTAGGTTTAACTAACTAACTATATATATATATATATATATATATATATATATATATATATATATATATATATATATATATGTATATATATATGAATAGATGTAACATAGATTGATGTGAATATAACATATAGTATATATAATATAGTTATATATATGATATAATATATATATATATATATAAAATATATAGTTAAATGTATAACATATAATATATAGCTATATACAATATATAGTTATATATATAATATATATATATTTAGTATATATAATATATATATAATATAGTTATATATAATATAATGTATATATAATATAATGTATATATAATATATAGTTATATATATAATAAATATATATTATATATAGTTGTATATATATAATATATAGCATCTATAATATATATATATATAATACAGAAATTAAAGAGAGAAATATATTAAAGAGAGAAATGTTGAAATTGGTTAATTTTATATTTCGAAATATACACAAAGAGTACACAGTAATACAACTCTATCTGTCTGTCTGTCTCTCACTCTCATACACACACACACACACACATATATATATATATATATATATATATATATATATATATATATATATATATATATATATATATATAAGGAGAGAGCGGTATGGGTTAATAACTAATGGAGTATATTTCAACTGTAGCATTTAATTCTTTAATAATGGCTCAATGGAAAGTAGAGTTTAATATTATTTATTATATGAGATTAAAACAAAAACATGCTAAAATCTCTGCACAATAGCTTTCAAGTTTCAGCCCTCAATCGATGGTAAATAATTCGTCAGTAAAAAAAAAATATTTTTAAATTTGAAATGCATGTAACAAGTCAAAACTAAAATAAGGCTTGTGGGTTTAGGTGTCAGACCTACGTTAAATTTAAAAAAAAAAAATGGGAAATTAATACAAACTATAATCAGGTGGCTACCATGTATCATAATTATGAAACAAATGTAAATAGTTCAATTTTATAAGAAACTAAGGGGAGGGGGTAGGAAGATAATCAAATGTATAGCTAATTGTAACATATTTTATAGTTGATAATATTAGGTTGGTGCAAAAATAATGACGTAATAATGTCGTTTTTTGACGTATTTTTAACGTCAAAAAACGGCATTATTACGTCATTATTTTTGCACCAACCTAATAAAAAGTCTTCTTTAAGAAACTAGTAAATACAACTTAAGTGTTTAAAAATAAGAAATTAAAAAATGTCTAATATTTATCCAAGATGTTGATAATGAGGACCAAATCTGTAATACATAGCTATATTAAATTCAAAGAAACAAATTAAAATAGGTGCACTGTAATTTACATAGTAATTATGACCACATGAAATAGTACTATCAAAGTTAAAGTTTAATAATATTGTAAGGTGAACGTTAAGATCTGCCTACAATTTACAGTTAATTCACTTCTTTGCTTCAATCAACTAATCTTATCATTTCTAATTTTTCGTGTAAGAATAAGAAGCAAGGTTTATCTAAGTATTTACAAGTTCTAGCTTTTTTATAAATGTTCCATATAACGGTAGGAGTTTTATTATACTATTGTTTCCTGTTTAGGATTGTGTTTCCAGCTCCCTCTAAGTGCTTTTCCTTTTTTTTCATTTCCGGTGGCCTCACTTCCGCCCTGGCGACATTATAACCTTACTTGTCATGGTGCCTCTTACATTGTAACCATATATCTCGTGGTTCATAACCATATTCACACACACATGCCCACATACAGACCCACACGTCTTCTGCTATGTGCCATGCTTGATATACGCTTAGGCGATCATGTAACTTTCGATAGATGACTGACGAGGCAGATTTTTCCCGCAGTAGGTTGCCATTTCTATCTCACTAATATTTTTGTAAGCTATATTAACACAAGGTTAATTATCAATCACACATTATATAGCTTACTTCAGTCAGTATCTTTCAAAACATGACTGACGATGCAGATTTCTTTTTCCGTAGTAGGTTGCCATTTCTTACTGCGGTGGACCAGCTGCCAGCCAAGGCTACAGAACCCTGTCTGTCCTGCTATTTATCCATAGCTGAAGAAGATGATTCATACCTTTCCCAAGGGTATTAGCACGTAAGTCAGTTATGTGCCATACGTGATACATGCTTAGGCGATCTTGTATCTTTTGATACATGAGTGACGTGACAGATTTCTTTTCCCGCAGTAGGTTGCCATTTCTTTCTGCGGTGGACCAGTTGCCAGCCAAGGTTATAGAATCCGGTCTAGAACCCGATATTACTGTGTAGAGTGTGTAGAGTATGTGCGGTGGGTGTTTCGTGTTTCTTCACGGTCACGTGGTATGCGTGGCAGCTTGACCTGGGCATTTCTACGCCTAGAAAACTTTTAACACCCTATCTCCACTGCTAAACAGTGTAAGATTGATAGCAGAAGAATAATGTTTAATAAGTAATACTTCCCTAATTATGAGATGTTGTATTTCCTTAATAAATATTTATTATTCGCACTCTGCTTCGAAAGGTGACATGTAAGACGACTACTTAAGGGGGTAGTGATGTGTCCGATATAGATTTTTGACAAGTAACAGTCTTGTACTGGGCAACAGAATTTATATTTATAGATATATATTATTTAGCATTCAGAAAATGATGTTGCATATATTTGATAATGTATCATTACATTTCTAAGCAAATGAATACTTCTTCACGTGGGCGTTTCCAAAAATGTGTAAATCTAAAAATCTCTCTCTCTTTCTCTCTCTCTCTCTCTCTCTCTCTCTATATATATATATATATATATATATATATATATATATATATATATATATATATATATATATATATAGGGTTTGCACCAGCTGATACCTTCGGCGACGCCATTTCTCCTTTATTTCGCAAAGACGTTTCCCAGAGTAGACGCAGCAGTATATTTTCGTGATAAATCTTTTGCTTTCCACCCACTTTTTTTTTCTAATAACAACTCATTCTTATTGAACGATGATTTACAGCCACAGATCCGTACACGACGTTCCAATGTACTTATTCAGAGCCACTGTTCCGTATTGCAACATGGCGTCTTATTCACTGCCAATCCCCGAGTAGATTTATCTTTTCTGTTTCTCTCTTTTACATTTGACGGGGGCCGAAAGCCTGCAATTATAAGCAATGTGCGCATGTGCAACATTAAATAGGTGTTCCTTTCGGCAAGGTTTTTTTTTTTCTTTCCTTTTCTTTTACTTTTCTCTATTTTTCAAAAACATTTTTAATTTTTCTTTTGTTAGTATTTGTTTTGCGGGGTAACACGATGATTTATAATCGATAAATGATTGGATAATGTGGTGGAAATTAAATAACGCTTCTTTTTCAATCGCAACTCTGATTTAGGAGTATGGAACGAAAGAAGAGCAATAATGTTATTTTTATTCTTCCTCGCATCGTTTTTCTTTCAGTTTGTGTTTCGTTTTTTTTTCTCTCCTTATCGTTCACATTCCAATCTCAGTCAACATTAACCCTCCTTTTTTTTTTCTACTCTCTTCAGTTTTTATTAATGTTATATGATTATGGCTTCTGCATTGACTACACTGGTAGTTTCCTCTAGAGATTTAGAGTCAAAAATCATTTCACCCAAAGCAAGGTGACAAATCCACTAAGATACATGGATTACTCAGAGTGAATCTTTGGCTGGTTTCGATTAAGGGAGGCACGATGAAGTAATGTATATCGACTCGGCTTGAGAAATTGGAGAGCCGAGTTCGAATTCAACTCGAATCTATTACATTCAATTACATGCTAATGTCCATGGGAAAGGTATGAATCCTCTTCTCCCTTCCCAGCTATGGATAAACAGCATGATAAACCGGTCTAATGCAGAAAGAAATGGCAACCTTCTGTGGGAAAAATCTGTCTCGTCAGTCAAGTATCGAAAGATACATGATCGCCTAAGCGTGTATTATTTAATCATTATTATCTCCAAAAGTAAAATTAAATTGCGTACAAAATATTTAGATAGAGGTTGATATGGCGCTAATCAAAATCAACCAGTTTTATGCCGTGCGTGATACAATAGATTGATAAATGTTAAATATTTGCTCTTTATCTTATGATCCTGTCGGATCCTGTTCCATATTAGATCTTTAACTTATATATATATACATTAAGAAATGGACAAAGTTCGACAATTTATTTATTAAAGACATTTTTTATGTTTAACGTTCTTTTTATAGATACAAGTATTTAAGTAAATGCTCTGTTTATAATAAACAGTATTAAATAACATTTATCGGCCTGAATGTCCGAGAAATTTTCATAGAAAATATTCATCCTTTGACAGGATTCGAACCTGCATCCTATACGGAACCGTCATTTACGCTGACGTGCCTTAACCGACCGGCCACAAAGGAGCGTTCGGTAGACAAGGTCGAATTTACTGCTTATAAACTTCAATCTTCCATGGATCTCGTACATTCATAACTGCTCATGGCGTATCGAATGTAAACAAATGACGTCATACATTAAGAAATGGACAAAGTCCGACAATTTATTTATTAAAGACATTTTTATGTTTAACGTTCTTTAAAAACGTTAAACATAAAAATGTCTTTAATATATATATATATATATATATATATATATATATATATATATATAATCTTTCAGCATATGTGAAAAATATTATTTTATATATCTATATATATATATATTCTCACATATAAAATTCATAGGCAAATTCACATGAACAATTTTCATATATAAAATGTTTATGCATAAGATTTCATGAATAAATATAAAAGGAAAACTCTTTTATTTAACACGGCGTTTCATACCCCGGAGGTCATTTACCAAGGTAAAGGCTCTTATCAGTAATGCACCCGAGGAACGACGGTTACATTTGTCACTTTCATGTTTCACAATTACTTCATTTCTCTTGCAAAGCCGAGATATTCAAATTATTATTATTATTATTATTAGATTGGTGCAAAAATAATTACGGTTTTTTACGTATTTTTTAACGTCAAAAACCGTCATTATTTTGCACCAACCTAATATTATTATTATTATTATTATTATTATTATTATTTGCAATGCCCATGAAATTTTTCTTTGATAAAGTTCTTCCGGGAAGGAAACGCCCTGGTGAATAAAAGTTTTCGTTTTGAATTTATTTATAAATATATTTTTTATGCTATGCACCGAAAAAGAAAGAAAAGAAGCCAGTCTTCACCGTGGACCATTTAAAAGATAATCCGAGCAGCTGATTGGTTGTTACAAACATCCAATCGAGTGTGCGGAAAACTTCCTTCGTCTAATTCATTATAAAGGCCAGAGTAGCTGCTAGCGTTTGATTGAGGGGGCAAATCAGGGATTGATCTCCCCTGATTGGGTCGACTTGGTGGATGGGGAGTATGATGTTGAATGACCCGAAACTCCCTGATGAACCAAGTTAAATTACATCATCCGGCGCCTACTTAAGAACGTGTATTTGAATTGAATATTGTTTTTTTTTTATAAGTATATTTTATTCATATTTGAAATTTTACACATAAAATTCCATATATAAAATGTTCCAGATATATTTATATGGGAAGTACTTATAATGTTATATATTTATATGAATAATATTTATTATTTTATTATGCGTTCATTGATATCAAAAATATATTTCCGTTTATAATATCTAATCTTCTCACCCCCACCAAAAAAAATTACGAATAGAGTCGAGAAAGTCTTCAACATTTCACCCTAAACAGAATCTAATTGATGGGGAATTCTTCTCTTTGTTAGTATACAAACGGATGAATTATTATTATTACTATCATTATTAAACAAAATGGCGTAACTCTTTTAATATTTTTCAACAGTTAAGACAGAGCGCGATTTAAGAAAAGAAAAACACTGTTTGACAATGTTACACAATATTTTAGCAGAATGTCTGTCTTCTTCAAGTTATATTTAAATAATTTTTTTCAAGTATAAAAATATATAAAACTACAAAATAAGTTTTTGTACAAATGTTGCTTGTCTTGTATTGAAAAAAAAATGAACGTCCTGGTAATGAGCGTTTCAAACGAAAGGGAAACGCCGCCAGCGTGAAGGCATACAATTGAAATGTTCTTAATTTAAGACCTGATTTATGAAGATTGTACAACTGAAAAATTAAATAAAATATTCAGCGGACACAGGTATGATGTCAGGCACAATAAAGTGACATCAACGGAGCTTAAGAACATTTGATTACAAATGATAATAATTTCAACAAGCGTCCTAAGGTACACTCTCTGAAAATATATTGAGAATTTAGTGTCCTGTCGACCCTTAAAACGCATGAGGATGGCATTGGAAGAAAATTATTATTTTCCCGCCCTGGGGGAATGATCAGAATGGTAAGAGACTTCCAGAAGATCTATACTAAGCTGTTTGATTAATTCCTGTTAGTAACTAATCAATTAACGGAAATGATCACTATCATATCAAGCATGATTCAGTTTTATGCCGTTGTAGCACGGCAGGCTTAATTATGATTCCTCAGAGGATACAGGTTCGATTTCTGTCGGAGCACTCATATTTTCTACGAAATTTATCGAATATTCAGGCGGGTAAATATAATTAATACTGTTTAATTAAAGAACAGTGCATTTACTTAAATAATTGTATCCATAAAAAATAAAGTATAAACAGAATTTTTTTTTATATATATATATATATATATATATATATATATATATATATATATATATATATATATATATATATATATATATATATATATATATATATATATATATATATATATATATATATATATATATATAGTCAAGTTCGAAGTATGAGGGTTAAGCAGATCAGTTCCCAGGAAACCGACAGCCCGACTACGGCACATGAGATTTGATTATAGTGGTGAAGGACCATCCACACTTTTTGAAGGGCCGAATACAGAGACCTGGTGCACTAAGTGTCACAAGGTCACCAAACGACCCTCCGCAGGTTTTGAATTCAGAGTTGTCCTTCTCCTAGACCAGTTGCCATCCAAGGCTATAGAACCAAGTCTGTTTTGCTATTTACCCATAGCTGGAGGGAGAAGAAGAGGATTCACACTTTTCCCAAGGGTATTAGCACGTAAGTGAATGTAATGGATTCGACTGGAATTCGAACTCGACTCTGCGATTCCTCAATCGAAGCCGCTATCCATTACTTCTAATATATTAGGATATATATATATATATTTTTTTTGGGTTGGATAGTTGTGAGTTTGTAACCCTGGGTTTCACGCTTTTGCAATCGTCAGACAAACTGATTAATTTTTTTTAAATTTTGGGTTTATGTAGATTTATATGCACACACACTTTTCAGCTTCCTAATAAGTACCGCGCATATAATATATAAATAATTATATATATATATATATTTATTTGTATTTATATACACACACTTTTCACACACACACAAACACACACACACACACACACACACACACACACACACATATATATATATATATATATATATATATATATATATATATATATATATATATATACTGGGTATATATATTACTGTGTGCATGTATATATATATGTATATATATATATATACAGTGTATATATATTACTGTATATATATATATATATATATATATATATATATATATATATATATATATATATATATATATATATATATACAGTAATTACCATGTTTCAAAAACCGAAGCTAAAAACTTCAAATTTAATTATATAATTAAATTAAAAGCATTAGTTCAGTTTCATCTTCAAGAGAATTTAGGTCTAACTTATTTTAAATTTTCTGAGTTTTAATCAGTTAATTCATAATATTTGTGCTCTGTAAATTTACATTGAGCTCTGTAAATTTACATTGAGCACTGTTTTGTAAAAATAAAGATATCAATAAGAACACCGGATTATATATCTTACTGTTCTTTCTTTTTATCATTATATATATATATATATATATATATATATATATATATATATATATATATATATATATATAATAATAATAATAATAATAAAGGATCAAACATTAATATTCCATGGTTATAATTTATTACATTGGAATCGTAATCACGATCCTTTTCATCAGACATACAAATTCAAAAAGAAATCAGAAAATATAACTCCGGATATAAAGAACAAAATTTTAGTGAGAGTGTATGTGTGGGAGTAGGAAATAAGTGTGAGAGGGAAATGTATGAAAGCTCTAGAGAGAGGTGCAACAGAAGAAAGAAGAGGAAGCCCTAAAGGTGAAGATGGGGCTTAAATGTAACAGAGAGAATTTTTAAAGAGAGGAGTTAAATAACGGTTTAAAATATTGAGATGCAAATAAATATGAAATATGTTTCGATGCATAATTCGCTACCGAATCGCTGACCTAAATTAAAATTAAAAAACAGACACCCGAATCTTATGTATAGAATTTCAAGTATGATCCTTTGGGACTCTAGTGTCACATTTGAACTGAATCGCTGTAGTCCCAAAGATTCAATGCAAGATCTATCAAATTTATGACTAGAAGAGTTGCCACATTTTTAACTCCAAGACGATTTCTTTTGTCAGAATAAATTATGTTCATCGCAGAAAAGCCTGTCAGCCTCTGCAAAAAAAAAAAAAATACAATAATGGAATTAATTATATTTTTAGCTCTTTGGACAGTTTTGGATTACAACATGTTTATGGTAATTTCTCGTTAAATTTTCAATGTAATCACGGAAATCATTAACAGAGATTTTGCGTCGAAATTCTTTGCAAAAGTCCGGTATCTTCTCTTCAGCATCTTTCCAGAGAACTACAGCTTCTCTCATATTCCAAGAATCTGGCTTCACAATACTAACTAATTCATGAATTTTATAATAGAGCAACCGTGTCGGGTTGAGTCAGTTTTGTTGTGATTCACTGATTGCATTTAGTTTTATGAAGAGTTTGTGAAAGTAGAGATATTTTAAAAACACATTTATTTACTATAGTTAGTTTAGGAAACATAATAAAAACGTTATATTTATTTACAAAACACTTTTATTTGCAATATTTTTTACACGTATTTTTAAATATTTTAAATTGTGTTTGTTTAAAGAAAGTTTAAATATAAATAAGCAGGTACATAATCTCAGTAAGGTGGAAAGAGAGAGGTGGAAAAGAGAGAGATGGGAAAAGAGAGAGGGGTAAGAGAGAGCGATGGTGGGAGAGAGAGAGTGATGGAAAGAGAGAGGTGGAAAAGAGAGAGATGGAAAAAGAGAGAGGGGTAAGAGAGTGCGATGGTGGGGGAGAGAGAGTGGTGGAAAGAGAGAGGTGGAAAAGAGAGAGATGGAAAAAGAGAGAGGGGTAAGAGAGTGCGATGGTGGGGGAGAGAGAGAGTGATGGAAAGAGAGAGGTGGAAAAGAGAGAGATGAAAAAAGAGAGAGGGGTAAGAGAGAGCGATGGTGGGGGAGAGAGAGAGTGGTGGAAAGAGAGAGGTGGAAAAGAAAGAGATGGAAAAAGAGAGAGGAGTAAGAGAGAGCGATGGTGGTGGAGAGAGAGAGTGATGGAAAGAGAGAGGTGGAAAAGAGAGAGATGGAAAAAGAGAGAGGGGTTAAGAGAGAGCGATGGTGGGAGAGAGAGTAGTGGAAAAAGAGAGCGGAAGAAAGAAAGTGAGGTCGAAAGAGAGAGGGGATAGGAGGAAAGAGAGAGCAGGAAAGAAACTTATGTTGAGGCTTCTTCTAGACTCGATGAATTAATTATAATTATCTCAAATCCTCCTTATAATTTCTGTCGCTTATATATATATATATATATATATATATATATATATATATATATGATAACCTAAAAAGCCAGGTAAACCTACCTAGCCTTCACCATTCGAAACTGTATCCTATACGGAACGGTCATTTAGCTTGATGTGCCTTTACCGATTTCGCCACAGAGGAACGTTCGGCCAGACAGACAGATATATATATATATGTGTGTGTGTGTGTGTGTAGACACGGTGGACTAATGGACAGCGGCTTCGATTGAGGAAGAGCCAAGTTCCAATTTCAGTCGAATCCATTACATTCACTCACGTTCTATAATCCTTGGGAAAAGGTATGAATCCTATTCTCCCCACCCAGCTATGGGTAAATAGCAGGACGGACTTGGTTCTATAGCCTGGGATGGCAACTGGTTCTGAGAAGGAAAACTCTGAATTCAAAACCTACGTATGTTCGTACTGGGGACATTGTGTCACATAGTGCACCAGATCCTTGTATTCGGCTCTTTACCACTATAATCAAATGATTATAATTAATGCGACTTATATCTTGTCATTTACGTGATTGATGCCATATTCAGTAATCTGACTCTAGAGTTTCGTAAGCGGACCTGTCCATCCACTCTTCAGGAGGCATCAGCAATTTAACGCTTATATTTTTTCCTTTGTATATATATTTAATATTGGGGTAAGTTTTTTTCTGTCTTTTTAAGTGTGTGCGCACGCGCGGTTTCTGTTAATTTTGACAGATTTTTGATAATGGGTCGGGCAGATAACTCTTCAGTAACCCTTCGTATCTGCGTTGTCACGCATAGAAAAAAGTTAAGTATCTTATCAAAATCGCATTAGTGCTACGATCCTTTTTCTTTCTTTCTTTTTTTTTTTCAATAAGATTCAATATTGATAAATTGAACTCTGCAAATTTCCCTATTATTTGTATGAGAAATAGCGATTCTTAGAATCTTAGACTTATGAGATGATAGCTCTGACAAGTAGCAACATGGCCTCATCCATATGGGAATCGGCCATGGAAAATTAAAGATCGCCTTAAGACAAAATCGAGACTGGAAATCAACCAAGTAGCGACAATGAATAGATAGAGTCCTTCACGCGAGCGGAGCTGCGCCAACCGCGCAATCACAACTTAATGTATCCATGTCGAGTGCTTTCCCTTTGAAACCGAAAGGCGCGCCAATAGCACGCAATGGAGAAGCAGGTCTGAGCTTTCTAGTGTCTAGAGACGACATTGAAAAGAATGGAATAATAAATGTCTATGAGCTGTCTATTAAATTTCACTCATGCAACGCTCCAAGAATTCAGTCGAATCACTTGCAAACGTGGTTAGAAATAAAGACTTTGTAAAAGCAAATGTTAATTGGCAACACTTTTATCGATTGATCTATTGCAGAAACGACATAGATAAAATCTAGAACAGAGTCTTAACAATGAAGACACTTAGTGCGGAACAAAGTCACTTTTCTTGTCTCGAATGTCCATTTTATTTTTAAACATGATTATAAGCAAAAAATGAAAATGAATCCCTATTCTGCATAGAGTACAAAGAGCTTAGACAATTTCAGAGACACTTCTAAGATTTCTCTAGGATTGTCGATTTGAGCAAACCATAATAAGAAAAAAAGATTCAATATGAGAATATATCTTGGTTTTGATTAAAAAATGCATTATATATATATATATATATAACATGTATATATATATATATATATATATATATATATATATATATATATATATACATGTTATATATATATATATATATATATATATATATATATATATATATATATATGTGTGTGTGTATATATATATATATATATTGCACAAAAGATGACGTTGGCGATTTGCTCAAACCAAAATAAGAAAAAAAAAGTCAATAAGAGAATATATCTGAGTTAGCATCAGTCGAGGGATTCTACCACTAAGCCGCTGGCGCACGGCAGGGATGAGGTGAATTTAAGCTTATTTATTTTTAGATAAACACACAGTGACTGAGCGAACTCGATTCGATTTACCGAAGAGTCTTGCCAAACCCACACTTCCTCCCCAGAAAGCTCAACCAAAATAAATTTTTCAGGATTATATATATATATATATATATATATATATATATATATATATTGTCATCCACAGACAGATTATTTCGCTGTATCTCAGCTCATCAGTGTGGCTAGACGTCCTGTTGCCTCTGACTTGGATCGAAACCCGACTGAATTGTCAATTGGCGTCAGTCGGGGGATTTTACCTCTAAGAGTCTTGCATATATATATATATATATATATATATATATATATATATATATATATATATATATATATATATATGTAAAGAACAAGTAGGAAACTTATACCAATCTAACGTGTTTCACTTTTATTAAAGCTATTTCAGAGATTACTTAAACAGTATTAATTACATTTACCAGCCTAAATGTTCGAGGAATTTCGTGGAATATATACCTTCTCCGACTGGTTATCAAACCTGTATCATATGCGGACCCATCATGGAACATAAAAAGCAGAAATTCGAGCTTTACTTAACCGGAAGTTCTCTGTGGCTGATCGTTCATAGCACGCCAGGCTTAATTAAAAAACAGAGCATTTACTCAAATAAGTGTATCCATAGAAAAATAACGTATACACACAAAATATATTAAATATTTGTCGGATTTAATGCATTTCTTATGATATGTTGTCATTGTTTACGTTAAGTTACGAATTGCTAGCAGATATGATTGATCGAGAAAAATCGACGAAAGTGTTCGTTTAGAAGCAGTAATTCGAGCTTTGCTTAACCAGTATTTCCCTGTGTCTGAACGGTTATATCCCGTCAAGCTTAATGGTGTTTCCTTATAGGATACAGGTTCGATTCCTTCCGGAGAACGCATATTTTCTACAAAATTTCTCGAACATTCAGGCCGGTATATGTAATTAATACATTTAATTGAAAAACAGGACATTTACTAAAATAAGTGTATCCATAAAAAATGACGTATAAACAGAAAATATATAATATTTTTGTTTATTGATGTTGTGTAATAATTAATCTCTCACAAGGCCGGGTATACGCCTTTGAACTCTATTGAGGCCGGAAAGCGTTGATTGTGCAGCTTCAGCACAGATATTTCAGTAATATTCCATTTTTTTTCTTTGATTCTTGTAAATACTCAACTGTTAGATTAGCTATGGATATGGTCTCCAGCTACAAGTTTATGGTACCATAATAATAATGAAAAACAAAAAACAAAAACGGGTTAGTAAAATGAAGCAATCATTTTTTCAATATCTTTAGCTCTAGATTGTATGTACGATTAATTGATTTGTTTTTGACGGCTTATCAACGTTTTTCAGGTCATGTAAACCCAGAAAATATCTTTCATATTCTAAGATGTCTTTTTAGATAATAATGGTTTTAATGATACACGTCTTACTAATTAACCCATAGATGGTGGGAAATGAGGTAGATTCGTGCGTCTGACAGGGGCATTTGCGCTTAGTTGAATATAACGAACATGTCCGGAACTCGAAGTCTGCTCTCCGATTTACAATTCCAAGCATTTGTCCATTACACCGGCTACACATCCAAGCTTACAATACTGGTAGGTGCTGTTCTGAGTATGACAATAAACTACATCCGCGTCCAGGGTAAGACGATAAACTACGTCCAACAGCAAGGCCTCTGATCAGGAGGTTTTGAGGAGCGTGAAACCACCTCTTAATTGCTGGTGTTCCCAGGTCCACTCTGACTCGGGGTGGTAGTACCTGTTAGTCCCAGCTATGGGCAAATAGTTAACCCCGAAACTGAGGTAAAAAGCATTGAAAAGTATGAAAATAGGTTTTAATACTAGAAATACTTCGTAAAAAATTATTACCAGAAATAATTTTTTGAAGAAAGAGTTTATTACCAGCAATACATTTTTTAAAATAATATTACCAGCTGTACATTTGTCAAGAAAAAATATTACCAGAAATATATTTTGACAAAACAATATATTAACAGGAAAATAGTTAAATAACCCATTGAGGTTGATATGCCGTAAAACACGACAAACCAAACCAAAGTACTACTATTTGCAACTGGTCGTACATCTAACTATTCACCAGGCTTGACGTTGCTTAACTTTGGTGATCGTACTTGAACCAGTGTTTCAACCTTATATAGTCGTAAGACCTCGTATATTTTCGGTTACGTTTGAGGAATAGTGTGTACTTGGTTCCCAATAGTTGTTTGTTGGGCCGATTTATACTCGAGTCTCTAGATCGGCCGGGTTTATATATGAGTCTATCGATAAACATTGCTCGAGTTTATACTTTAGTTTATATTTGTCTTGTTTATACTTGAGTCTATAAGTTTATATTTGTCTGGTTTATGTAGGCTGGAATATGGTCCCTTTTAGGGCAGGGGTTTTCTACACCTATGTATAAGATGCGATTGGCGTATTCTAAGAGCCACCAATAAGGTAAATACGCGTAGTGGTAACTGTATTCAATGATAGAAATGTGAGAAATATAGCAATAAAAAACAAACTTTTTTTTATTTGCATAAATAGTCGTTTGCTTAGTATAAACGGAAATACATTCTCAATAAAAGTACCTAATCTTACATATGTGAGGTTATTTATTGTTTCTCTACTTTGTTTTAAACTTTTCTTAAATAAAAACGAGAACAGCAGACGACAGGCCATGGCGTTTGCTTTCTTTTTAATGACACTTTGCGAAAGAAAAAAACACAGATTTAACGTTAGATTCTGTTTATTTCGAAAACAAAAACAAAAAAAAAAAAAAAACGCTTGCCGTGTTCCATTTGCAAATGATTCAAATCCTGTCAAGAATGTGCAGCTTCTTCCCAAGAAACCATGCCAGAAATATCAGGACAGGCCGCTACAGCTGACCAACATCCTGTCAAACTAATCTATCCCAATTTAAACGACAGGTTTTGGATTAACTGAAGATAGGCAATCGATATATTTCTTCTTTTTACCTCCATTTTCCTAACGTTGGCAGAAGATTATGGCAACATGCAACTGCGTTGTGTGTTTCTTTGGCTGGAGTTTAGAGAAGTCGGACACATGTGTGTCCACCTGAATAAAAATATCACAGTCGATAGGAATTTTTACATTACCAGTAGTGCACCTTGCTCAAGTGGTTTGACGTCAAAGCAAAACGTTCACTATCTATATATCTGAACATGTTAATATCTACTTATAGATCTCAGCCTGTTCATGTCTGTCTGTCTGTCTGTCTGCCCCTCTCTCTCTCTCTGTATATATATATATATATATATATATATATATATATATATATATCGGAATATGCGTGTATAAACGAAGAATTAAGTTAATCTTCAAACATGGGTCTACAAATTTCAATAATTCTTACTTATTTCAGTATTATTTTTCTTTCAAATTGAAAGAAATGAATTACAAAGATTCTTTACGAAGAACTTCACCCAAAATATTTTATGTATCTTTTGTACAGTACAACGGAATAATTTGCGTTATTATAGCGTAAATATGAAGCGTCTACATATGTGTGCAGACGTATGTGACACAGATCTACATTGTTCTCACTGTGTGTATAAATTCAAGCAGTGAATCGCATGAAGGAAAGGGAATTTATTTGCGACTGTTATAGCATGTAAACATACTATCGCTAAGCGGTATTTTGTAATACTGGAATAAATATGCGAAAGATATAAGTAATTAATTAAGTGTGATCATTTCAATTTCGTTTGTACATCAAAGGATCGAACAAACCCCTGGTCAAAGTTTCACTGAAAGACTATTTAGCGAACAAGGATTGATCATATTTATAATAAAATAGTAGTTTACGAATGAATTTAAAATTTACATTTATTAATCTCAAGTTTATTGCTGATATATATTTTCCCAATATATATTCCTTTTAAGCGGGGAAAATATTGTCGATCATATTTTGAAGTGAATTTTTCAGAGATATTTCATCGCCTGCCAATTCAAAAAATAGTGTTCGTCTCGTTCGACATTGCTGGTTGCTTAATATATATGAATACAAAAATTCAAATATTTGAAGTATCTCAATGTATAAAAATGTGTTTTCAGTGACACATGCTTAAATCTATTAATATTTTTCTACAATTCGGAAAAAGAGCGAATATATATATATATATATATATATATATATATATATGTGTGTGTGTGTGTGTGTGTGTAAATATATAGAACAATTGGAAAGAACCGTTAGGCTAATAATCGAAAGGTCTTCAGTATTTTTTGTTTTATATTTAAAAGACAGTGCTCAATACATAAGTAGAGCCTAAATTATAATTATTATTTTTTAAAACGAAATAAAACACCAAAAGTAAAATGGAAAATAATATAGAACAAGAACTTGTAAAACCTGGGATGCCCCATGCCCTTTATGCCTAGTTGAGTTTCTAAAAAACGAAAATTTATTAAACCATAGACATCAGTTAACGGTTTTTGCCGACATCAACAAATTTTTGCCTTAAATAATTAGCTTAAAAATTTTTAAATTTCATAGTCTATAAACAACTTAAAAGCTCAACCCAATCATAAGATAAAAAAAAACCTTTATGAAGTCGTCAAAAAACAAATCGTAGTTCAATACGACTTATTTATATGCAAACAATCCTTTTCAAAAAAGAAATGTTAAAGTAGACAAATTTAACGGCGTAACAATAATGCCAACAACTCTCTGTCGTTGAAACAGATCAGACGACATGATTCAAACTGATGAAAATTGAAAATTGACACCCCAACCCTACCTTAACCTCTTTCTGAAAGTAACTGATATGTTGATACAATATGTTCACCCTTTCGCCTCAATAAAATAAATGGTTTCACCGTTTTCATGTAATTAATATTACGAATGTGTATGCGTAAAAAGATTAGTTATTCCAAAATTCGCTTGAGGATGAAATAGAGCTGTTTTTTTAACTTCTATTTTTGAAAGATGAGAATTCTTATATAGCGATGGAATCATATTTTATATATATATATATATATATATATATATATATATATATATATATATATATATATATATATGTTTCATTGCATAATATAGAAAAAGTATGTCTATTTTTATAATGATCCTTTCCAGTTCTGTAATCAGTTTCTTGATGTTAAGGCGACATTCATCAAGGAAGGCGCTGAAGTTTTTCCTTACCTGAGTACTTTCGATCTCCCCGAGATCATCTTCATGGGAGAATTACAAAGACAAACTTATTTTAATTGTGATAAAATCTGCATTTCGTTATGATGGTGATTATTACTACACCAAAAAATAATAAACAAAAACATCAAATTCTCGAGGCCCTCAATAAACGTCAAAACTAAACAACCAACACTTAACAAAATTTATTACGAGTTTAACAGCAACGTGTTGAAGTGCATATATCAAACATTTAATGTCATTTTGCAGGCTACAAATTTCCGGTCCGCTCCCTTATATTGTGACGTTTGTTTTGCAAAATGTTCCATAGCTACAAGGGATGAATTTAAAATGTTAAGATGATTATAAAAGAGCGTTCCGACCTTAAGGAGAGACGAATCGCCCTTTCGAAGGTCCTATAAAATTCTAAGAGAGATTCTAACTGAGAAAAAAGCGTAAATATTTGCTTTATGCAAGTAAGTGTATTATCAGTTGAGTTTATCTATGTAGGATTCGGATAATAATGTATATTCGTAAGTGTGTGTCTGACTGTATGTCTTGTAGATATGTATATCTATAGATGTGTGAGCGCGCGTGTGGGTGTGTGTGTGCGCGTGTGTGTGTGAGCATTTAAACACAAAAGAAAATATCAGCAATGGATAGCTACACATAGTTTTGCTATATAAGTTGATGATGGTCTTAGAAAGAGAGGGAAAGTACTTGGGAAATAAAAGTGATTCTCACTGTTACAGTGCATTTATTGCCTTATTCAGTTGCAATACACGGAAAAATATTCGTGAATATGAAAGGATTATGATCAAAATAAGAAGACATAATTTTTGCAATTTATTCACTGATATATATATATATATATATATATATATATATATATATATATATATATATATATGAACATTATTGGTTAGAGCTGGATTATAGCAGGAAACAGTTGTATTAAAAACATATAAAGAAAAAAAAATTGACATGCAGAGATTTAAATTAAAAAAAATTAAGAGATTAGACAATCACGCTATCTTAGTTTCGGTTACTTCAGGCGATAGTGGCCACTATTTTTGGTTTCTATCGCCTGAAGATGCCGAATGTTTAAAAGCATGGTGACATGACTGGCTGATCTTCTAATTTTTTAAATACATATGTATATTTATATATATATATATATATATATATATATATATATATATATATATATATATATGTGTGTGTGTGTGTGTGTGTGTGTGTGTGTATGTATATGTGTGTGTGTGTTATTCAAACACATATTTTTTTAAGATAACAGGGAGTGAATATCTATTATATATGGTCATGAGTGATTCTAAAGTTCGTATATTTGCTTTAATTTGGGGTGAAAATAAACGACAAAAATTGTACAAAATTTAGATATATTTTTATTAAGTTCGTGCTTGATAGAAACTTTCGGTTCACATGAGCCATCTTGAGAATTGTTATAGGGACATTTAAACAAAGATATTTAACATCAAAGATGATATTCTGTTATACTGACATAGAAGATTGCTATGCGACGATAACGGTCGTCGAATAGCAAACGCAGGTTGTAAGTTCAAGATGCTGTTCTATGACGTTGTGCCACGTGAGAGATCGAAATATTAACAACAGAAACATATATCTAGATGCAATATAATGTATTGTGGCTAGTATAAAATGTAATTTTGTTGAATGTGGGTCGCGTTGTTTTAATGTAGATGGCTCCAATATCTGAAGGTTCTTTTTACTGTGTCCATGTGTGAGCATATATATATATATATATATATATATATATATATATATATATATATATATATATATTATATTATATTAAAAACTAAAAACAGTAAGATATATAATCATTAAGTAATTTTATTACATTTCATTGTTTCTAAAAGAAATATAGTCAAGTAGTAATTAAAAGTAAAAGTAATATTTTAAAATTGTTGTTCAATATAACGTATTCTAATCCACCCCCCCTTTTAGAAAGAATCTTTATGAATAATAGTATGAATTTAACGCAAAAAATGCCGAAAACCTTTTTGTCGTTGATAAAAAACAGATGACATGCGTTGAACGGTTGTCATAATTCGTTGAAAAATACAACCCTACCCTACCTAGACATAACCTCTTTTTCGAACGTAACTCATAATTGATACAATAATAGTTAATAAAAATAAACACGCTACCGCCCCTGTCTAAATGATTAAAAGATTATGAATGTATGTGCTTTTAAATCTCAGTAAATTTAAAAATAAGTTATTCCAGAAATCGCTTGAAGATGAAACGAAACTAAGACTTTTAATTTAATTATATAATTAAATTTGAAGTTTTAGCTTCGGGTTTTGAAACATGGTAATTCCTGTGTAGCGAAGGAATCAAACTTTTAAATTAGTTAATATATATATATATATATATATATATATATATATATATATATGAATCAAAAATTTGATATAATGGAAAGTAAGATTCCAAATTCTGGAGTCTGATGCAATAAAAGAAGAGAAGCGTGTAAGATTAATCGCTATGGGAGACCGTATATACAAGTGCGTTTAAAAAAGAATTACTGAAATGTTTCTGGGGATGTGCAATTAACCAATCATATTCCAGCATTTATATCTGTGGATCTGATATCTGATTGATTGCTTGATTTGTTTTTTACGACTTGTCAAACTTCTGCAATTCATTAAAAGCCAGAAATATTTTTGGATTCTAAGATTATTTTATTTTTAAGATAATAATGATTTTAATTAAACAAGTCTTACTAAACAACAACAGATGGAAGGAGAGATGAATTCGCGCGTTTCCCATGAACAGAGCGAAATCGATGGGAATTATAAGTCAGCTCTCCGATTTCGAATTCGAAGCAGTTCCGGTAATCGTACGAAAAACGGCATTTCAATGTGATATATCCGTAAGCCCTCGTATATGTGAGTTACGCTTGAGTTATAGTATATATATATATATATATATATATATATATATATATATATATATATATGTGTGTGTGTGTGTGTTTGAAACAGTACAGAAGCGTATTAAGTCATTAAAAACAAGAAACTTTATATTGTAGGCCATGATAGATTTAAAACAAAAACACACACCAGTCATCAAAAGTGTTAATGGGGAACTAAAATTATGAGGAAAAGAAGAAGTCTGTTATGGAATCTGGTGTGTGGATGATATAGTGCATTGGTATACCACAGATTTGATGCAGCACTTATTTTCTAATGGGCAGTCTACCGGGTTTCTACAATCGCATAATTTTTCCCTATTATTATCTGATTTAAGTGTAGAGTTATTAAAACTATTCAGGTAAGGGGGTTTGTTCAGGATTTTATTATTGTGTCTTCTTATTATACCTTCTAGATTTTCAGTGCAGCTGTAACTCAATTTTAGTGTGTTCTTATTGAATATATTACTAAGCCTACTTTTGGTGGGGAAGTGTTTATCGATTAGAGCTAAGAACTTCTGTCCTAGTTTAATGCTAACCATTTGGTTGAACGGAGGTGTATACCAAATGATGCTTCTTTTCCTGTTTTTTTTTCTTTTGTTTATTGCAATTGTCCCTATATTTAATGTTAGCATTTTTATAACCACTATTTTTTAGGGCAGTGTTGTAGAAGTCGTTATGTTGGTGGAATATTTCTTTGTTAGCGGAGTTACTGCTAATTCTATTTTCTATTGATGAGGGTATATATTTAATTGTGGATGGAGGGTGGTTTGACTTCGGGTGTATATATAAGGGGTTAATTTTCTCTGAAAAAATTCATATATTACAAATAAATATCACTATATTAAATATTAGGTACCTTTTTTTCCAGTACTCAGTTTAATCTATGCAATAAATTTTTGTACAAAATGTTTCTAAGAATTTTGTTTATATATATATATATATATATATCTATATATATATATATATATATATATAGGGATTTTCCAAGCGTAGCGTAGATGTGGCACAAGGCTGACAATATGGAGCACCCAATAAGGATCGAACTCACTCCTCAGCCGTAAATGTCAAGATTGCTAACAATTAGGCCCCCTCGAGGTTTATATATATATATATATATATATATATATATATATATATATATATATATATATATATATATATATATATATATATATATATATATATATATATTGGCTCCTGAAATAAAAATTAATTCCAGTTGAGCTCTCTAGGGAGGAGGTATGTGTTTGTAAACAGTGACTATTATAGCTAATATAGCGTGACTGTTCGCAAAGAGAATTGAGTCACTGTCGGTCACTGGGCGTGTTTCTAAAAATAAATACGCTAAAAATCCCTACATCCCTGACGGCTTAGTGGCAAAATCTCCGACTGATACCAACTCAGTCGGGTTTCGATGTCTAGCCACACTGATGAGCTGTGAAAAAGCGACACAGTCTGTCTGTGGATGACGTTATATATATATATATATATATATATATATATATATATATATATATATATCACATGCTTCATTACATAATATAGAATATAGAAATATTAATATTATGTCAGTCTACGAGTTTATACTGGAGCCTATCGATAATCATAGTTTGCATCCGAACTGACAACGCCGGAAAAAATCAAAAGAGTTGCATAAAAAGACACAGAAGTATCCTTGAAAGCGAATGTAGCAACATTCGAAAATACTCGGGGGGTAAATTAATATAGAATAAAATTGTATATAAAACTTTACTGAGAAATGTGAAAAATTAAATTAAAATTTGCTAGAAAGAACTTGTGTATATTATATGACAAAACGTTATATATATATGTATATATATATATATATATATATATATATATGTATGTATGTATATGTATATATATATGTATATATATATATATATGTATATATATATATATATATATATATATATATATATATATATATATATATATAGTTCTGCGCAAAACTTAAAGATGGCTGTATTCTCTCTCTATATATATATATATAAAACCCTGACAAGTGAACGAAGAAACTCTGACAAATTTTATATTTGTATTAATATATATATATATATATATATATATATATATATATATATATATATATATAGTTCTGCGCAAACCTTAAAGATGGCTGTATTCTCTCAACCAACAAAAGTGGACTTCAATTATTTTCATTTGGCAAAAATGAAATTTCCTGCTCCAGATCGATTCTCTGTTTCAACATATCTTGTCTAGACGATGTTATTTTGTTCACCAATTTTCTTATCAAGCTTCGATTTCGTATTTCTAACTGTTCTTTCATATCGTATATATATATATATATATATATATATATATATATATATATATATATGTGTGTGTGTGTGTGTGTGTGTGTGTCTGTGTATGAGAGTGAGAGACAGACAGAGATAGAGTTGTATTACTGTGTATTCTTTGTGTATATTTCGAAATATAAAATTAACCAATTTCAACATTTCTATCTTTAATATATTTCTCTCTTCAATTTCGGTATTTTAGGATTCAAATATTTTTTAAATTTACGTGCTTTATTGCCAAAAATTTCATTCCTGTGATGAGATTATATATATTTTTTTTTAATATGATGCGTTAGATATATTTATTTTTCAGTTTATTCAATGTCACGTGAAGGCGATATTATTTTTTTAATTTAGCTCTTTGTTATATCACATGTATGTACCGTATATGGATTGTGTAAAGTTTAATAACTTTTAGATGGCGTGTTTCCAAGTTATTATCAGTGTTTAATTATTTATTTACTTTAAATTATCAGGTTGATTCAAAAGTAATGTTTTTAGAAGAAAGATTTAGATGGTATTTATGACATTTGTGCTTCTCGTTAATGTATAGTTATATATGTTTGTTCCTCTCAGTTAATGTATAGTTATATATATATATAATATAATATATATAATATATAGTTATATATATATATATAATATAATATATATATATATATAATATAGTTGTATATATAACATAGTATATATAATATAGTGATATATAGGATATAATATATATATAATATAGTTAAATGTATAATATATATAATATATAGCTATATATAATATATAGTTGTATATATAATATATATATATATTTACTATATATAATATATATATAATATATAGTTATATATAATATAATGTATATATATAATATATAGTTATATATATAATAAATATATATAATATATAGTTGTATATATATAATATATAATATCTATAATATATATATAATATTAGAGTTATATATATAGATAATATAATATATATATATTACATAGTTATATACATATACAATATATATATATATATATATATATATATATATATATATATATATATATATATATATATATATATATATATAGTTCAGTAATGTCACAAGATTAAATTATACCTTTAACTTCAGTTTCTAAAAAATTTTTCATGATCTACCGCAATACGCGCGCCCATGCTCGTCCTATCTGTATCACATCTTACTGTATGAGTTTCATAAAGGTGTCAATGCACGTGTTGCAACAAAGTCTATTCAGAGCGCTTATGAAGATGAATGAAAGAAGTTGCTCGAGGTTGTTTTCTTGTTTCCGAAGTGCAGATTTTAGTTTGAAAGACGAGCAAAAAGAAGGCCGTCCAAAAAAAGAAAAAAATAAAATAAATTGATTCCAAAGAGTTGAAAGCTGTTGTCACTGACAATCCCATCATTACCTCTAGGGAACTTGCAGAATAATTTAATGTATATCCTCACAACCGTGCTACGCCAAATGAAAAAGGATCAGAAAGGTTTCAGTGGTTGAGATATGGGTCCTACACAATCTACCTCCAGAGAATCTGCAATAGCGTGTTGTGAATTATTGCTTTCACGACAACTTCGGGCACCATTTTTTAGGTAGGCTTGTTACAGGCGATGAGAAGTGGATACTTTAACATAACGTTAAACGCCGCTGATCGTGGATCAGTCGAGGAGGAAGATCAGTTAAACAACCAAGAAAAGGACTTCATCCAAAGAAGATCATGTTGAGTGTTGGGTGGGGATATTGAATGAATTGTCCATTACGAACTGTTAGACAACAATCCAACTATTACAGCTAATCTGTACTGTGATGAACTTTGTCGTTTGAAAACAGCTTTGAGCCAAAAGCGATCTTCCTTACTGAAGAGAGTGTCATCATTCCTCACGATAATCCCCGTCCTCACACAGCTCGGCTGACTAGAAATCTTTTAGTAGAGTTTTGTTGGGGAAATTAATTCATCCACCATATTCTCCAGACCTCCCTCCTCCTGATTATCACTTGTTCCAGTGACTACAGATTCATTTGGATGATCTTAGGTTGACATCAAGAGAAGTAGTTGAAAATGAGTTGGATTTATATATTTACTTCAAACCCTAAGGAATTTTACAGGCGTGGCATTTATAAGCTTGTTGACAATGGAATGATGTTCTAGAGAGCAAAGGAAGTTATGTTAACGAATAAGTATTTTCATAATCATGAACTTTTTAATTTTTAATATAGACCTTGAAATCGGACTTTACATTTGCACCAACCTGAAATTATAAATCGTTCCTTGCAATATTCTTAATCTAGCTGTGTTGTATTCCCATCACATTCTTTATTCTAATTGTAATTGTTATATTTCTATATCATGTTCTGTATTAAACTTTTTTCTGACATATGCCAAGTGAGTCTACCGGAAAGGATTATAATTGTATATCCTATATCAGATTATTTTCAGCGATACAAACTCCGAGAAGGGAAGTTATATGTCACTTGAGCGTGATGCAATTTTTGAATTTAAAATTTGTGTTCTCACCTGAATGTGGCTTTAAATGGGTTTTCCAAATGTAAACACATTTTAAACAGTGTATTCCTAAATGATAAGTGTTTTGTTGATTATTGGTTGTTTTAATGTGAATAACTTCTAAAATTTATAGAACTTTCTGACACTTTATTTACTAAATGTTGTTGCATTGTTATAATGATACATTATGTTTTATTCTTTTGATTTGTCAATATATAAAAATTACAAAAATATTTGCATTGATAAACATCGCTGGTCTTTGATGGCCATTAGCTCGAATAAAATCCGACTGTAAATGTGTGTCTCATTGTTTGATCTAAAATTTTATAATGTTTATTTACTCTTTGCACGTTAAGTGCCACTTGTGCGACGAGTTGAGTGACAAGGCGAGGATAAATCGAAGATGAATAAAAAAAGAAAAGGGATAAAATCGATGTTTCACAAATTATGAGGATGAGTGATATACTTGTGAAAATTAAAAGAGAATGAGTAAGCATTTAAAGAGAATACATACATACATACACACACACACATATATATATATATATATATATATATATATATATATACATATATATATATATATATATATATAATAAATTAATTGATTTAAAACATGTTTTTTTCGCTACACAGTTCTAACCATGTTTCAAAAATGGAAACATATTTCCTTTGCTCTCTAGAACATCATTCCATTGTCAACAAGCTTATAAATGCCACGCCGGTGAAATTCCTTAGGGTTTGAAATATGGTTAGAATTGTGTCGGGAAAAAATATTTTAAATCAATTAATTTATAATATAAATGCTCTGTAAATTTACATTGAGCACTATTTTGTAAAAATAAAAATATCTATAAGAACACCGGGTTATATATCTTACTGTTCTTTCTTTTTATAAATACACACACACACACACACACACACACACACATATATATATATATATATATATATATATATATATATATATATATAAAGATAGAGAGATAGAGAGATAAATAGATAGATAGATAGATAGTAAGAAATGAACACACTGCAAAAGGTAGCTTACAAGATAGCTTGATAGGCAGATCTGAAATGGATGTACAGACACTTGCAGTGTGAAATAGATAGATAGATAGATAGATAGACTGTCACTGTATGAAATATGTAGATAGACAGTTTAATATATATGTATATATGTATGATAGAAATTTAGGAGTATTTCCTATAATCATAATTAATTAAATTCATGGAGTCTAGAAGAAACCTCAACAGAATGCAGAAAGCACTGGGCGGCCGTTTCGACCTATATTTGGGACTCGTCAGCAGTCACCGAGTCCCGTTGGCACAGTTGGTATGACGTTTGCCTGATACGGGTTACAATTCTCGGTAGTGGATGCGCACTGCTGATGAATCCCAAATATTAGACCAAACGGCCGTCTAGTGCTTTCTGCTGAGGTTTCTTCTAGACTCGATGAATTCAATTAATCAATATATGTATATATATATATATATATATATATATATATATATATATATATATAAAAGAGAGAGAGAGAGAGTGAGTTATGAAAACGGAGACTTTAAAACATAATATATAATATTTTCTTTTATTAAAACCGATACAACGATTTTAATTCATCAGACCAAACATTTTCACAAAATTGACCAGGCATAAAAACATTTATCTCCATAATTTATGTTAATACAAAATTAGGGATAAAAAGAAAAAAAAATGTGGGGCACGTATTCAAAAATGGAAGGCGGGAAAAGATGGAAGAGACGAAGATGACAAGGTAAAGAGAAGAGAGAGAGAAGGAACTATACGTTCCATTCAAGGAGATATGTGCGAAGTCGTAAGGACCAGACATGTTGACCTATTTATACGAGATGTGCACAGCGAAGTAGAGAGTGCGTCATCAAAAGGGAATAGAGAGAAAAAAAGAGAGAGCAAAAGAAAAAGAAGGAAGGAAAGGAAAAGAGAAATTAAGTGAACTTCAAGATATCTTTAATTTCCTTTACTTTTTCTTTTCCCTTTCTTCTTTTTTCCTTTGCTCTCTTTGTCACTTTTCTCTATTCCATTTTGATGACACACTCTCTACTTATATCTTCAATTTTTAAGTAAGTAGGTCGATAATAGCATCCATAACAAAATAGAATATATGTAAATTCAAAACAACATAAAACTTCTATGTTCACATATATATATATATATATATATATATATATATATATATATATATATATATATATACTTTTATTTAATAATTTATTTTGGTCTGGGAAAGTAATGATAGCTATAGCTATACATACATATATATATATATATATATATATATATATATATATATATATATATATATATATATATATAGGTCTGCTCTACGGGTGTATTGAGCTCTTTTAATTGTTTACTCGTGTCGGGGTTTTTTCTTTGGGCTTTAAACCTGTATCCGTGCGATTTTCTTCGACAGACGTTCATGTTTCTAGCTCTTTCTTTTTTTTTTAGAACCTTTTTTTCCTTCATGATTGATTTGATTATTGGCAAATCAAGAATTCGAAGGTTTTTCGAAACGAGTATAGTTACCTTTATATATTAGGTTGGTTCAAAAATAATGTCATTTTTTCACATATGTTAATATGTGGAAAACTACATTATCTTTGCTCCAACCTAATATATATATATATATATATATATATATATATATATATATATATATATATATATATAACAGGAAAATTCCATGAAAGATCATACATGATAAATCATACATGAAAACAGTGACCACATGCATTATGTTATTATATTAGATATCTGAGTTTTCAAGGGTGAGCCACTTCAAGGTAGATATCGTTTGAGATTTTAAAACGGTTTTTTGTTTACATTTGATGATAAGCTCACTGCGATGATTTAGTAACTCGTCCGAGTTATTATATTTTATTATAAGAATTTTTGTTTAATGTAAAGATTACATCTGTTTCTGAAGTTGTTAAGAGTTCGAGCTTTAGAAATGATTTTCTAATCCAGTTGCGGGGTGAAGCCTTCCATTATCAACGAGATCCAATAATGTTTACATAGGGTTGTTTGTAGTTTTAATGCTTTGTTGCTGAAGAAATGTCGGTGGTTATAAAGACGTTGTTTCCAACATCCCGCTGAGATTCCAATATAAACATTTTTCTGGGTAAACAATTTGAAAGATAAAAGAAATTCTATATTGTGAAAAATATTAGGGGAAAATTGAAAGATTCTAAAGGACTATTTGAATATCTTAAATATATGCAAAAAAGTGAAAACTTGGAAAGAAAGAAAGAAAGAAAGAAAGAAAGAAAGAAAGAAAGAAAAGGTAGGTTAAAATCATGAAAAGTAAAAGAAAGAAAGAAAAATGAATGGAAGAATTTAAAACTTAGCTCATATTAGAATTGAACATTCTCGTTTCTCTTACATACGCCTTTTATGGTCTACGAAATATGTTCTCAATTACTTGAAAAGCACTGCATATCCCACGTATTGTCTGGGATCGCAATAAAATCTGACCTTTTCATCTGCTACCCCAGCTCCTCTAAAATGTGCGCCCACATATTTTGAAAACATCAAACAAAAGAATTTAATGCAATCACAATATGCCCATTATATAAAATAAGGTAGTAATTAATAATTAATAATTACATTTATATGTCTAGTAATAATAAAATTTTAAATACTGAAAATAATATCTTGTTTCAGTTAACGTTTTAGTAAGGTTTCCAAATGAGACATTTTTATATCCGATTTTCCCGGTAGATTTAAATATTCAGGGCGCACTTTTGCTGCAGAGATGGAAGATTTTCATTTGAGTTGAATCACGGGTAATTTTTGTTTTGGGGAAACAATTGTACTGACGAATGTAGTATCATGACCATTCTTTAAATATGCCATAATGGGTGATAAAAAATGCACACCGCAATGTTCAATGCAAAAGGTCGCATTGACAAGGATTGACAACTTATGTCTTCATTCCATTGAATGAAGGTAACACAACTATGAAATATAATGTCGCTTGGAACCGACGTAGTCTTACTGAATTCTGTAGTAAGGATATAAGCCTGGGTCTGCTGACTATTCTCGGCATCAGTATATATGCTATTTGGACGAGCAAGTCATATTCTTGAGACGTTTGTGAATCTATTCACATTGAATGAAGGTAACACAATTATGAAATATAATGTCGCTTGGAACCGACGTAGTCTTACTGAATTCTGTAGTAAGGATATAAGGTTCACTCCCGCCTGGGTCTGCTGACTATTCTCGGCATCAGTATATATGCTATTTAGACGCCCAAGTCATAGTCTGGAGAGGTGTGTTCATCTCTAAAACAACTCACCACAAAAGCTGTTCTCCGTGGAAAAAAGTTAATTTTGTGCACATGTTTGAATCTTTGGAGTGTTATTCTTTTTCGAGTTCTCAAAACACAATGAAGGACTAAATGCACATGTCTGCATTCAGTAGCTGGAACGTGTCCGTATACTTTTGGTTGAAAAGCGTCCTGTGTTAGTCAATAGGGAAATGTTGTTTACTTCCATCATAACGCAGGATCTCATACAGTCGGAACAACGCAGGAAGATATTTTGGAACACGGTTGTTCTGCTCTACGCCAGCCTCCATTATTCACTTGACCTTGCACCAAACGATTATTACCGTTTTTCGGTCGTTGAAAAAAAAATGGCGAAATTTTCTCTAATGAAAACCAGATTTAAGAGTTCGTCTAAAAGCTTTCAATTCAAACCTTACGGATTGTTACTCGAAAGGTGTCGAAGATCTGCCCGAACAGGGCGAGTCGATTTCGAAAGTTTGGTATTTCACTGAATTTAAAAGTTGGGGTTTGATATGGTAAATAAGAATACAAAATATGTTTTTCCAAATCGTTACCATTTTTTTGAGGAACCGAGTTTAAAGATAAAGTTCAGGTTCAAAATCGAAGCGTTTTGAATTGCATTCCAGTGATCAGTGAAAGGATTATAGACAACATTATAAAATTTATAATTTACTGAAGCTTTACAAATTTTATATTGACAAGATGCATGGCACAAGCGCATTATAAATAAATCACTGTGCCATCAAATAAGACCTTCATTTTCCTTCAAAGGAAAAATTATCCTGAGCAATTTAGGTATATTATGATGTAATATAGAGTGTAGTAGTTTTAGTGCGATTTTAAAATAAACAATGCAAATTTAAAACATTTTGTCCCATAATCTTTGCCCAGCAGTATTATGGTTTTATATACACTTCTATCTGTTTTTGTTTTTATTGAGTATGATCTGACATATTATTCATTAAATAACCTCTATGTAAGCTTTTACAAATTTTTTATACAGTTTTTACCTATCGAATACAGTAAAGCATTGCACAGTTTCCTTGTAATTAGAATTCAGGTTTTAATATATTTTCCATTCAATGTATCTAATGCGAAATATAGTAACTTTTTTTGGATTTATTCTTGAAATAGTAAAGTTTTGAAGTCAGTTTGTAAGCAAGAACCAGCGGAAATTAGGCATTTCTGTCCATTTTTTCAGACGCCTTTTAAAACTAAATGCTCAAAAGTGGTATGAATCGAATTTTTCGTTTCAGCATTTATATATTTGTATATATTTATTATATATTGTATTATATTTATTATATATATTTATTGTATATATTTATTATTTGTATATATATCGTATATATATATATATATATATATATTATTTGTATATGTATTGTGTATATATATATATATATATATATATATATATATATATATATATTTATATATATATGTATTAGGTTGGTGCAAAAATAATGACGTAATAATGTCGTTTATTGACGTTAAAAATACGTCAAAAAACGACATTATTACATCATTATTTTTGCACCAACCTAATATATTTAAATATGTTTGAAACAGTACAGAAGCGTATTAAGGCATCAAAAACAAGAAATGTTATGGATGACATTTCAAATGTAGTTGTGGATGCGATTACATTGGTAGAACGACACAGCGGTTGGACTTTATAAAGAATCCCACTTGTGCGATGAATTTCAGTGTGAACTGGTTTTCCGTTTTGGCCAGTTTGCACTCATTATTCCATCTAAAGGTGTTGTAGACGCTTTATATCAGGTTCCAGGCAGCCTACTCTTTGCAAACAAAGAGATTGTTTGCTTGGACTTGCTGTGCTGCGTTTCTAGCATCTTTGTTGGTATAATTTTTATAATAATTTATTTCTCCCTATCCAATCATTCATGCCATCCATAACAGACTTCTTTTTTCTTTTCCTCATAATTTTAGTTCTTCGTTAACAGTTCTGATGAGAGGGGATGAAACCGGTCGACTGGTGTGTGTTTTTGTTTTAAATCTATCATGGCCTACAATATAAAATTTCTTGTTTTTAATGCCTTAATAAATATATATATATATATATATATATATATATATATAATCCTGCGTACACATCGGGTGCAATGTTTCCTTTAAAGGAAAATTATCACGAACAATTTAGCTATATTATAATATAATATACAGTACAGTAGTTTTAGTGCAAATTTTCAATAAACAATGCAAATTTAAAACATTTTGTCTTATAGTCTCTGCCCAATAGTATTATGGTGTTATATACACTTTTATCTGTTATTATTACTATTATTATTATGATCTAACATATTTTATTCATTGAATAGGCTCTTTGTAATCTTTTGCAAAGTGAAAAATCATATAGCTCTACTTCCGGAAAGGTAGCAACAAATCACGGTAAGACTTGAATAAATGTAATTGTTATTTTTTTAAAGCATGAAGTTGATACACAACAATAGAAATTGTTTATGACTCAATCTAATATGTGATTTTTACACCCAGTGACGACTAAATTTTTTCAGGGATTATTGTTTATGATAAGAATTACTGACAGTGCACACTGTCATAAAGAGAAGAAAAAGGAGTCGACTCATGAAAGATTTTCAGTAAATTATTCATCATTTTTTTTTTTTCGCAAACATTGATTTGAATAGAAGGACAGGGGAAAAAAAGAATTTTTTTAAAACTCCGGAAATTTAGGCTCACTTTAACACAACATCAATAAATCATCACTGGATGGTTACCAATGGTTGTACTGTAAGAATTTGGGAGGCAGAAGATTTGAGAAAAGTATATCTGAAAAAAAAAGAAGGAAATATATGTAAAAAGGAAGGCAAGAATGGAAAAGAAAGAAAGAAAGAAAGAAAGAAAGAAAGAAAGAAAGAAAGAAAGAAAGAAAGAAAAAAAAAAAAAGAAGGAAACAATGAAAGAAACCAAAAAAAGAAAGAAAAGAAGATACAAAAAAGATATTTTTTTTTACTCGGATTACTATAAAAGAAAAAAGGACAAGCAATAAACAAACCTATGAGAGAAAGAACGAACGAAATAAAGAAAGGGAGACAGACAGAAAGAAAGAAAGAAAGAAAGAAAGAAAGAAAGAAAGAAAGAAAGAAAGAATGAAACGCTATTTCGCTTAAAATAATATGAGAAATGGGTCAAATTTAAAAGGAGAATATGTGAAAAAAATAATTATATACAAAAAAGATAGACTTGAGAAAGAAAGAAAGAAACAGGAAGAAAGAAAGGGGAGAAAAAATGACATGAAGAGTATAAGAAAGAAAGAAAAAGAAAGGGAATAAACAAAGAGAACAAATTTATAGGAGAGAAAGAAAGAAAGAAAGAAAGAAAGAAAGAATAAAGAAAGGGAAAGAAGAAAATCGGAAAAGAGTATAAGAAAGAAAGAATGAACGAAAGAAATATAGTAAAGAACTCGATTGTGTAGAATAGGGGGAGAATTGTGGATAAGAAAAAAATACTTGAATCAAGGAAATCTGTATGCAGAAGTGAGACAAAGAGAGAGAGAGAGAGAGAGAGAGGAAGAGAAAGAGAGAGAGAAAGAAAGAGACGAGAATGTAAGAATCAAAGGAAAATAAATTATTAAAAAAAAGAGAAAAGATGGAAGTAAAACAGCTAAAGAAAGAAAAGTAAAGTAAAATAAAATGCAGACCCCGTTCCCCGCATTCAAAAGCAAAAGAAACAAATTTAATTTCCCTTTCATATCGGTCGACCAATCAGTGGCAGCTTTGAGCACTATTAGCCTTCATTGCAAGCCACGTTGGCAAAAAAACTGCTTTTTCAATACTGCTGGCAAGACCAGATCTCACCGGAGACGCAATTTCATATATATATATATATATATATATATATATATATATATATATATATATATATAAGGTTGGTGCAAAAATAATGTCGTTTTCTCACATAGTAACATATGTGAAAAAACGACATTATTTTTGCACCAACCTAATATATGTATACACAATAATCAATCCGAATAAAGTTTTATATATATATATATATATATATATATATATATATATATAGAGAGAGAGAGAGAGATAATAGAAATTACCCCAAGCAAGGCAATAAATCCACTAAGACACAAAGGAGTTACTGGTTATGGAAGAATTAGAAAGCAGAAACACTATTAAGGAGCGAAAACATTAAAAGACTAATCAGGAAGGTAGCGGATAACGATTGACATTGCATTATTTACATTGTTCGGACTATCATCCTCATCTTTGTTGCCATATATATCACAACGATTCGGCCGTTGTACGCCCTGGCTTTCTTCAGGTGGTTGGAATGTCGAGCTGAACCCTTTATTTCGCTCGCTGGGGTAGACTGTTCTAATACCACGCGTCATGTTAAGGCGGTGGAGATCTTGGAGAGGGCAATTAGCAGGAGATAACTGATAACTGACATCCATTAGACCGGACACGTTGAACTAGAACAGTCTACCCCAGCGAGTGAAATAAAGGGTTCAGTTCGACATTCTAACCACCTGAAGAAGGCCGGGGCGTACAACGACCGAAACGTTGTGATAAATATGGCAACGAAGATGAGGATGATAGTCCGAACAAGGTATATAGTGTACATAATATCTCATCGCAGAAATATAGACAGATACTGATTGACATTGCGTTTAAATTTTTGAAAGTCAAAGCTGCCTAGAAAGTATGGAGCTGGAAGAGTGTTCCACAAGTGAGAAGTGTGAGAAAAGAAACTTTTAGCATAGAACTCACGGTTACATGTAGCCAATTCATCTGTAAATTGATAAAACCTTGTTGTCAGTTTAAGTACTGCGCTTAAATTCTTGAAGTCGAGGTACCATAGCGAAGAGCTCATCCGAACAATAAAAGAAAAGTATTTATAGAAAAGGCACAGGGAGGCATCTTTACGGCGATGTGAAAGTGACTGAAACCGAGATGCCAGCCCAGGACCAATAATATTGCTGATTCTTCTTTGAATTTTAACAAGAATCTCTAAATATATAGCAGGAGCACCGGACCATATATGGTAGGAATATTCTTAGTATGGTTGAATGGTTTACTCATAGATATGTAAGATAGATTCTGGAGAATATATATATATATATATATATATATATATATATATATATATATATATATATATATATATATATAATTTATTTATTGAGAAATTATAACATAAACAGGTTATAACACCACTGCAAAAATAGCCATTTTGTTTCAACATTTCTGGTGTCTTATCAAGTGATAGTGTTGATTCAACACCATCATTGATAAGACAAAAGGAGTGTTGAAACAAAATGGCTATTTTTCTAGTGATTTTATAACATATTTATGTTATAATTTCTGAATAAATAAATGATTCATGTAATATAAATTGAACTGCACTACATATTTGATTTAAAAAGAACTGATCCGACGTGCAACTTTCGGGATAATAGCTGCGACATTGCTCTATTTCTTGAACAATTTAGTTCATGTCACATCGACTGAAAAATCTAATACAACAAAAGAATTCTCCAATTACCATATTAGTAAAAAAAAAAAAAAAAACGCACTCACTTTTAAATTTTCAAAAAAATTCAACCTTAGCGTTGCGACGGCACGCTCTAAAATTTCTTACGGTTGACAATAACACATTTCTAAAAAAACAAAAACATATTTCGATTCACATCTAATCTTTCGTGTGCCGTTATTACCTGGATGGATTAAAAAAAAAACAAGTCAATTTGCATGCCTGATGATGTCTGTATGAACAGATGAAAGTACTAACAAAAAAAGACCTTATACAAGTTGAATTTATTAAAAACAGCGATCATAACATTCATCTAGAGGTTCGTGGGTTAATGTAATTTTAATAAATTTGTGTGCGAAGAAGTATTCTCGCCATTTATATCATTAACTTCACTAATCTGCTTTTTGTATGAATGATTCATATAATATATATATATATATATATATATATATATATATATATATATATATATATATATATATATATATAACGTTTAAAACACACTAACCAGTCGGGCTAAACCATAAATTTAACAATATAGATAGTATTAATATATAACCCTACAAATCAAAACCTACCCACATTTCTCACCCACACAAGACAGAAATGCTTACGGACGTGTTGAAGCCTCACACTTATACACAAACCCAAACGAACATACAAACTTACACAACATCATACTCACTCACTCCCTAATGAGCCAAATGATAACACACACCCACAGCAATACACACGCTTACACATATCATACTCACTCCATAAGAACCAAATAACACACACACACACACTTAACAGAGACCTCTCCAGGAACCAATAAAACTGTCAAACTGACCAAGGGAATTCAGAGAAGCATAGATCCATCCAGCTCTTATCTCAAATAACAACTTAAAAGAGACTGTTTGACCAACACAAGGAATGTTAAAAGATTCATGTTAAAAAGATTAAAAAATAAAAAAACAAATGAAAAGTACAGACAAAAGTTCATTTTCTCCATCAAGACATTAATTTCTGTAGTTCACTGCTAGCAGCAAGCAGAAATATTTCTTCTCCTGATGATGGCCATGTTGGCCGAAACTAGTCGAGGAATCGAAATGAAATAATAATAATAATAATAATAATAATAATAATAATAATAATAATAATAATAACGAAAGAATATTAATCTACAACCCAGTGTGTCTGAAGATTTTAATTTTTAATATTTTTATTGTTCAACATATATATATATATATATATATATATATATATATATATATATATATATATATATATATATATATATATATATAATATTTGCTCTACACTGTATTGAGCACTCTTTTTAAGAATAGTATTTTTGGTTATTGGAATTTATTCGATATATATATATATATATATATATATATATATATATATATATATATATATTATAAACACCAACTTCTGCTACCGCGGTTTATACCAATAAAGTTTTCTTCAGGCAGTGAAAAGAGCCAGTTGCTTTATTATTACATGTTATCCACATATATTATTACAAAGAAACGTAATGGGAAGAAAAAAAGGTAAAGTCGGAGTAGATAAAATATGTGGGAGGGAAGAAGCGGAGAAGTAGAAGGAGGAGGATAAAAAAAACAATTTTTCTACTCGCATCCGGGTTCATATTTTTCCAACAAATACTTCTATGCGTGTTTTCCAAGCTGCCATTATCTCAGGCCTCTCATTTAGAAAGTTGTCTCGCTGCATAATGACCAGCTTTTCTTCTTGACATAATCTGCACATGTCATTACTAATGCTATGTGGCTTGCTTTGTTTTAAAAATAATTCAATATACATTAGGGCGTTTTTCTTTTTTTTTTCTTTCTTACCACACAAGGCTAGCTAGCTCGTTTTATACAATGTTTCTAACTTTCCACCTCGAACGATGATTGATGATTGTACCATTTTCCCTTAAAGCTGCATTCTGTGCACCTTTAAATATACTTTATTTTCGCCTTTTTTATATTCAACCTTTGCTTGTAGACTACCACTTCTATATTACATGCTCTGTCATATATATATATATATATATATATATATATATATATATATATATACTAGCAGCATGGCCCGGCGTTGACCGTGCTTGATTCAAAAATCGTACGACTCATACAGCAATCGCTATCACTTGACTTAAAATATTTTTGCCCTTCCTTTTCCTTTAAAGGAGTGCCCTTTGCCGTGCTGATGTTGCTACATGTCTTACTTCTTGCCTATCTCACACTGCGAATTTTTTAAGCTCTATACTAAACATTAAATCTGTTATGAAAAAAAGAACTAAACAAAATGAACACAAAACGATCAGCTTTATAAAAAGGACTTGTAACTAGAAAAACCGAATGAAAAAAGAATATTAACAACAAATACTTTTTCACAGCCAACCCAGTTCTGCAGAATCAGAATCAACGTTGGGTTTAAGCAAACGAATGAGCCAATTGGAGTAAAGTGCCATCCAGATTTAAATTTTTCCCACTAGTGACGAATGCAGCTATCGATTTTTTTTGTATGCTAGTTAACATTCGTGTCAGTCAGCTGTTGGCTCTCACGCTGACCAATAGAATCTTCCTGCCTATTCGTGGCAGCCAGCTATAGGCTCTCACTCTGCCCAGTAGAAAATGGCCGCAAACTACATGAAAATTGCCATAAAAGCATGAAAAAATCGATTGTTTCCACTATCGATGGGAGTTGGGAAATGCCACGTCGGTCTTGGCCTTCCCACTAACTTGGAGCATGTGCATGTTATGGATACAACTTTTTTGAGCAAATGCTTTGTCTTAATTAAGCAGCATTAATTACATTTACCGGCTTGAATTTACGAGAAATGATATATCGAGAAGTATTGTAGAGGATGTGTGTTTATAAGCATTGATTTGAACATTGCTAACCGGATTTTTTTTCTGTTGCTGAATAGTTAACAGCACGTTAGGCTATATGACGGTTTCGGTTTGGGATGCAGGTTCGATTTCTGTCAGAGATCACATATTTTCTACGAAATTTCTCGAGCATCCAAAGCCGGAAGACAGACTATTTACTCAAATAAGTCGTATCCATAAAAATAACCCATAAACAGAAAAATATACTAAGACATTTATCGGTTTTCATCTAATATATGGGGTTGGTGCATAATTATCAGGCGTTTTTAAATAATATTTATCATGAAAAAATTATAACAATTCAACAATAACGTTTTTAATTGATTATTCAGGAGCGTATGATTATCGACATGCATTTTTATAGCCTAAAAATAATATATTTTTATTCAAAAAAGTAAACCATACAGAATTTATTAGCAAATAACTCGCTTACAAAAACGCCTGATAATTATGCACTAATCCAATATATATATATATATTTAATCATTTTTTTTATTTAGTTTTTCCAGCGTTCTTACATTTTTCCGGTTGCGGACAGTAAAGGGGCGCAAAAAATGTCTATATTGTTCATTATCCTAAACACTTTTGGGGAAATTTTTAGCCATTTTCAAGATGGTTAGTTTTTAGGTGTTGTTAATTACTCTTTATGTTTTTACTTTTTAAGATGTATTTTGTATGATGTCTTGAAGACGCGTAGAGGCGTTAATTCCGATAATGTCCGCTTCTCATTTATTTTATATCTATCTGTTAGGGCATATCAAATATATTTGTTGTCTTTCAAAGTCCATAAATGGCAGTTCTGCAAAATTCTCAAACCGCCACACTTCCCCAAATTCCACCAAATTCCACCAAATAACCAGACATTTTATTCAAACCAGCGTGGATCTAGCGAAATTTTCACCACTCAATATGGCGGAAAATCAACTCGTGTCCGAGTACAACCATGATTTAACTGTTAATTTCCATGCCACTGATGACATCGATATTGACTCCTTCATTCAGTAAGTGACCCGCATTTTAAACCACAGTGCAAATAGGTTTACTCTTTGTACTGGTATCATGATGCGATGACTTGTAATGGCGTGTAAATCTATACGCTGACCTGCACACATAGTTGCATAGATTGAAAGTGAAATCAAGCTGATGATCATCGTCATAAAATATGTTGACATGTGTGACTAGTCAAGGTCGTCTTTGAAGGGCGTATGGCACCAAAATTCTGCATTGGTGAGAGCGGTTTTAATATCTTTTCCCGGAGGTTTACGTTTTTCCCTATAACGCGTACCCCGTTTTAGCTCTGCCCGTTCAACCCTAACTTTCTTTCTTGAAGTCGTCAATACCAGTCGTCAGCAGGTGTCTTGAAGGTAAACCTTTCAGACGCAAGATCTTCTCAAACTCTGGTGTTTGAGTGGACCTTCTTAAGTGCGTCTTTGAGGTAGTCTTTGTATCTTTTGTGTGATTTGCACTGCAGGTGTTTACCTTCGACCAATTCACTGTACAGTGTCCGTTTTGAAGGGTGGCTGATCTCTAAGGGTACTAAGTGACCATTCTCTCCTTTAGAACTGTGGAATCTAGGCTCATAATTATTGCTCGCTCCCGCACAATAGTTTAGACGGTCAGTTTTGGAGCCACGGGATTGACAGTGTGTTATCGATTTTTATTTTTCCTCAGATTAGGTTACTTTCAGAGGTATGCAGAGATATGAATCTATTTTTGGGGTGTATGATGAAATTTGTTTGGCCTTGTAAAATATTGGGTCATCCCTGATTGCATCAGATTCTTATCACACCCAGACATTATTGTCTCGACTGTCGATTAGTTGTCTTATGGCCATTGTCTTCGATGGACATTACTCCAAGGAGGCGTACGGAAATTATAACGCTGCACGAACATACTGCCAAGCTTTACCAGTGAGCAAATCAAAGTAGTATTCACTGGCTAGGAAACTCTCCTGATTTGAATCTAATCGAGACTCTGTGGTCAATCTGCAAGGAATGATTTCGTGGAATAGACAAACGAAGTACTAACATGTGCACTGGGTCATGTTTCATTGGATAAATACGAAAAAAAGTAAATAATAACGGAATTATTCGTTTTGTTTCAACTAATTTGCACAAAGGTATATATGTGTGTGTTTTTCTGTGTGTGTATGTGTGTGTCTACGCTCGTACCTGCATAGGAGATAGAGATATAGAGAATGTGTGCGTGTGCGCACGCTTGTGTGTATGTTACCAATGGATTGTATATTCTGTATCATTTTAATTTCAATCATCCTCGGAAAAGGGCTGATGAAAATTGAGGGGTTTCTTCCAAGAACTTTCAATCCCCAACTTGCCAATGTCCGTTTTACCCCAGCAGAATATGGGGCTTGCATCTTATAATTTTTTTTTTATTTAAATTCCTGTAGGTATGTGCTCGACCTGGGAAGTTAATTCAACCCTACCCGTCTTTGTCGGACAATGACTCGGATTAGAGGTGGCGGGCACACCTATCGAGCAGGTGTTTCTTTGACGCGTGAGGCAATTTTGACTCCCACTGAAATTGACAGACACTTACGACACCCCCGAGAAACGACAGTGATACGAACAAGTGGTCCTTGGCGCGCAGTTTGTAACAAAATTAGACGCCTCTGGCTGACAATTTCCTGACTCCTGTAATGGAACGGGGACTTCGGCGAAATTAATTTCTGGTTTGCCTTGGGAGATGCATGTCGGGGGCTCGGAAAAGTACGAAAAAAAGCTGAAAAGACCAGTTTAAAGTCTTTTTCTGGTTGGACAATGAATAGAAAATGAAATATGGGAAATAATGAGGGAAGAGATGAGGTAAGTCGAGATATTGTCTTTTCAGGGAGTTGCTGATTAAAATGAGGAAATAAATTAAAAACTAGAGCCAAAATATGTTCGTAATTCAGAGAACCAATCGTTAGGTTTGCGGCTAGAATAAGTCGGTTTACCGTGTCTTAGTAGACAATTTTTTTCTGCCAGAATTTGTCTTGAATTTTTGCAAGTCTAGCATTCGTCCGAGTATTGAATGCTAACCTCACATCTAGTACAGTGCTTCTTCTTTGTACGATTGTTGCCAAAATCCAAAGAAGAATATGTAATGTTATTGGTCTTGACCAGGCATCTCGGATTTAACGACTTCCCTCAGCCATAATGTAGTATTGCATATGTTCGGTCCATGGTATTCTCAGCATCCTTTTGGAGAACTATTAGGTTGTTGCAAAAATAATGTCGTTTTCTCACATAGTAACATATGTGAGAAAACGACATTATTTTTGCACCAACATAATACATTTCTGTTACCTCAGGTATCTTCTTCATCTGTGATGAGATTATCCAGCATTTCTATAAACATTTCTCGGACATTCAGGCCGGTAAATGTTATTTAATACTGTTTATTATAAACAGAGCATTTACTTAAATATTTATATCTATAAAAAGAACGTTAAACATAAAAATGTCTTTAATAAATATATATATTGGGTGGCATCAATTTATATTTTTTTCAAAAATTTATTACTTCTAATATATATATATATATATATATATATATATATATATATATATATTGGGTGGCAACAATTTATATTATTTTCAAAAATTTATTACTTGTAATATATATATATATATATATATATATATATATATATATATATATATATTGGGTGGCATTAATTTATATTTTTTTCAAAAATTTATTACTTGTAATATATATATATATATATATATATATATATATATACATATATATATATATATTGAGTGGCATTAATTTATATTTTTTTCAAAAATTTATTACTTGTAATATATATATATGAATGTCTAATATCACAATATGTCATGCACACATACGATTGTCATACATGAATAATTCAGATGTCTTCTGCCCACACAGTTTTAGATAAACCAGGGATAACATTCAAGTATTTCTTGTCTGTTTGTTCAAATTTTAAGTAGACCATAATCCATACATTAATCACTCTGCTGGTTTGATAGAGTCCTTTTATACTATAGCTGGAAAATCCTATAAACAGTCCTATAAAATTATACTAAAAAGCCATAGGAAAGTGTCGTATACAAAAATGCATAGTGTTATGGTCCAGGTTAGAACCAAGAAAGAACAACACGAGCACAAGAGTAGAAATAACGAAGGTATATTACACGAAATAATAATACAAGATGAGGAAGGTGTTAGTATGAATGTCAGTCTGGTTTGGAGTGAACTACTATCGGCTCGAATCGATTCGACCCTCTCTCTTGAGAGGCGTAGTATACATAGTGTTAGGAAGACTTTATTCTGCAGGTATAAGTAAGGACCCATGTCACATAGGAAAGTGTCCTTTAAATGAAAACTTCTATAAAGGTGTCCAATAACCAAAAGCTCCTATCAAAATGTTTTATAACCAGAAAATCCGAGGAAAGTGACTTATAACTAAAAAAAGCCCCAAAAGGAGCCCTATCGCCAAAAGGTTCTATAAAAATGTTCTTATAATCGCTAAAACCTATAAAAGTGTCCTTTAACAAAACTATAAAATGGCCCTCTATCTAAAAAATCCTATAAAAATGTCATATAATCTAAAAATCCTAATATTGAAAAGTTGTGTAAATGATTGCTATAACTAAAAAATCTTATAAAAGTGACCCTTTATAGAATAAATAGTTAGGCCGCCTCAGAGCTGTCTAAAGGTTAGGAAGCTTGTCTTGCTAGAACAATTAAGACTGAGCAGTGAGTTTGATACTCACTGGGTGCCTCTACTTTCGGCCTCGTGCCACATCTAAGTTACACTTGGAAAATCACTATAGAATAAAAGTTTGCGCATCCATACTTAATTTATTGATGTGGGTGATGAATTTCCCACCCTACAACACCTTTCCAACAGACAAAACGTTGCGAACCTCACCCTGCTCTGTATCTATTTGCATGGCATATATTGTGACTAGCTACATGCTTAGTCCCACCAGCCCGATGCTTTACAACTGGAACCCACCCTGACATGGACACGTTTCTTCCCAAGACCTGCTGCGTTATGGAACAGATTCCTGGCAGGATGTTTTTCCAATCACTACAAGTTAGACTACTTCAAGCCTAAGGTTCACCGTTATCTTTCCTGACTAACCCCCTGAACTTCATTTTTTGCCCTTTCTGACACTCATACAATAGAACGGAGTAACGTTCTACCTTGAGTGGTTCCTAAGCCTTGTATTGAGCAGAGAGGAACGCGGATGAGGCTCCGCCGAAGGGCAGAGTCTCGTTCGGGGATGTAGACTGACCCTGAATCCGTTTATACGGGTTCAAAAGGGAATATTTTGGGCCGAGCCTACGGGCTCGGAGATGCCATGTTAAACCGGCCTTGTGCCACATGCAACCCTCGTGGGTGGGGTAGCTAAATATACTAGCTTGGATCTGTTACTCAGCTTGTAGCTGGTGTCGAACACGCTGCTTTCGGACAGAGAGGAACCCGGACGAGGCTCTGCCGAAGGGCAGAGTCTCATCCGGGGAGGTAGACAGACCCGAATCCGTTTATGCGGTGTTTACGCGGAATTTTTGGCCTAGCCTACGGGCTCAGATTGTCCCACATTAAATTCGGCCTAGTGCCACATCCTACCCCGAGGGAAGGTTGGTAGATATTACTAACTGTGATCTGTTGAGTAAGCCTCAGACTTACACGAGAAATACTGACCTTCCAATAGTAGTACTCACTACTGGATTGACTTGCGATGACCGTGCACATAACTGTTACCTTTATTCTTATTGTACTGTTTTTTTTTCAATAAATCTTTACTTATTTTATCCACCTTGTTTTTCAAGTATATATTCCTATTAGCACCGGAATATAACAGAAATGCTTTCTGTTATATTCCGTGCTAATAGGAATATTATTGCAAATCAGAAGAGAAAAGATTCTTAGTGTGTTTGAATCAATGTTTTTTTCATGCCACTGGGTGCAGACTTTCTATATTCTGACCGACGGCCTCGTTTGGATGGTGACCAGTCTGGGCGTCAGTTAGTTTTCATACAGACAATCGCTTCGCTTGGTCTTCGCTCATGAATTTTAAATGACGGAATATTTTAGCGTGTCGAAAAACAGATCGGGGCTTTTGAACTGTCGAAATTATGACAAGAGGTGTCAGTTGTTGTAACGCTTTAAAACGGAATAGGCGAATTATGTTTAAATATCCAATAAAGGACTGAAGGTGACTCCGCATATTTGTTGGGTTTTTCTCACATGCAGACGGTTCTTGGAAAATCGTCTAACTCCTCGTCCTCTTGTTGCAAAACAACGAAACTTCGGACATTAAGCATTAAAAGATTTCGGTTTATCAGTTGCTGTGAATAAATTCAGTTTGTTGGTTTGGTTGATTTCGTTTAGCGGCATATCAACACACCTATGGGTTATTTAAAGCCGAAATTTAAATATTTCGAACACAATATTTTGACTTCAACTACAGATAAAATATATTTGTTAGTGTTATAATCCGTGGTAATAGGAATATATACTTGAAAAACTAGGCGGATAAAATAAGTAAAGGTTTATTGTAAAAAAAAACCCCAAAAAAACCCACACAAATGTGACTGAGCAGGTACTAGCTTCCATAGCAGACGAGTGTAGTTGGAAAATGATAGTAGCCGGCCATTATATTTGCATGTGTATATGTATGTATGTATGTATGTACACTACAGTACAAAAGTTTGAAGACACCCCTGGTAATTGTTTAAATTGACCCCAAAAGTAATTTAAATAAGAGAAAATTATTATACATCGTAAAAATTTGAGACATGATTTTAATTATAAATTTTATTATGACAAAAAGAAAATAAAAGTATTTTATGATTAAATTTTTCTCTCGTCAAAATATCCTCCTGTAGCCTTGATTATTGCACTACAAATTTCTGGCATTCGTTGCAAAAGTTTCTAAAAGTATAAGTTTCATAATTGATTCCATTCTGTTTTTTTTTTGTTTTTTTTTGTAATGACTCTAAGAGCTCTTTTTCATTTTTTTCTGCTTTTGTCAAGTTCATCACATGCTAATTCTGGGGGGTGGGTAGCTTCAAACTTTTGAACTGTAGTGAATAAATAAGAAAGAAAGAAATAACGAACGAAAGGAAGAAAGAACGAAAGAAAGAAATAACGAAAGAACGATAGATAGAACGACAGAATGAAAGAAAGAAAGAAAAAAGAACGAAAGAACGAAAGAAGAAAGAAAGAAAAAACGAAAGAAAAAGAATGAAAGAAAGAAAGAAACAAACAAACAAACAAACAAAAAAGAACTAAAAGAAGAAAAAAGAAAGAACGAACGAAAGAAAAAACGAAAGAAAGAACAAAAGAAAGAAAAAGAACGAAATAAAGAAAGAAAGAAAAAGCGAAAGAAAAAAGAATGAATGAATGAAAGAAAGAAAGAAAGAAAGAAAGAAAGAACGATAGAACTAAAGGAAGAAAAAAGAAAGAACGAAAGAAAAAACGAAAGAAAGAACGAAAGAAAAAAGAACGCAAGAAAAAAGAACGAAAGAAAGAAAGAAAGAAAGGAAAAAGAACGAAAGAAAGGAAGAAAGAAAGAACGAATGAACGAAAGAAAGAAAGAAAGATAGAACGAAAGAAAGAAAAAGAATAAAAGAAAGAAAGAACGAAATAAGAGGACGGAAAAAAGAAAGATCAAAAGAAAGAGAGAAAGGAGAAAGAAAAAAAGAAAGAACGAAAAATATAACGAAAGAAAGAACGAAAGAAAGAACGAAAGAACGAACGAACGAACGAAAGAAAGAAAGAAAGAAACAAACAAACAAAGAACGAAAGAAAGAAAGAAATGATGGCAAAGAAAGAAGAGTTAAACTGATATAAGAGAAGGTCGTAGTAGAAAGAAAGCTTGATGAACTGAAATGAAAGAAAACAAGTTGAAAGAAGAGTGAATAATGGAGAGTCAGGTGTTACATGAGAAGTGTTAAGTTTGGTCGATGACGGATCTGGTTGCAAATTCCCCGTCTGGCAAATATAGAGCAGGCCCTCGCTACCCTGGGATTTTACTTCCGAAAACTTACCAATTTGTCTAATTACCTGCTAGTTGCACGTCTGAGGCTGGTGTACGCCCACAGATAATCGCAATACAGCTGCCAGCAGCTCCATCTAATTAAGGACGCCATCCTTAGAATCTCAGGATCTTTTCTCTTCTCTTAGGAAAAAGTTTAATCATAACGTTTTTATGTTTTTGTCCGAATTTCTGAGAGGGAGCATTGTTTATCAGCATCATAATACTCACCTGTCATATGATTTGCTGTGGCCGTAGAGTTGCTATGCAAACAAGCACCTAACCAGATTCCTCTCCAGATTAAACCACATCCGATATCCTCCAAGTCGAAAGCCTACCTTGATCAGGGGCTCCATAGCTATGCCTGGATAGTGATTGATCCTACAAGAAGTTTTTGTTTTTAATCTTGCTTGGTATCTACTAACACTAACACTACTAACCAGAAAATCCTGGTGAAAGAACCAATTTAATCGTCCGTTACCCGCATATGGGACAGGTAGGATTGGATTAAATGTTCTTAGTAACCCTCGTAGACTAACTTGACATAAAATTCACTATTATGCGTTGTAAAGTCACGTCAGGTAAGGTTACGATTCCTTATCCTCCTGGAGCATCATGATACTCCTACGGTGGAGTAATGGATAGCGGGTCGGTTTGAGGAATCGGAGAGCCGAGTTCGAATTTCAGTCGAATCCATTGCATTCACTTACGTGCTAAAATCATTGGAAAAGATATAAATCCACTTCTTCCCCCCCTCTCCAGCTATGGGTAAATAGCAGGACAGAGACCGGGTTCTGTAGGCTTGGATGCCAACTGGTCTACCGCAGAAAGAAATAGCAACCTACTGCGAAGAAAAAAATCTGCCTCGTCAGTCATGTATCGAAAGATACATGATCGCCTAAGCGTGTATCACGCATAGCATATAAATGACTGATAAATAATAGTAGCTGAGTAATAGTTGGCCACTCGTACTCGAGGATACCCGTCTACAAAGGCGGTTAGCCAATCCCTAATGCAAACGCTCGCTCAGGTACATTTCTTTTGTTCACCTGTGGTTGATACTGCATCTATGTTGAAAAGACCTTAGTTACAGTTTCTGGCAGAGCGCTTGTTATCTAGCGTGATTAACAACTTGAACAAGGCCAGACACTCAATTCCTCGGTCACGATGTCTTGTTTCTTCGTGCTAGCAAGGCCACCAAGTATTCCGTCTACCCAATTTCACTCACATGGCATGGGTCAACCCGTGGCATGGTCTTCAGGCACCTTCCAAAGAAGCCGCACACTGTGATCGTCCCCCTCCAGACCGGTAACATCAGAAAATCTCTGAGTAAGTGGTAAGATTCGAATCCGGGGCGCATGGTCAGGAAACGAAGGCCGTAGCGCCCATAACTCCGATAGATACATAGATATATACATACATAGATATATACATACATATATACATACAAACATAGATACATACAAATATACATATATATATATATATATATATATATATATATATATATATATATATATATATATATATACATACACACATACATACATATATACATACATACATAGATATATACATACATACATATATATATATATATACATACATACATATATCTATACATACATACATAGATATATACATACATATATGCATACATACATATATATACATACATATATACATACATACATAGATATATATATATACATACATATATACATACATATATACATACATATATACATACATACATATATGCATACATACATAAATACATGTATACATACATACATGCATATATACATACATATATACATACATACATATATACATACATACATATATGCATACATGCATATATACATACATATATACATACATACATAGATATATATATATACATACATATATACATACATATATGCATACATACATACATATATACATACATATATACATACATATATACATACATACATATATACATACATATATACATGCATACATATATATATATACATACATATATATATATACATACATATATACATACATACATATATACATACATATATGCATACATACATATATACATACATAGATATCTACATATATACATACATATATGCATACATACATCTATACATACATACATATATACATACATACAACATACATACATATATACATAAATACATACATATATACATGCATACTTATATACATACATACATACACGTACTACATTTCAAAAGTTTGAAGATGCACCTGGTAAATACAAATAAAGTTATAAATTTTTTAAAGTGCACACGAACTTCATGGACACTATTACATAATATATATATATATATATATATATATATATATATATATATATATATATATATATATATATATATGCTCCTGAAAAATTTATTTCGGTTGAGCTCACTGGGGAGGAAATGTGGGTTTGTAAACAGTGACTATTACGGCTAATAATGTAAGACTCTTCGGTAAATCGAATCGAGTTCTCTCAGTCACTGTGTGTTTATCTAAAAATAAATTCACTTAAATTCATCTTCATCCCTGCCCTGCGCCAACGGCTTAGTGGTGCAATCCCCGACTGGCGCCAATGCAGTCGGGTTTCGATCCTAGCTAGCGGCAACCGGACGTCTAGCCACACTAAGAGCTGTGATACAGCGAAACAGTCTGTCTGTGGATGACTATAGATATACATATATATATATATATTTAATTACGAAGAACTTGGTAAACCGTATGGGTAATTCCAAGGAGGATGAAATCCTGAGAGCTCAATGTGAATACAGAGCTAATATTTAATGAAAAACAGACCACTTTAAAGTACCATTACAATAATTTATTTCACCAAAATCCTTTTAAAGGACCCCGGATCATCAGGTAACACTTCCAACATCGAAATGAAAGGAATCATTTCGATCTTGGAAGTGTTACCTGATGACCCGGAGTTATATATATATATAATTAATTTGATAAGTGACGATGAATAGACGCGTTGGACAGAGAATTTCATGGTAGATGTTCTATTAATGTATGGGGTAAAGTCTCGCTTCCGACACTGTAGTTTGTTCTCTGGTGATCTGTGTTCGAACTACAGTGTCGGCAGCGTAACTTTACTTATCAAATGAATTATGCTGTCATCGTCCATCAATAAACATTGAGCTGACTTCAAGCGATAAGAAAAATCATGTAACGTCATCTTTTAATCTGTACAGTAAAAATGTCACTGAAGAGTTAACTGCATTCAGTTTACATAAAAATTGCCTCATTGTAATTCAATTTTATGAATTTAATTAAATATAAGTCAGTTCATAATTTAACTATTAATATAAGATATTCACTTTCACGAAAAGAAAAAAATTCCTAGAGAGAACACTTGCACATAAATATATGTATTTGCATACTTCTAAAATACCTGATCATAAAAACATGACTTGAGTTTTCAGGTTAATATTTCGGCTTGATTCGAAAGCTCATTAACGCAATCTGTCGTTTTTTAAAAATTAATTCTACAAATGTATGACCTGTAATAAGCCCAAAATTAAACTACTTTTTTGTATATGCCGTATCCCTTCAGGACGTTGCCGATCATGGATTTCCTCAGCGTCGGAGCGTTTAACATTGGTTTATTTGTTTTTTGTTTTTTTACTATCCCTCCTCCTCACTGATTTGGCATCCATCTACACAAACAAGTTAGGTAGAATATTCGATGTTCCCCTTCGCCCTCACTTTGTTTTCGGTATTTCCCGTGAGTTTCAAAATTTGCAAGCCGCTTTTCTTCCGGATATGGCGTAGAAATTCCAACTGTCTCTTTCAGAATCTAACAGTACTTTGCTAAGGTTGCAGGTAAAAATGGTCGGTTCCCTGTACCTCTCCAGTAAGCAACTGAATCCTCCTGCTATCCTCTACCTTTACAAGAGCCGGATCAGGCCCGTTGTCATATTTGGGCGGGAGCGGCCCAAATCACTCTCTCCAGGCTCGATATAGTCAAAAGCGTTTTCGAGCCCTTGTGGGTGACAAGCTATTCTCCACCCTGCAACATCTCTCTCTCACAGGCGAGATATGACAAACTTCTCTCTGGTCTACCGCTACTTCAATGGAAAGTGCTCGAACGAACTACATTCCTTGGTCCCGCCGAGGCAAACCTTCACAGCAAAAATACGCCATGCCAATTACACAGCAGCAAACCACCCACATTCTATCCGTATCCCATAAGTGAGAAATAAGTTCCACTCGAACAGCTTCTTTCTCTGTACCACTGCCCTGTGGAACCAACTCCCAACGGGATGTTTCCCTGATTAATACAATCTTAACGCGTTCAAGACTAGGATGAATCGTTGTTTTCCACTCCTATATACACAGGTGGCTTCCAAACGTAACCCTCTACCTCGAGTGGCTCCAGGGGTTTGTAAAGAGTTTACCTCGACGTAAAAAATAAAACGTAAAAAGAAAGTATGATTGTCCTTTCTGATTCCGTTTTTTGTAAAACATCTTTTTCACATGTCCAGTCCGTAATATTTTTAGCATCCTTCTGTAGAAACCCACTACTGTTACCTCGAGCCTTCTCTTCGTCTATGGGAAAATTGGCAAGCTTCATATAGGAGGAATTATATTACTCTCATATACGAGGAATGATATTACTCTCATATATGACGAATGATATTACTCTCATATAAGACGAATGATGTTACTCTCATAGAGGAGGAATGATATTACTCTCATCTAGGAGGAAGGATATTACTCTCATATAGGAGGAATGATTTTACTCTCATCTAGGAGGAAGGATATTACTCTCATATAGGAGGAATGATATTACTCTCATACATGACGAATGATGTTACTCTCATATAAGACGAATGGTATTACTCTCATAGAGGAGGAATTATATTACTCTCATCTAGGAGGAATGAATTTAATCTCACATAGAAGGAATAATATTACTCCCATATAGAAGGAATAATATTACTCCCATATAGAAGGAATAATATTACACTCATATACGAGGAATGATATTACTCTTATAGAGGGGGAATGATATTACTTTCATATGGGAGGAATAATATTACTCTCATATAGGAGGAAGGTTATTACTTTCATATAGGAGGAATGATTTTACTCTCATATAAGAGGAATTATATTACTCTCATATACGAGGAATAATATTACTCTGATATAGAAGGAATAGTATTACTTTTATATACGAGGAATGATATTACTCTTATATAAAAGGAATAATATTGCTCACGTATAGGATGAAGGATATTATTCTCATATAGGAGGAATAATATTGCTCACGTATAGGATGAAGGATATTACTATCATATAGGAGGGATAATATTGCTCACGTATAGGATGAAGGATATTACTCTCATATAGGAGGAATAATATTGCTCACGTATACGATGAAGGATATTATTCTCATATAGGAGGAATAATATTGCTCACGTATAGGATGAAGGATATTACTCTCATATAGGAGGAATAATATTGCTCACGTATAGGATGAAGGATATTACTCTCATATAGGAGGAATAATATTGCTCACGTATAGGATGGAGGATATTACTCTCATATAGGAGGAATAATATTGCTCACGTATAGGATGAAGGATATTACACTCATATAGGAGGAATAATATTGCTCACGTATAGGAGGAATGATATTACTTTCATATAGGTGGAATAATATTGCTCACGTATAGGATGAAGGATATTACGCTCATATAGGAGGAAAATATTGCTCACGTATAGGAGGAATGATATTACTCTCATATAGGAGGAATAATATTGCTCACGTATAGGAGGAATGCTATTACTCTCATATAGGAGGAATGGTATTCCTTTTGCAGTTCAGTACTCTTTTCTTTGTCTCTAATGAAATTTTATTGTTTGTCAATAGCTTTTGGAAGGGATTTTTTCCTATTTTAAAGCGTCTTCCCATTTCGGCGTTAAATTATCAAGTTTTTTTCGGGCTTGCTAGATTTGGATATCGCCAATTCGTAGCTCACATATTGGGTTGACAGCCATAGCTTCTGTCTTCTTAGAATTAATAGTCCTTTCTTTTCTGTTTCCTCTACTATGTCTGCCATTGTTTTCTTTCTTCGTCTGCTATAAGAAAACTTGCTAGAGATTCGATTTTTCCAAAAAATAACGATATTAATAATGACTTTTCAAACTTACGGACAATATTTATTTATATATTAATAGTCAAGTACTTACATATAGGCATTTTTAAATAGATTGTGTCCCAAACTCGAAAAAGAACCAAAATTATTAATTAAAACCTTAATCCGGCCCCGTTAAATTATCAAAAAAGTAAAAATGTTATGAAAGTGAAGGCAGCAAGGTTCTCAATGTCGTTTTTTGCGTTTTCATTCTTTGCTCTTTTTCATCTGCTTTTCTTTTTCTTTGCTTCGATTTCTTTCTTCCGTTTAAACTCTTTCTTTTCTCTTCATTCTTTCTTTTCTCTTTTATTTCTCTTTCTATTCTCTTTCTTCATTCTTTCTTTTTTTTCTTTCTTTTCTCTTTCGCCATTCTTTCTTTTCTCTTTTTATTCATTTTATTTTCTCTTTCATCGTTCATTCATTTCTCTTTCTTTTCTCTTTCATTTCTCTTTCTTCCTTTTTTCTTTCTTACCTCTGTCGTCATTCATTCTTTTCTTTTTCTTTCTTTTTCTTTCCTCTTTGTTTTTCCTCTTTCTTTTCTCTTTCATTTCTCTTTCTTCCTTTTTTCTTTCTTACCTCTGTCGTCATTCATTCTTTTCTTTTTCTTTTTCTTTCTTTTTTCTTTCCTCTTTGTTTTTCCTCTTTCTTTTCTCTTTCATTTCTCTTTCTTCCTTTTTTCTTTCTTACCTCTGTCGTCATTCATTCTTTTCTTTTTCTTTTTCTTTCTTTTTTCTTTCCTCTTTGTTTTTCCTCTTTCTTTTCTCTTTCATTTCTATCTCTTCCTTTTTGTCTTTTTTCTCTTTCGCCATTCTTTCTTTTCTTTTTCTTTTCTTTTTCTTTTGTTTTCCTCATTCATTCATTTCACTTTCTTTTCTCTTTTATTTCACCTTCTTCCTTTTTCCTTTCTTTTCTCTTTCGTCATTCTTTTTTTTCTTTTTCTTTTCTTTTTCTTTTTTTTCTTTGTTCCTTTCTCATTGTTTTTCTTTTTTCTTGTCTCTTTCATTTCTATTTCTTTTTTTTCTTTCTTTTCTATTTTGCCATTCATTCTTTTCTTTTTCTTTAGTTTTTTATTTTCTCTTTCTTTTCTTTTTATTTTCTCTTTCCTCATTGTTTTTTCCTTTTTCGTTTCTCTTTCATTTCTACTTTTTCCTTTTTTCTTTCTTACTCCTTTCGTCATTCATTCTTTTATTTTTCTTTTGTCTTTCTCCATTCTTTTTCCTC
>OZ010600.1:57595652-57618152 GCA_963932145.1 Acanthosepion lycidas | reverse complement strand
AAGTCGATGAGTGTGCGGCGCGTATGTATGTTTGCGTAATTATTTGTGGCGTTCTGGCGAAAGTTTTTCCTCCCCCTACTATAAAAACACCGATATACGCAACCATATATAAATCCAAAATTTAAAAATTAATCAGATTGTCTGACGATCGCAAAAAGCGTGAAACCCACGGTCATAAACTCGCATCAATCCAACTATATATATATATATATATATATATATATATATATATATATATATATATATATATATATATATATATATTGTTTTGGTTTGTCCTTTTTACGTCTTACCTTCTTTAAAAGAATCCATTCTGCTGTATGTCGAAGTTCGTCCCAATTACGCCGAGGGCAACAAAGGAACGTGTAAGAAAATTGTAAATTGCCGGAAATGTATATGCTTATTATATCTTAGAGTTTTTCTTCTTTTTTTTTTTTTTGAATATTTTCCGGAAATATGTTGAATATCTTGTTCATTGCTGACACAATTCACGTTACTTACAATAATAGCGTTTAATTAAACGTTCTCAGAGTAAAAGAAATGTTTTACTTCCTAAAATGAAAAAAAAATGTCTCTCTTGTTAAAAAGGAATTCCTGATCTCCCCCCACTCTCTCTCTCTCTCTCTCTCTCACTCACTCGCTTTCACTCTTTCTAACATAGAAAAAAAGTATATAAAAAAACAATAGTGAGTGAGTATAAAGAGGCAAGATAAAAAGGAGAATAGGAGAAATAACCACGGCATTCTACATGTAAGCACATCCGCACATGCACGGTGACAAGCGCATGCGCACACACAAATGCACACACACAATGAAAGAAGAAGTAAAAAAATCAATCTTGCACCAAAGAAAAGAGCATAGATTAATTTTTAACTTAATATAAAAGTGATAAAAACAAAGTAATAAGTAGTCAAATGCTAGTATCTCCTGTGGACGGAGCGATTGCTGGAGGATCTGTCTACGAAATTCTGGAGTCGAGATGTTGAATACAACATCAGTCACCTAAGTGAAAAGTTTCATATTTGTATTAATCCTATCTATCTATCTATCTATCTATCTGTGTGTGTGTCTGTGTGTGCGTGAAAGTTTCTTTGAAAACGACCGACAAGGTGGGGTGGTTGAGGTTTTTTATATAATTTCTCGTGTGTTCATATATTTTTCTTTTCAGCACATAAATTATATAAAAATTGTCCGAATATTTTACAAGTGTTTTCGGCTATACTTTTAGCGATTATCAAGGATGAAATTTATTTTACTTTAACTGAATATATGTATTGTTTATTCTAGAGTTATAGGAATGTTCTATTTTCCAAACACGGTCAGCACGTTAGGACCGTGTTCATACTTGATGGCTTTTTTTTTCTTTTTTATTAATAACTCTTTATTATACACAAACACACACATGCACACACACTCACACACACACACACACTCACACACACACACACATATATATATATACACATATAAAATGTAAAAGAACGAAAAGTAAGATTTCAGTGTTCAAAACATATATATATATATATATATATATATATATATATATATATATATATACACACAAAGGAAAAGAGCGGGAAAGAAGCAGAAAGAGAGATACAGAACGCATAGTATCCGATAGCGCTTCTTTAACGAGTTTCAGATGAGATATTACGCGGCATGTAATAAATTGTAATAGACTCATTTCTCTTTCAAGGAAATATTCCAGGTTATAGCATAAGTGTTGTGGTCCAGGTTAGGACCAAGGAAGAACAACACGAACACAAGTGTAGAAATCACGAAGGTATATTACACAAAATAATAATACAAGAGGTGGAAGGTGTTAGTATGACTGTCAGTCTGGTTTGGAGTGAACTACTATCGGATCGACTCGATTCGGTATCTAGCCACCCCCCTACGAGGGTTGCATGTGGCACAAGGCCTAGTTTAATGTGGGTTTCCCGAGCCCGTAGGCTCGGCCAAAAAATGCCCGTAGAACCCGCATAAACGGAATCGGGTTGGTCAACCTCCCCAAATGAGACTCTGCCCTTCGGCGGAACCTCGTCCGGGTTCCTCTCTGCTCAGAGGCAGAGAGTTCGACCGTTAAGCCGAGAAGCTCGGCTTGATTCGGTATCTAGCCACCCCCCACGAGGGTTGCATGTGACACAAGGCCGAGTTTAACGTGGGTTTCCCGAGCCCGTAGGCTCGGCTAAAAAATGCCCGTAGAACCCGTATAAACGGAATCGGGTTGGTCAACCTCCCCGAACGAGACTCTGCCCTTCGGCGGAACCTCGTCCGGGTTCCTCTCTGCTCAGAGGCAGAGAGTTCGACCGTCAAGCCGAGAAGCTCAGCTTGATTCGACCCTCTCTCTTCAGAGGCGTAGTATACATAGTGTTAGGAAGAGTTCATTCTATTGTTATAGGCAAGGACCCATGAATATAAGACAGGAAATGAAAAAGCATTGGGTGCCCGTGACATCAAAAGGACCTGAAAACATTACAAGACAAGATGCTATTAAATAGCATCTCCACTGTTCAAAAATGTTCACTAGTTTTTAACCCATTTTTTATACCGCGTCAATTCTGGACGTAGGCCATCATGGATTTCTCCAGATTCCGTTTTCTTTTTAATACGAAGTCTGATCCAAAAATGTCGGGTCTGTTGGTGTGGCAACGGAGCTTAAGTATGGAAAGGGAAGCTCCTTGGCACAGATTGACATTGAACTCTGTCGCCCATACACACGAAGTTATAATGTTCTCACTCACTTTCGATATTTATAGAAGTGCTTGGAAGGCAAGTATGTTGAGTGTGGTTGGTTAATCACGCCACAGAGATTTCATCGGTGAACACGGCTTGTGCAGCATTTTTTGGGCTAAGCCAACTTTCCCCAGGTTCGACAAAACACCATAAGCCCCTGATCTCGCCCTTGGAACATTTTCCTCCTTCAAAAACCAAATCTAACTTGAAAAGTTCAAGATTACAAGACGTCGAGGAAATCCAAGAGAATGCGACGAGGTAGCTGCTCACTATCCCAAAATAGGAGTTCCAGGAATGGTTCCAACAATAGAATCGCCACTGGATAGTGTCGTTTCAAAAGGGGACAACTTTGAAGGAGGCTAAATGCAAAATTGACATGGGTTGTAGTTTTCCTTTTCTTGTCCCAGTCCTGATACTTTTTGATCGACGTAGTATCTGTGAATTACAATGAGTCAATTGAAATTCAGAGTTTTCCTTCTAGAGTGGCTGCCTACCAAGACTAGAGTAGCCAGTCTACACTGCTATTTAACCAATATTTGATGAAGGAAGTGAAGGATTCACTCCTCTCCTGGTGATATTTGTGTGAAATGAAGACAGGGGCTAGAATATGAACTCGATATATATATATATATATATATATATATATATATATACGATTGCATCCAGCATGAAACAGCCTGTCGCCCCTGAGTGTTGACTTCAACGGTCACTTTTATATTTATATTTACATACGCTCTATCTCTGATATTTATCCCATAAATATAGCACACATTAAAACTATATTTCTTCATATATATATATATATATATATGTATGTATTGACTGGGAATCAAGAAGCCGAAAGAGACTTCCACAAACAAGAAGTGTGAGAAAAAATGTTAGCATAGAACTCACGGTAAAAAAAAGATACATTTTTATTAAGGAGAGAGAACAATTTTTTTTTAAATAGAGGATACTCGTCTTTTGTAATAGATGCTTTATTTTTTATTTGTATTCATTTGACATCTGTCGGCCTGCGCATTCGAGCAAAAATATGATGATTAAAAATAAATCCGTTATGGGTGAGTAGGATGGATAATTTTTATACGTGAGAACAATGTTAGAAAAATGAATAATAAAATGGAAAACATCTTTTAAAATTGTAGTTAAATAAAACGTATTCTAACCTAAACATCTCTCTCAAAATACTACCGGCATTTAAATGAATCCAATAAAACACCTACAGTAAAATGGAAATTAATAAGAAAAGCTAGAATATGTAGGTCATTAAATGACCCATGTCCTTTGTGCATATATGAGAAACTATATATTACTAAGTTTATAAAAAATAAAATTTTACTAGATCAGAGAAATGAATTAGCTAATTTTTGTCAAAAATTTTCCTTAAATAATAATTAAAAATAAAATTTTAAAAAAATGTGACCTGGTAATATACATACTTATACTTGATATGAAAAAATAATTTCATATACTGTAAGTAATTCTTGTACATTTATTTGTTTTAAAAGTCTATTAAAAATTAAAAGTGAAAATATTTTAAAATTGTAGTTAAATAAAACGTATTCTAAGCTAAACATCCCCCCAAAATCTTTAAGTATACAAATAGAAAAAATGCCGTAAGAATTTTTTGTCGTTAACAATAAAATTAAAAAAAAAAAAACAGACGACATGCATTTAACGCATGTCAGAATTTGTTGAAAAATACATCCCTACCCCTACCTAAACATAACCCCTTTTTCGAACGTAACTAATAACTGATACAACAAAAGTTAATAAAAATGAACATGCTACCACCCCTTGTCTGAATGATTGGATCTCTCTGTATCCTTGGAAACAGTGAATTATGAATTCTTGTGTGCGTTTAAAACTCAGTAAATTTTAAAATAAGTTACTCCAAAATTTGCTTGAGGATGAAATGGAACGAATATTTTTAATTTAATTACAAAATTAAATTTGAAGCTTTTAGCTTCCATTTATGAAACATGGTTATTACTGTTTAGCGAAAAACATATTTGAAATTAGTTTATATATATATATATATATATATATATATATATATGGCGAAATAGACTGTCTCTGGATGACGATATATATACTCTTGAAAAATTTATTTCAGTTGAGCTCTCTGGGTAGGAATTGTCGTTTTGTAAATAGTGACTATTACAGCTAATAATGCACGACTCGTTTTCTACACTTTTATAGTGTTTTGACCCCAGTTTGGGGGTTTACTATCTGCCCACAGCTGGGACCCTAACAGGTACTACTACACTGGGTCAGTGTGAACATGGGAACAACAACAATTAAGAGTTGGTCCCACGCTCTTCAAAACCTCCAGATAAGAGGCCTCGCTGCCGGATGTAGTTTATAATCATACCAAGGACGGTAGATGTTGGTAACAATTATTTACAAACGGTATTTGATATGTCGGACATTATTTGTTCTTTAGAAATCAGCGTAATTGAACGACTTTTGTCTCAAAAACAGGAAATTCCCCGACATTGATAAAAAAAAAAATCAATAAAAGGAATACATAATGTGTCCTGTTTTGACAAAATTAATCTTACAGCGAAGCTTCTTTCCCCGAAAATTCGAAAATAAGTTTTGAAACGGATATTAGAAAAAGAGAAACGCAATAGATAAATATCCGGTTCATTTCTCTTTTCTAATATCGTGAAAAATTAAATATTTTAGTGATATATGTTTACGACATTGAGATTTTAATAGATAATATAGTACGACATTTTAAACAAAAATTACATAGGGATTGCTGCACATCGGGGTCGTATTTTACTCAAAGATGTAATTTATTCCCTGTTTTCAGCTTCAGAAACACGGAGTGGTATATTTACATAAGTCTTTTTATATACAAGACAATACGTTACATATATATATATATATATATATATATATATATATATATATATATACGCTTATATATCAAGTATGTGGTGCAGTTCAGTTTATATTATGATGAATCATTCATACAAGAAGTACATTAGTAAAGTTAATGATATAAAATGGCGAAACCATTAACCTACAAATCACTCGATGTTACGATCCTTGTTTTTAAAAATCATAATAGGTCTTTCTTAAATACGCAAGTACTTTCGACTGTACATTCAGTCATCTTCAGGCATGGAAATTATTTTGTTTTTGGTAAAATTCAGGTAGCATCCGAGACAAAAAAATTATAATGCGAATCGAAATATGTTTTTTTTTTTTATGTGTTATTGATAACGGATACAAACTTTTGGGGCGTGCTGTCACAACGCTAAGGTTGAATTTTTTTTTTTTTTTTTTTTGAAAATTAAGAGAGTACGTTTTTTACTAATATGCTAATTTGAGAATTTTTTGTTGTAGGAGTTTATCAGTCAATGTGGCATGAACTAAATAGTTCAATAAATAGAGTAATGTCTCAGCTGTTATCCCGAAAATTTGCAGGACGGATCAGTTCCTTTAAATCAAATATGTGGTGCAGTTTAATTTATATTACAATGAATCATGCACACAACAAATAGATTAGTAAAGTTACTGATATGAAATGGCGAAATCACTTCGCTAACAAAATTTTAAAGGTGCATTAACCTACAAATCACTCGATGAATATAATGTGTGTGTGTATATATATATATATATTTCTCAATTACCATGATTTTATATGAATGTGTTTTACTGTTTAGTCTATATGAGTTTCATAGCTGACAACCTCAGAACGCACAGCTCTTTCCATCATCAACTAGTCATTTTGAGCTTAATAACAGGTTACAAAAATAACACTCTTTGGCTTGAATCAGCCTGTCGTAATGTTTACTACTTTGCTACTCTTGATTTGAAGCTTGTAATTCTCTCTTTTTATTCCATCTAATTTGACAGTAACAGCCCGATATCTGTTTTTTTTTCTCCGTCTGCTTACAGAAAAAAAAGATCTTGCGACGTCAAAATGTACCAACCGTCTAAAAGAAAATAAATTGATGGATGCGTTTTCTAATGCCACATGGCCATTTTCCTTGAAAGCCACGAGAAATTATCGGCGTTGAATTTAGAAGTCAAATTCAGAAAGGTAAGTTGTCTTTACTTATTTAAATTTCAGTTTTATTGCAAGTTTTTACGTGGCTGAATCTCAGCCGACATTGTCACGATATCGTATGTGGCTTGAACCCGTATTAAGCAACTTTAGGTCATTTTTTTTTCGTAATGAGCCTTATAGTTTACTTATAGCATGGCCCGGCGTTGCCCGTGCTTGATTCAAAAAATTCAAAAATCGTACGACTCATACAGCAATCGCTATCACTTGACTTAAAATATGTTTGCCCTTCCTTACCTTTAAAGGAGTGCCCTTTGCCGTGCTGATGTTGCTACATGCCTTACTTCTTGCCTATCTCACACTGCGAATTTTTTCTAAGCTCTATACTAAACATTAAATCTGTTACGAAAAAAGAACTAAACAAAATGAACACAAAACGATCAGCTTTAAAAAAGGACTCGTCACTGGAAAAAAGAATGTTAACCACAAATACTTTTTCATACTCAACCCAGTTCTGCGGAATCAGAATCAACGTTGAGTTTAAGCAAGCGAATGAGCCCATTGAAGTAAAGCGCCATGCAGATTAAAAATTTTTCCTACTTGTGACGAATGCAGCTATCGATTTTTTTTTTACATGCTAGGATGCTAGTTAACTTTCGTATCAGTCATCTGTTGGCTCTCACGCTGGCCAATAAAATCTTTCTGCCTATTCGTGGCAGCCAGCTATAGACTCTCACTCTGGCCAGTAGAAAATGGCCGCAAACTACATGAAAACTGCCGTAGAAGCATGAAAAAATCGATTATTTCCACTATCCATGGGAGTTGGGAAATGCAAAGTCGGTCTTAGCCTTTCCACTAACTTGGAGCATGTGCATGTAAATTTTGGTGCAAATCCGTCGAAAATTGCTGCAGTGCATTCGTCACACACACACACACACACACACACACACACACACACACACACACACACACACACACATCCTGCCTTTTTTAGCTAGAGATATCGTTGTCTTTATATCTCGACGCTTGTCTTTAGAGTAATACACAAAAGTTGCACTGTTTCTCTTTCTTACTGGAAGTCAAATCAGCCTATTTTTCACCCGAAGGAAGGATTGATTTTAAACAGTCTTTTATAGCGCATATGGTTTGTATTGGCTACTTTTATTGTCGCCAGTAGGGGAAATTTTATCGACTAATTGTCAGTGACAGAGAAAGTAAAGGCAGTGAGAGAAACTCCCCAATAATAGCATTGAAGAACCATATCATACGAGACGAAAATTCTCACTGAATAATTTTGGAGGGAGACAAACCTTATTACCAAGAAATCTCGCTAATAGATGGTTCGTCAATTCACGAGCCAATGAGAAGTTACCACCCAACCCGTCTTCTTTTTCCCTTTTTTGCAGTACTTGTGACCGTCAACCGACACTAAAGTATTAGGTTGGTGCAAAAATAATGACGTAATAATGTCGTTTTTGACGTATTTTTTAACGTCAAAAAACAACATTATTACGTCATTATTTTTGCACCAACCTGATATTTCAGAAATACGATATATTTCCTACAATCTGCGTGGTTGTTTATTAGGTAGGATAAATTTTTTATCCTTAAATTTTACGTATAATATTTTTCATCTGAACACACAACCCGTAAATTATAATAATAAACCTTGAGACGAGTTTGCTGAACCTCATTTTCTGGCAAGTGGTTCATTTATTCTACTCAGCATAGACGAGCATTTGCTCTATCAGTGGGGGCTTAGAATAAGCCGATTGCATACGCAACGGCGTAAGATCTCCCGAACATTGGTACGTTCCGAGTTGTTGCGTTCAGACACTGGTATAAAATAGACTTACGATGATAGGAGTTTCCTGTTTAGTAGGATTTGAACGAAATATCAATAGTTACTAAAGAATGGTCAGAATTTACAAGATGACAGTGTTGCAAAGCTCGGCAAGCGCGAGTTGAAGAAGTAAGAAATAAATCGAGAAGCGTGTTGCGGGGTCTTACTAGGGAAACGAGCAGGGTAGTCTACCATTTGAGTAAGGGATTGGGTAATGGAAAACTTCAATGTTTGAACACCGACAGTCTTTTTAAAATATTTATGCGATGTGTTGTGGTTTGACCAAAGACAAAGATGTTCGCAGATGGGTGGAGGAAAAGTGTCTTTTCTATACTCTCAGCAATTATGTCTAATAAACAGCAGTCCTGGGAGGAGGGGAGGAATAAAGGAAGAAGAGATAGCTAACAGAGTTTAGTACAACGAAAGACGGAAACACATGAAGGGGTGGAGGATCGAGAGACAATTTCCTGGCTATTGCAAGATTCTCCCGGCTATAAACACCAAAAGCTATCCATGTGAATGCTGGAATCTTTTCGGTAAAGGGGAAGATCGCCTGGAACCTAGAATTCGTTGATAGCAATGGAAGAATTTAAGTTAGTTTCACAGAGAGCAAAGATATCTGGCGACAGTTCCAAGAAGTAAGATTCTACGCTGCAAAAGTTGGAACGGATTCTACGAGTATTATTGAAAGGACAGGGTAGGTAATTTTTTTATGCTAATTAGTTGTATTTCCTTTTGTTTTGTTTTGCAAGAAATTCGTTTGGAGGAGAGAGAGAAAAACACCACCGTAACTGTCACTATCTGTCGCCAACTGTAATACAAACCAGCCAGAAAATGGATGAGAACAAAGCATAGGTTGGCGCCAAGGTTGTCCGCCGGAAATACATGGCAAAAAAAACCATATCTCTGCGCGACATGTCTCTATAAATAGTTCAATATTATGCGACTGCTGATCAAAGCAGCCTCTCTAAGCTCTACCAAAGATTTCGGGGTACTAGCGATCAGTCGGAAGCAGCAGCCAGCAAACTGCCAACGCGATACCCTCACAATGGAACCTCTCGGCCACTAGTTAGACCGATCACCCAAAAATTAAGACAGTTAAATCACTGTAGCCCTAGTAGAAGAAAGAAAAGGAACAGGTAAACCATATCCTGAACAAGAAACAAAGGATGAACCTCTACTCCTGTTCAATCCACATGAAAGAATTTCGGGCTGGACGATAGGTGGGGCTATCTACTCCTACTGACCAAAACAAATCCCTTCTGAATATTACATTATATATATATATATATATATATATATATATATATATATATATATACAAAGAAATAATCACGCATAGAATCAATCAGCAATATTAATGCTATTATTGGCGACATCCATCGCTAGTAGTGTATAATGCATGCATTAAAATACTGTTAATCCATAGAATGATGTGATCCTCATTTCTAAAACTGTTGTCTGTTGTTTCCAGTTAATACTTTTTAAAATGCAAGTACTTTCGAATAATACTTTATTCATCGTCAGGCATGTTTTTTCCCTTATAAAATTAAAACTTGGAGACGAAATAATTGTTTGTAGACCGAAAGATGTTTTTTTTTTTTTGAGAATGTGCTATATTGGAACTTGCAAAGACGCAACGCTAAGTTTTTCAAAATTTTAAGTGAGAATTTTATTTGAACTTTCTTGTGATGTGGTAAATCCACGTATTCTATTTTTACAAGTGTTTTCAATTAATATATCATGACTAAGTATATAGTTCAATTAATATAGTGTTATGTCTTAGTAGTTGTTGTTTTTATAGGAATTTTTTTGTACTGCAAGTCGATAGTTTTTTATAAACATAAAACATTAGGCAGCATATAATTTATATAAAAAGAAATAATCACGCATAGAATATATATATAATTTAAATGATATATATATATATATATATATATATATATATATATATATATATATATATATATATATTCTGTGTATTTAGGCAGCATCTTTTCATTCATACACGTTTCATTAAATAATATAGACAAGTGTTGTCTATTTATTTTGTGTAAATTTTTTTCGTAACATCTGATAAGTTTAATAACATTATCGTTGAACGAAGAAAGAAATTCACAATAGTGATCCATATTTTTTTAATACAATCTAAGCTTTCGGCTTACATAAGCCATTATCAAAGATGTCAATTACAACATATTAAACAATATATGTCATTACTTACATAGATGATTTCTAAGCAACGATAAACACGCGCATATAAGACGCTAGAAGCGAAAATCACACCGCATCTCATGGCGTCACACATGACCACACGAGAGGGAATTGTAGAAGTATGAAATATGGAAAGTCGTTGGTATAAACCAATGGCTTCTGTTACCAATTATAGACATTTAAGAATATTTGTAGAGATGCCATAATATATATATATATATATATATATATATATATATATATATATATATATAATTTAAATGTTAAATTATATATTTAAAATAATAAATTACATATTTATAATTATGAAAAAAATAATATTTTACTGTTGTTGTTACGGCTCTTGTTAATCAGGTTAGTTGTTAATTAATTAAAAAATATTATTATTGTTTTGACCATCTTTTACTTTTCTTTTTATGTGCTGTGACTCCTCAGGACGTAGGCGATCATGGCTCTCCACTTCCCTCTTTCCCTTGTAGCTCAATAAGTTTCGTCCCTCTGCCACCTCCCCCAGGGTACATTCTGTCATCCACTTTCTTAAGCCCGCCGGGCATACCATGCCTTGCTTTGCCTTGTCTGTCCCCCCCCTCTATTCGACCTCTGAGTATCATATTCTCCATATCATATATTTGGCAAGTGTTATCTTGTCTGAGATTGGTGCAACGCTTCATAGAATGTAGTTATCACGAGACCATTTTAACTTTTCTTTCTTTAAATGAATGGATTTGGATCTAGTTGAGAATTCGCAGGGCCATCATTTGGATTATCCCAGTTATGGGGGACCTGAAATTTTTTTTTTATTTGTGCATTAGTTTCTTCCGATGGCATATTTTTTGTACCTCAGATAGGTTCCTTCCTGAGGGACGGTCTCCCTATTTATCCACCGGAAGAGCCATACTGGACATTTTGGTTTGATTTTTAGTTATATTGTTTTCGCGAGTGACGCACGAGTCCAAAAGTTTACTCAAATTTGCCAGGCACATTGGGTAATCGGCAAGAGTTGTGGGTTGTTGTTCGGAGTTTTCCTTCTCTTAGATGGGTTGCCAAGAGACAGAGACGCGATTAGAATTCAAGAAGAAAGACTTTGGAAAAAGACATTGGAAAAAGAAGCTATTCCACGAAATAAAAACATTATTATACTAGAGTATTATGTTTGAATAATACATATTATATATTAATAATTATGGAGAAAAAAAAGAGATGGCTATTTTTATTTATTTATTTTTTTACGGTTGTTGCTACGGCTCCTGTTAATTAGATTAGTTGTTAATTAATTAAAAAAATATTTTTTGCTTTTGCTACCATCTACTAGTCCTTTTAACGAAATTGTTAAAAAAAAAATTAATGGAAAATGCAAAAGTAAACAATCAGTTAATAAAATTTAAGATTTATACAAAGGATAATGTATAACTGCTGTGAAATTTAAAATAATAATAATAATAATAATAATAATAATAATAATAATAATAATAATAACTAGATTACCTTTTTGGTCACTGGCAGTTCAGGCTATAAAACAATTTAAGTTGATTTCAACATTAGAATATTGTCTGTAGAAAGGCGAAATAAAAAAAAATACTTACTGTATAAACAATTCGTATTTTTAAATCTTATTCACTTAAAATATTTTAGACTCACATTAACTTAAAAATATATTTCAATATGCCAAAATATATTTTAAAATCATATTTACTTGAAAATATTTTTTTAAATATGGCAGAAATATTTTTTAAATATTTAAAATATTGTTTGTTTAAAGAAAGCTGAAATATAAATAATCACGCACGAAATCTCAGAGGTGGAAAGAGAGAATGTTAAATTAGGTAACCATCTGAGACGAACACCCCTTCCTACTCGATAATAAATTTACATCTTTCCTTCACCCACTCTCTATATATGACTTCTGGCAAACACACAAGCAATGTTCACAGAGTTTTATAATAATAAAGATTACTATTTTTAAGATAATATAATTAAGTGAAACATCCCTGAAAATTGGAAAAGTAAATATTTTACTTAAAATTATATTAGGTTGGTGCAAAAATAATGACGTAATAATGTCGTTTTTTGACGTTAAAAATACGTCAAAAAACGACATTATTACGTCATTATTTTTGCCACAACCTAATAGCTAGCTAGATAGAAAGGTTGCTATGATAATGTTTCTTTCATTTTTTTAAATTGTTTTGAGTATGCATTTTCAGAGCGAAACGTTGACAACAAAAAAGAAAAAATAGACAGTCAATTCATTTTCATAAATTCCCTCTCACATAGCTTGTTTCGACATTTAATATAAATCATTTTACATATACGTACGTAGATAATCAAAATGAGGTATATAGAAGTACGATAGTAATTCAGCTTTCCAGTTGTAAAAGTTCATGTCGTTACAGACAGACACGCAGATGATTTCTAGTTTAGGCATGAAAAAGAAAAAAAAATCAGTGTTAGATGCAACTAGATAAGAAGAGAAATTTAATTATCTATCGACATATCGCAAGTAAAAACTAAAAAAAAAAGATCACACGTATTAAAAATGTACAAAGCCAGAAAATAATTACGCACTTGAATATGTTTCTCTCACTCCTGAGAACTAACATTAGAAACATGTTTTCTATAAAACAGTTGTTTAACTTCGGCTAGTCTTCAAAGAGACTTTGAAATTGATTCCGTGACAGAATTTTACGCTGATAATTCATTCGTGATTATTGCTATTTCGAGGACTCAGGGAGTGGGGTAGGTAAAACAGATATCCAAGGAAAGAGAGAGTACATATGCGTGAGCGTGAGAGTGAGAGAATAACGGAATCTTCAAAAGAAGCCCATTATCTTTTCCCATTTCTGTCGCCTTCAAGTGATTAAAAGTAGTGTCGGAAATATCGTAAGTAGGAACTACACAGTGCTGAAAACGAACAGCTATGAGTGATTTACTGTTGACATCTCAGGTTCTATAGCTTTGGATTGCAACTGGTCTACCGCAGAAAGAAATGGTAACCTACTACGGAAAAAATCTGCCTCGTCAGTCATGTATCGAAAGATACATGAATGCCTAAACGTGTATCACGCATGGCACATAGCTGACTGAACTCTTTATCAATGATACTTCCACTTCCACACACACACATATATATATATATATATCGATCCTAACAATATTTTGTGGCACGCTTAAGAGGAACGCGCGGCAGAGTAGTGTGCCATGACACAACGGTTGAGAATTACTGGTTTAAAGTACCTCCTTTTTTCCCCACATTCCAGCTATTTGGCTTAAAGTTCGGGTTCTCTTGATTCCATAAGAAAACCTGGACATTTTCCAAAATTTTTCAGCGAAATATTCACTTTCAAAATTATAATTTATAATTATAGCATAGATATCTGGAATAAAGATGGCAATAGTTTAAATGGACACCAGAAGTATACGTGTTAATAAGTACCAAAGCTTCCTTCCTTCCTTTCTTTCTTTCTTTCTTTCTTTCTTTCTCAAAATGTTCCTGGCGACGGTAAAAATTGACGCCTTTTTTCCATTTACGGTGACTATTTTGATATTTTCACGATTTCAAATGAAAACTTGAAAATTTTCCAATAGACAGGGTGCAATGGATAAATTGTCGTCTAAATTACACAAAAATGAAAATAATAATGACTTCTCATTTTAACAGATATATTTACTGTTGTAGCATACCTACGGAGGATTCACATAAATACAGTAGTAAATACTGTATGTTGGTCTGCAGTTGGAGATTCCAGAGGATCCACAGACGAGGCTATGTCGAAGGGTAGAGTCTCGTCTCGGGAAACAGCGACCCGACCCCGTTTTACAAAGTATCTACGGGGAATTTTTGGCCGATCCTACGGGCTGGGATACCCCACATTAAATTCAGCCTTCTGCCACCTCTGATCGCGTGGGGCAAGTTGGTAGATATCCTACAGTTGGAGATTCGTCTCGAGCTATGCTGTTCAAACTCTCTGCCTCTGTGCAGAGAGGATCCCCAGACGAAAGGCAGAGTCTCGTCACGAGAAAGATTAACCCGACTCCGTTTTATAGGGGTCTACGGGGAATTTTAGGCCGAGCCTACGATATCCCACATTAAATTCGGCCTTGTGCCACATCTGACCGCATGGGGCGGTTGGTAGATATCCTGAAGTAGGAGATTTATTTTTTATATTCACTTGATTCACTTCTAGCAGTTGGCTACTATTTATACGTGCCGATGGCGAATCTTATCTGTGCTGCTTTTGTCCTAATTATTATCTTTCATTAGCAACTCTCGTGTGATTATTCTATTCTGTAACCATCCCTAGGTTACAACGTTTAAAAAATTCAGAAAAATATCTTGAAATACTATAGAGTAAATTTATTCAATAAGATCGCGGTTGTTTTCAACTACATCCTTTAAACAACTTCGGAATCTCCTGCAACTCTTCTGGATGGTTTCCTTGTTTAAGTTGGTGAATACTGCCATGATCCTTGCCTTCAGTTCATCTTTGGTGTTACAAGGAGTTTTTCTATTCCCTCGCTCACCTGTGTATCACAATTAATAATCAAGGGAGTTGCAGTCTGGAGAGTCAGGTGCCCAGATGTAAGGGGTGATGTGGTCGCAGGTATTGTCTGATATCTATGATTAGTTTCTCTTGCTTATGTGATATAGTGCAGACAACACCTAGGGTAACTCTACCTCCTCAAGATATTTGATGTAGGCATCCGTATTGAGTTTGGGGCCCAGTGGGAAGATGAAGGGTGGCATAACGTCGGCATCACTCTTGATCACCCCAAACACCGTCGTAATCACAATTAGACTCATCCAACTCTTTTCGATTCCTCTGCACTGTCATCAGATTGACACCTAAACACTGTGGAATGTACGTATTGGCGCTTCCAGCGTGAATACCAAGCAATATAGCATGTCGTTTCCAAATTTCTGGCGGAATGAATTGCGTCTTGGCGATATTTTTTTTCCTTACAGCCGGTACCTGACTGACCTTACTTTACTCTGCAGTCGATGAAATCAAAAACAAACAACGCGCATGCGTGAAATTAAAAATGTAAAATGGCCACATCCATCGGATCTGTATATCCGTGATATCTTCACTTTTCAAAATTATAATTTATAATTATAGTTTAAATACACGGAAAAAAGATGCCAATTTAAACTTGAAGGTTCATCAAAATATATTGGTTAAGCTCCTAATTCCAGTTAATATTAAGGTTAAATAAAAAAATTAAAATTTTTAATTAATTTTTATGTTACTGAAGTGTTCCCTTCTTTTTGTTGTTGTCCCGTCGTTCAGAATCATATTAAATGGAGCATTCTAGTCATAACTGGGCTGCCCAATCCTCTCTTTCCAAACTTTTACGTGGCCTTGTTGGGGATGTCATATTTTCACTATGCAGCCTCTCTCACACAGACACAACGTCGCCAGCCTCTCGCTACTCTGTCGCGCTTTCCATGGCAACTGTTCGGATTATCACCATTCTTTAGTTCCAGCAGTTCAGACTTTAACAGAAAAATATGGAATAGAAGCACCCTTATATCAATTGTAAGCAGGAATCTCTAGTCAAACAGCTTTTTCCCCAAGAATATTTTTATTTGAACTTTAAATCTTCGGCTTTGAATTCCTTTAACTGTTCATTACTATATTGAATGAGGTAAAAAAAAATATACAAAATCATGCTGAAAATAATCTCCCGATTGAAAGAAAAAAGTTCTAAATGTGTGCGCACGCGCATTTGTGTGTGTGAGTTACTGTGATTTGACCAGTCAAGAAATTAATCAGTGCGGCAAACTTTCAAATCACTGCTTGGTGCCGTTTCTATAAAATAATAAAACTGGGAAGTTGAAAGAAAGAAAGACAGAAAGACAGACAGAGGAAGCGAGAGAGATATGGAAAGAGAGGGAAATTCACAGACTAACGCATAGTAATAAAAACAACATTTATAAAAAGTCAGGTATTTTAACTTAGAATTACACTACGGTATATTTATTTGGAATAATTGATTGAATATAATTTAACTTGATTTGAAAATCAATTTTTTGACAACCATGACTTGACAGACAGCAGAAAAAATTGAACCTAAGATTCAATTTTTTACATGATTCATGTTTTTTTTTTGTTTTTTTTGTCACTTTTTTTTGTCACACGATTAAAATTAGAGATATCTATAATTAGAGCAGATATTTTATGCTATTTTTTTTTCGACCTAAAATTATAAACAGAAGAGCCGAGTGGCCCTGCGAGTAAGATTTCGTACATTAAAATCTGTTCATATGATGTTGACAAGTGAGAAGATTGAGATTTCTGGGTGAGAGCCGTCAACTAGTGACAGGCCTGAGCCCGAGTAACACTGATGACTTTGTTTCGCTACTGATATATATATATATATATATATATATATATATATATATATATATATATATATATATATATATACACACACACACATATATATATATATATATATATATATATATATATATATATATATGTAGAAAAATATATAGAAAATAGGAAAGAACTCGTTTGGTAAAAAATAATAAAAAGTTCTTTAGTATTTTTGTTATTATTTTAAAAAAATAGTGCTCGATACAAAAGTAGAGCATAAATATAATTATTTATTTAAAAATATGATTCCAACACGCTACATCAGAGTTCTCATGTTTCAAAACAAGAGCCGAAAACTTCAATATAATTATTTGAATTAAACTGAATTAAAGTACTAAGCTCTGTTCCATCTTCAAGCGAAATTTTTTGATTCCAAAAAAATTCGCTTGAGCCAATCAGCCGGTCAGCCGCTTGCCCGACTTCGGACTGAACGGTATTTAGTCATTCCCAACGAGGGCATCATGTGGCACAAGGCCGGTTTAACGTGGGGTTTCCGAGCCCGTGCGCTCGGGCAAAAATATGCCCTTTGAACCCGTATAAACGGGTTCAGGGTCGGTATACCACCCCGAAAGAGACTCCGCCCTTCGGTGTAGCCTCCTTCGGGTTCCTCGCCGCCCGAAGACAGAGAGTTCAACCGATCAGCCGATCAGCCGGTCGCCCGACTTCGAACTGAACTCTCTGCTTCCTTTTGAGGCGCAGTATTTATTACGTATGGCATAGTCCATTATGTTATTATGGGTAACAATAGCCTTGGATGGTAACTGGTCTACCGCAGAAATAAACGTAAAATTTGCCACGCATGACACATAACTGTCTGATATATATATATATATATATATATATATATATATATATATATATATATATATATATATATATATATATATATATATATATATATTCAGGACGGAACAGCATAACTTTCCATCCACAAAATGTTTAATATCTAAAAAATAACACTAAACTCAATGAGTTTCTGTTTCCCAGGTTTTCAAGTAAGACGTTTAGCCATCGTGATGTTATTTTTTAATTTTTTTTTATTTTTTTGTCGTAAGAATCAATAAAAAAAAAGACCTTACAGATATTCAGCTAGAAAGAGAACAGGTTACAATCATTTTGTGTCAGCCCCACTATGTCTTCCAAATTGAGCAATGGTGAGAGGGAAATGATCATTCAGGCCTTCAGTAATGGTACCGACATACTCTGGCTTGCATCATCAAAGTCCTTTTTAGAACATTACGAGAACGGTAAATAAGTTTTAAAAAAAGGGACAGTAGAGAGAAAAACTGTATCAGGAGGTCACAGCAACAAGAGGGATCATTATTTAAACAGAGCTAAATACATTCTATTTGTTCAAAGTAGAGTGCAACAGTGTTATAAAAACCTCGGAGAATACCACTAAGATATCTGTTATAATTTCCAAGATACAACGATTCAAAGCTTAATCTAACAATAGGACAATATATATATATATATATATATATATATATATATATATATGCATGTTTCATTAAAAACGACAGACAAGGTACTACGGTTAAGCTTTTTATTTAATTTTTCTTGTGTTCGAACAAGAGCTTTCTTTTCTGGACAAAAAGTGTGTAAAAACTGTCCAAATGTTTTATATTTCCGAGCGCTTTCGACTATACCTTTAGCCATTATCAAGGATGATTCGAATTTTCACCTTAATTGAGTTTGTGGGTTCTGTGTATGTCTTAGTATGTGGTAGGGATGTTTTTAATTTCCGAATACGGTTAGCACATTGTGGCCTTGTTCGTAGTTAATATTGTTAAGAGTTGGCTTTTTTTTTTATTATTAAACCTTCCATTATTTTTAATCTTTTTTTGCAGGTGGATGCAGTTAATATATTTGTGTTTTCTACTAGTATGTTTCTAATGGAGTCTGGTAAATTTGTGTGTATGTTTAAACACATCAGCTAAGTCAAAATTACAAAGAACGAACATTATCTATGAGTTCAAATGGCCCTTAAGGGACTGTGTTCCTGATCAAACCGGACTCATAAATAATTCCATCGGTTACACAACCGCATGCTTATCCAGACGTCTTACATTACACCTATCTGATCACAGCTCCATTAGAACCCATTTAAACAAACGCAGTTCTTACACACTCTTTGTCCAGAAAAGAAATCTCTTGTTCGAACACAAGAAAAATTAAATAAAAATCTCAACCGTAGTACCTTGTCTGTCATTCTTAATGAAACATGCATAAACGAAGGACTGCTGCCTAAATATACAAATACACACACACATATATATAATCTTAATATATTTTCACGTATGCAACAAAAGAAGTAAGATAAACATATTTAAAGTGAAGCGACAGAAAACCAATAACATTAAAAAACGCTTTATTATAATTTTAGTGATATGGTCAGTGGCAAAAAGGGGAATCATAATGGCTTACCTTCAAGAAACTGGAAATACTTCAAAATAAATTCACCTTTCCATTCAACTCGCTTAATTTTGGCGCCAACTAACGAATACGAATACCCGGATGAAAAACCTCCACTTTGTAAGGTCATCCGACTACATCAAATGACCCAGAACGTGGAGAAGTTTCATTCGTAAAAAAATAGATTTTCTTAACAATATTGAATCTTAAAAAATGTTCAAAAATAGTTAACAATTTAATCAATACAAAGAAAGAGCTAATTTTAAATATGAAACGGGAGTCCGACAAATAGAGTGTAAACAACAATACCCCAAAATAACTGTCGGAAACTTGTAGCAGGATTATTTAAGGACAAAAAAAAGAAAGAAAAAAAAAAGAAAAAAAAGAAAAAAGAAGAAAAAAAGGAGAAAAGAAAAAAAAAAGAAAAAGGAAAAAAGAAAAAAAGGAAAAAAACCAAAGAAAAAAGAAAAAAGGAAAAAAGAAAAAAGAAAAAGAAAAAAGGAAAAAAAAGAAAAAACAAAAGAAAAAACAAAAAACAAAAAAGAAAAAAAGAGAAAAAACAAAAAACAAAATAAAAAAATAAAAAAATAAAAATAAATTTAAAAAAATAAAATAAAAAAAACTAAAGCTAAACAACACTTGCGTGTCACCTAAGTCATTGCGGCCAAAATTATAACCTAGAAAACGGCGTTTTAAGAAAAAGCGAATAGAATTTATCCTTCTTTATGTTTCCTCTTTGATTAATATAAGACAAAGGCTATTTCAGTTTATGTGCTGTTCTTACTAAATCATTACTGAGACAATATCGAACACTTAAAACTTATAAAAATAAAACAAAATCAGATAAAATCTAACTTAAAATTAAAAAAAAATAGATAAACAATATAGGATGCAAAAACCTCGCAGAAAAACAAGACACCAACAAACAAAGCTGAGTTGAAATGAAAGAAAATTAATTTCAACTCAGCTTTGTTAGTTGGTTTTATCAACTTGTTTCATTATAAAACGTATATCAATCTAAGATGTTCGGGGCCAGAGCTAGGGTTTCGCCTCTACTCCCGAACCTTTGATACGAGGCCCTCCCTCTCTATTACGTCAATATTCCCAACCTTGGGGCCACAAATCCTCGAAGGATAAATGTATATGTGTGCGAGGTGGGTGGCAGCGCTATTTTTTAAATTACCTAAAATCAGCGAATTAACTAATTTAAATGAAAATATCAGTACATATTCATTATTTACTTTTATAATGAATAGTTGTTGTTTTTTTTATTTAAAAAAAAAAGTTATTCTTTTTTGTGATAACCACCAATATTTTCATGACTAAATTTTACTCGAAAAAAATGTTTTACATTTCTATAAAGATTAATCGTCGACGCATCTCCGCTGAAAAAAGTTTTACAAAAATTCCAACACAATACAAACGGGAATGTTTTAAAAATTGGTTAAAAAAACAGTATTTCAGTTTTAGGGGAAATTTTTCATATGTTGAAAACTTTAGACATTTTATTTTATAAACCATCATTTTCTTGGTTTTATCTTTCCAGAAATATAAAAATAGGTACTAGAAATTTTATTTTAATTATTAACCGTAGACTTCTGGTTAGTATTACTATTAGTATATAAAAAAATCAGATATTATCCTTAGTGGATGATCACGGAATAAAAAAAGATTTTACCCTCTTAACTGATTTAAAAGAACTGATCAGAAAGAAAAAGCGTAACTGATATTAACATATCTGCTTCCCTCCCCAGTAGGCAGGGGCCCTGACGCGGTTGAGAGCCTCGGGGTAGTAAGCACCAGCCCTGTCGATTATTATAGTTGACGATTGACAATATAACAGGTAGATAAAAAAAGTAAAAAGTGCAAAAACGCTGCTGAAACTAGATCTTTTGGGCCCCCAACCTCGTCTTGCGTATTACCCACCTCACTGGCCATGCAGTACACGGTGAATATTATTAGTTGATGACTGACAATGTAACGTCAGTTTAAAACTAATTTTAAAAATGGCGGATGACCATAAAACAGTGCTGAAAAATGGCAGAGACCACAACTGGACCCCAACAAACGCACCTCCCTACAGGTCGGGGATTTTGTGAGTAAGACGCGCCAGTCCTGAACATGTTTCAGTTTTATTAAAGCTTTGTCAGAGATTGAGAGAAAAAAGACAGACACTATGGTATTTTCAATTTTGTTTGGGTCTGTTTTCATTGATCAGTCAGGTATCACATGCATTAAAACTGTCGATAATTATATAATTTTGTGATGATTCTTGTATGTCTAAGCGGGCATCGGAAGGCAATGTTTATACGTAAATGTGTCCAAACAAGTTTTCACTATAAAGAACCGACGAGGTCTGTCTGTTTAATGTTTTATTGTATTTTTTCATGTTTCTGATAAGGTCAATTAGATAAGCACTGTCTACTTGATCAATGAATGCCAAATGCTTCAATATAAGAAAACGGGTAATATTAGTATTACCGTAAGGGATGAGGAGAACAGATACTACACTTTGATCCCAGCACAATAGCCACGGAATATAGAAAAGCCTAACTAGATTACCACTGGCTGCTCGGTTAATGACTGTCCCAAGTTCATATTTTGTTCAAGTACGTTTCACTTTCGCAGACATTATCAAGAAACTGTGTGGGTGTCTGTGTGGTAGTTAGGATTCTGTTATCTGCATCCTGGTATTCTTTGGGAAGTTGGACGTTTAAAATAGTCTAGCGTGACGTAATGTGTAAAGGCTACTGGAACAAGTAATACAAGAATAATGCAATTTATTTATCTAATTTAAATTTTTATTTTATTTTTTATTATTACAATACTGAACTGATCAAAGAATATGTGCCTTCCAACAATTTCGCAAGAAAAAAAAAACACCAACC
>OZ010600.1:57515652-57590652 GCA_963932145.1 Acanthosepion lycidas | reverse complement strand
ATTCTCAGCGTCGGTACATATGTTTTTTGGACGAATCCAAGCCATAGTCTAGAGAGCCGTGTTCTTCTCCAGAAAATTAGTCATTATTAGTTACAATTAATATTAGAAAAGAAGTCACTGGTTTTATGAACGAGTGTATACCAATGATATCTTTCCAACAAAAAGTTCGCTGTTTCTTTCCAGGGCAACTATGTATCTATCTACTTTAAAATGATCGCCATTCGAACCTGCCTAGTCTTTGTCGGTGGGAGGTGGGTGTTGTTCATACCGAGGAATGAAGCTCGAATCAACGAGGAAACGGGATAGAAGATTTGCAGTCATTGAGGCAGAATAAGCTTCGAAGTCGACGAAATCGGGAGTAGTGGGCCAAAGTGTTGCCGGTAAGCGGAACCCTGGCCTGGCCTTACCACTCCCCGAATCTGACGCTCTTTACGGATCGATAATGAAAAGGAAACGGCCGGCCGAGATCAATATCCTGTCAATTGGTACCAGTCTGCTTAGCATCAGTGCTGCTATAGAGTCGGATGAGAGGGACAGGAAGGCGTGAGGGGCCTGGCAATATACACGGCTCGGCGGTAGTGAAAGGAGCGCTATATTGCCATTCGGTTATTCGTGTTCAACGAATCAAGTAGAATGGGATTTATTAGGAAAGGTTGCGTGTGCAACAATTAGAAAAGAATAGCGATATTAGGGCTCAAGCTATATAGACAAGCGTGAACGTGGATAGGTAGATAGGTAGGCATGAACAGATAGATAGATAGATAGATAGAAAGTGACTGCTACATATATATATATATATATATATATATATATATATATATTATATGTATATATATATATAGAGAGAGAGAGAGAAAGAGAGATAGATAGATATATAGATATAAAGCGACTGATACATATATATATATATATATATATATATATATATAGAGAGAGAGAGAGAGAGAGAGATAGAAATGAGCTGACCGAGATAGATAGATAGATATATAAATAGATATTAACAGACTTAGATAGATAGATAGATATAAAGCGACTGATATATCAGTCGCTTTATATCTAAGTCTATAGATAGATAGATAGATAGATAGATAGATAGATAGATATTGATCGTTTTTGAATGAACTTTGAAGATGGAAGCCAGTGTATGAATGTTGGTACCATTACTGAAGGGCTGTATGATCTTTTTCTTCTCACCATTGCTCAGTTGGGAAGACAGTGGGTCCGACATAAAACGATTTTAATCTGTTCTCTTTCTAGTTGAATAACTCAATGGATTTTTCTGGTATTCTTACTAGAAATTGTATCAAGATGGCTAAACATCTTATCTGAAGACCCGGAGAAAAGAAACTCAAATAGTTTAGTGCCTTTTTTTTGTTTTAGGTATTAAACATTTTGTGGGATGGACAATTATGCTGTTACACGATTTGGACAATTTTGCTGTTACGTCCGGTATAATAAAACTCCTATCTTTTGTATGCATCACTGTCTGTTCTCAAGATTCAGCTTAAATCATGCATAATACCCCCAGAAATTTAAGAGCCTATTGTACTTTGAAGCCCTACCGAGTGCAGTGCCAAATGTCGTTAAAATTAAACAAGGTCTTCTTAAATTATTTTTTTGTTTTTTTTTTTACGGCATTTTATTATGGAATTCAGCTTTTGTATCGATACGCATTCTTATATCGATCCGCGTATATAAACCAACGCTAGCATATTATATTCCAACTATTATGTATGCGAAAATTAAAACACATTCATAATACATTATAACAATATTATTAAATAAATTTAAATATACATCACGCCACATATATTCATACTATTCTCTACATTACAATTTTTTTATAAACGCATATCTCCGATGTTTGTCGACTACTTGATATATGAAGAGGCTATGTGGAGGTGCCAGACGTAATCCGTATGGTTGAAAAAAATTGTGCCACATGACTCGATGGTAAATCAGTAAATGAATAGATGCATGCAGGTTTGCCGCCGTTAAGTATTTTGAAATATATGTAACTAAGAAGGTATGTATAAAAAATATAATTATATAAATTTTGGCTGAGCCTACGGGCTCGGAAACGCCACATTAAATTCGGCCTTGTGCCACATCTGACTGCGTGGGGCAGTTGGTAGATACCATCTGCGGTTTATAGTTGGAGATTCATTGTGAAATTCTCTTGACTCATTTCTAGCTGTTGACTACTACTTCTACACGTCGCTGGCGAATCTTATATGTGTTGTTCTTGTTCTAAGTATTATCGTTCATTACCAACCTTCGTGCGATTATTTTATTCAGAAACCTTCCCTAGGTTACAACCTAAAAAGTTCTTTTCAGACGATAAAAAGAGTACAGTTTTTTTAAGCGTTAAAATTAACAAGACATGTCTTGTCCCAGTTAACAGAAATCTTGATTTTTTTTTTCTTAGTTTTTATTGTATTCCTTTCTATCTAGTCACCTTATATTCCATGCCTCTTCATAGAATCAGAAAATTAAAAAAAAAAAAAGCATTCATTTTGTTTGCTGCCTCCACAACGTTTCGACCTTCTTCAGGTGTTTCTCTTCGTACTTGGTAACCTTCGTGGAATTTCGAACTGTGTTTTTAATTTCCTTTAATAATCCAATCAGTTACTTCATCTGCTATCGTTTCAAAACGCTTCGGCGCCTCCAGATCTTGCGTCTTTGGTTAATTCTTTTTTTTTTTTTTTTTTCTTTCTTTTTTGCTCTTTCTCTTCAAGACTTGCTTCCTAAATAGAAATGTGGGGGTTGATTCAGTTCCTTTGATCACTCTTTCTTGCATATAATTTTCTAGTGTCTTTTTCTTTTCTTCCTCTTTTTTCGAAAATCAGCGTTCTGAAGTCAAGGAAAGACGACGCATTTTGTCGAAGATCCAAAAAATGAACGGATTTTAAGTTTAACTGAAAAAAAAAAAAAGAAATATTACTTAAAAAGTAATATAATAATTTAATATAATTTGAAATTATTATTTATTTTATTTCATTTATTTTATATATTTTATTATTATTATTATTATTATTATTATTATTATTATATTTATTTGAATTTATGTATTGTTTATTGTTACTTCCTTCAACTTTTTCCATAATTACCGAGATTTTTCTATATTAGTATTTATTTGTTTTTGTATAACTAACCTGAAAACAGAAAGTAAAAATAAGACAAATGATTTGTCTTATTTTTACTTTCTGTTTTCGCTTAAATAAAGTTATATTTATCAACTTAGCATTTTCTATTCAAATTCATTTTTATCAATTGATAGTTTAGGTTTTAGAACTGTCTAAAAGTCTATATAAATTATTTTATTCTTTGTTAAATAATAAATTCGTCATCTCCGAGTATTTTAGTTTTAAATCTCGATTTATATTTTCATTTTTTGTTTATGCTGTTTTTTCTAAATTTAACAAATTTTTGATATTTGTGTTTATTTATTTATTTACATTCGTAAATTGTCTTGTTTCCTAGTTTTTTTGTTTGCCTAATGTTTTATATATTTTTTTTTTAAAGTTTAATATTTTTTGAGCTTCTAAAACATGTAATATCGATAAAGTTTATATACGTACATTATAAATATTCCAGAAGTTCCCCAGGTAGATTTTAAACCTTCTTCTCATAATCTTCTTCTTTTTTGAACATAAATTATGTAGAAATTGTGCGAATGTTCTGTATGGCTATATTTTAGCCATTATCAAGGATGATTTTATTTTTACTTCCAACTGAATGTATGTATATTTTTATATATGTATATATCTAGAGTTTTTATTGTTATTTTTTTTCTAAACACGGCCAGCGCAATGTGGCCGTGTTCCTATTTGATGTTACTGAGTGTTGGCTTTTTCTTTTTTATTTAATTATTTTTTGACTCTTTTTAGATGTGGATGTAAAATTATCTATATGTAAAAACAATTTCTGCATAATTTATTTCCAAAAAAGAAGAAAATTAAAATGCTCGTATCTAAGTATGCCTATCTCTTTAGGGTCGTTAGCCAATACTTGTTGCAGACGCCTGCTCAGACACATGTGTGTTTGTTCAGCAACCACGGAGCCCACCTTTAGTTTATACTACAACTCTGCTGAGCGGACCATACAGTTTCTGGGAGAGAGCACATTATCTGACGAGAACAAAGTTTGAACGAAGCCAGTACGTTCAAACCCTCGGCCACGATGACTTGTGACTTTGTGCTAGCGTAAGCATCACTCACAAGACTGGGGTCAACCGGTGGATTAGTTTTTCAGGCACTTTCTAATTGTGGTGCATGCTGGAATCGTCTACACAGACCGATAACATCAAGAATTCAAAATCGACCACGGTGAGAATCGAACCCGGTCTCACAGCTGGAATCACTTTCCCATTTATTTTATATATCTATTTTAATCTCTTCTCTTTACATAAAATGTTGAAAGTAAGTGAACAATAAAAAAAAAATCAAATGAAAACCTGACTACTGCATCAGACAACCGCTAATCACCCTATGCTCTTTGCTCGTTCACCTTAACACAGACACACAGAAATTGTATATCGCATAAATTTGATTTTCATCGAAGACACAATCTCTGTTCAATAATTTTCCGCTGTTTATATTTCTATCGATTTTTACAGCTTCTAACTGTTAATTACTAATTATTAGCTGTAAGAAGACAGAAATCATACTCGTTAGCAAAAGAGACATTTCAAGGTATGAACTATATATTGGGGACGTCAAAAGCAAGCAGATACGGAAATTAAACTATCTGGAACACAAAATCATTAGTGGCATACGATTTACAAAAGATGCCTTCAGAAACTAAGCAAAGTATTAAGACAGAAAAATATCGTTAGAAACAAATAACTGCTACGTAATATCTAATTTTTCTATAGCAGTAAATGCTAGACAATCTCTTCACAAATGGAGAAGAGACTTGAAGCGTCAGAGGTGTCATTCTACCAACGAATGTTGGGAAGACTATGAACTGACCGTGTGAGCAACGAGGGCATTTAGAGGAAAATGGGAAAGACAAGGAAATATATACTTACAATCAGAACGAGACAATTGAAGTTTCTAGAAAATATAACAAAGAAAGGTTTGTATTATTTAACACTCACAAGACGTACTGAAAGCAACCGAAATAAGGTGAAACAATAATTTTACAATAATGGTCACCCTGTACAAAGCTCAAGTGGCACTCGAGGTAGAGAGGTAGAAAGTAACAGGCAACACCCCAACCAAGGTGATAATGTCCCCATGATGCAAGTTGCCACCAGGAAGGAAAAAGAAGGAAAAAAAACTTTAGAGAGAACCGGGAACCAATATCTGCGCTGGTGTTGTCCAGTCCTTGACAAAGTGGCTAGTAGGTGATGAATTATTTTCCACCCTACAACCACTTTTCTCACAGACGAAACGTTTCTAGCCTCTCGCTAATTTATCGCTATTTCCATTGCAAATATTCAGATGAGCAACAATCCTTATTTCCACGAGTTAAGACGTTCACAGCTACGACCCACCATACCACGTATATAGAGTGAATTCATCCTCATTCCTTTTATATTCCATTGGTAAGGAGGAAGTTCTACTGAGACAGCTTCTTCCATGGAACTTTTGTGGAACAGTATTTAGTCACCCCCCCACGAGGGCATCATGTGGCACAAGGCCGGTTTAACGTGGGATCTCTGAGCCCGTGGGATCTCTGAGCCCGTGGGCTCGGCCAAAAATATGCCCTTTGAACCGGTATAAACGGGTTCAGGGTCGGTTTACCTCCCCGAAAGAGACTCCGCCCTTCGGCGTAGCCTAGTTCGGATTCCTCTCCGCCCGAAGGCAGAGAGATCAACCGATCAGCCGGTCGTCCGACTTCAGACTGAACCTTTGTGGAACACACTCCTAAAAGGATGCTTTTACTGATTACTGACATCTTAACCTATTCAAGTCTAGGGTAAACCGTTTTCTATTCCACACCTCAAAAATGTACTTCCTACATCCTTGCCCTTTACGCCCTTACAACAACATCATTTATTAATCTTTTAATTTGAGTGGAAGTTGTGCCTTTTATTAGGAGAACAGTAGAATAAAAATATCGGATTTTTTTTTATTTTTAAGTGCAGAGAGTAGATCACCCGAACCAGTGTTGAAACATCAGGAAGTTTAATTGATATGATGATGTCTTTGTATAATCATAAACAATAGAGTTAACTTAGTTTGGTACAAAATTAGTACCAAAAACTCCGCTTACGAAACTGCTTTTAATTGGATCTTAGGTTAATATAACGGTTATCGGTGCGGAAAGTGAAACCGACATGACGTGTTCAAATTCCAGGCTCGTCTGTTTCATTGAAGGCCTTTTGAAAAGACATGAATCGATCGCCCTCTATGTGTCAAATATTAACACAGATTGGTTTCTCCAGACACGGTTGGCGGCAGATCTAGGATCTTCCGTAAATAATAGGACAAACTGTGTTCTGTGGCTTGGATATGGCAATCAGTCTAGAGGAAAGACCACACTGAATTCAAACTCTTATAAATAATAGGGCAGATTAGCTTCTTCAGCTTTCCCAGAAAATCTATACTTGGAGAATGACTATAGATTCATACATCCGTAAATAATAAGACAGAATGGCACCTTATATTTTACAGTACAACAAATCAGGGAGAAGGACTACTTTAAATTCACACCCATGTCAATAATAAGGCAGACTGGCCTCTTCAGCTTTGATAGAACATGGAATCCCGGAGAATGAATACTCTGAATTCAAACCCACATCAATAATAAGGCAGACTAGCATAATTAGCTTTTACAGAACATCGAATATCGGAGAATAGATACTTTAAAATCATTCACCTCAATAATAAGACGGACTGGCCTCTTCAGCTTTTACAGAACACCGAATCTCGGAGAATGGATACTCTGAATTCACACCCACCTCAATAATAAGGCAGACTGACTTCTTTTGCTTTTACATGACATCGAATCTTGGAGAATGTATATGTTGTGGATTCCGAGATGAATTCAGTCTCCAAGGAATGACAAACACAATAATTAAATATAAGAAATAAAATGTATTTACACAATCATACAAAGAGTAATACTGTAAGTCCAGTAACGTGGTTAGTAGAAAATACAGATAGATATATACAGTCTCGAAGTAGGACTTCCTTATAGTTTAAGTGCTTGTAACTGACTTCTACAAGAGGTTATCTCACACTATCTCTGTTCGTATATTCTCATACTCTCCGACTACCGACTGCCGACTACCGACAACCGACTGCCCTCACTGACTGTAATTCTGGGTATTTAACGGCAGCAGTCCAGATACACTTGGTAGAGTCCACATATGAAAAAGGTTTGCACCCCATAACACCCCCTCCTTAGATCCCTTTTTGGTGGGAGTTAATATTTTTGTCTCTTGTGGTTGATGATCAGGGGTTCGACGAATTTTCTTTTCCTATTTGACCTTCTCATTACTGTATTTTCCTGCGGTCTTTGTATCTCAAACGCTTCAAAGATTGTATCCATAGCATCGTCATCTTCCGCGGTTGACAAGCTTGGCTCCTCAATTCGTCTTTTCTGTAGCTGGTCGATATGTCTTCTGTGTGAAAACTTTTCGCCTTTTATGGTGTACATTAGATTCCCGATTCTATTGATTACTGTGCCAGGCTCCCAGTAAGACATATTGTTTCTAAAATTTTTGAAATAAACCCGTTCTCCAGCTTTGAATGATCTCTTTGGCACCATCTGTGTATATTGAGTTTTGCTCTTGCTTGGCAATAATTTGTGAAACATCGACCTTATTTTCCGCGTAAACATCAATTCTGCTGGAGAAAGACCCGATGGCGTGTTTGCGTTGGGTGTTATCCTATATACTTGTAGAAATTGCTGTATATCTTTTGTCGTCGGTACGTCCTCAGCTTTTTGTAGGGCTTCTTTTCAATGTGTCGAGAAATCTCTCGGCTTGTCCGTTCGACCTCGGGTTGTATGGCGCTATCTTAATATGTTTTACTTGGTACGTCTCGCAAAATTCTTTGTCTATTTTTTCTATAATAGCAAACGGTACATTTTGCTTCTTTCTAAAAATTGGTTGGACGTTTTCTTTTAATTCTATTTTGGCCTTAAATTTGTTGCATCGTCCCAACCCGCTTGAAAATACCTCAGGAAATTGATTATATAATTCCTCCTTCCATTTTATATTATCGGATGGTTCAACCTCTAACTTTTCGCAAAACGAGTTGATAGGTAGGTCCCAAACGTTGAATTTCTGCATCCAGTCGATACCTACTAAATTTTCAGTATCTTTCATGACGTATATCTTAAGTTTTTTTGTTTTGCCGTGAAATTTAACATTCACGATTATTTCGCCCTCAAATTTTATTCGTTTGCCTGTAACCGACAATTTTTTGAGTGTGTAACATGGTAGGTCTGTTGAGTTTTTTCCAAGTCTGTAAGTTGATTATCGTGAGGTCGGAACCCGAATCCAGTTGTAATTTAATCTTTTTGTTTAAAATTTCCAGTTCCACGTCTTTCCTTACATTGGTGTTGTCATCATTATGCATCCTTGTAGCTCTTATTCTATTAGTATATTTTCTATTTCTACATTGGGATGCCTTGTGACCCTTTTTACCACATTCAAGACAGTTTTTATATCTGAAGCGGCAATCCTTGTGCCAATGTAATCCTCCACATCGATAATATGCTGATGGAGGGGGCTTATATTTGTTTCGATATTAATCATTATTTGTCCTGTATGTTGTACTTTATCTCTTATCATAAAATTTTATTTTTCTTTCCGCAGAGGGTGAGAATCTTTTTTTAGTGGCGTAAAATTTTAGTTTTCTTTCCGGGGAGGGTGAAGAACGTAGACTTTTGTTTAACTTACGTATATGAGAAACAGCTGATACTTCAATGTCCTTTGCGTCTTTCTTTATGCTTTATCTCTGGCAATCTTCCGATAATTGCTGTAATGTTAGATCCGGTTTGTTTTGTAATTTTGAAAACATTCTTCTACGCATTTCGCTATCTTTTGTAGAAACTAGCCCTTGAACAAAAATGAAACATTTAAAATTGTCCGGTGTTAATTCCGCTAGTTTGAAGTTGTCACAATGTTTATTTACGATTGCAGCAAACGTGGAATAATCCTCATTATCGCCCTTTACTAGGTTAAGGCATTTCCACCTCCTATGGAAGAGTGATGTTTTGGGGCTGAAGAGTTCTTTAAGACATGTCACTGCTTCGTCAAATGTTAATTCGTTCGTCTTTTTTGGCAAGATATAATCCACGAACTTTGTATATTCTTCAGTTCCTAATTTTCTAAGCAATAGACGTAGCTTTTTTGCTTCTGTCCAGTTTTGACAGTCTATGTTAAAGATGTCTTAATGACTTCTGAAGTAATCTCCAAAATCTTTGTCCTCATCTAGAGAATATTTGAAAATCTCTATGGTATTCCACACTACGTCTTGCGAAAATGTTGCTTCGTTTTCCATATCTACTTGCTTGTTGCCCGCTACTTTCAATATTAGTTCCTGGAGCTCTGTTTGTCTATCTTGATTTTCCTTTTGCATTTGTAATAATTGCTTTTGCCATTTTTCTTGTAGCTGTAACTGTTGATCATTTTGGTATTTTATCAGTTCTAACAACATATTTTTAAAATCTTCTATGATAACTCAATTTTATGTATTTTTACTCCTCGAAATTGTTTGTCGCTAATTTGTTGTTGTAACGACGAGGGAAGGATTTTTCTTTTATTGATTAGTTTTCCGCGCGTGTTCGCCAAGTTGTTTGATGGTTAGGCGTACGAATAGTTTTTATTTCCCCGTGTGAGTTTCGAATCCTCGTTCGCCAAGTTGTTGTGTTTATCCACGTGAGTTCGAATCCTTGTCGGCAAGTTGTTGTGGATTCCGAGATGAATTCGGTCTCCAAGGAATGACAAACGCAATAATTAAATATAAGAAATAAAATGTATTTACACAATCATACAAAGAGTAATACTGTTAGGAAGTCCAGGAACGTGGTTAGTAGCAAATACAGATAGATATATACAATCTCGAAGTAGGACTTCCTTAGAGTCTAAGTGCTTGTAACTGACTTCTACATGAGGTTATCTCACACTATCTCCGTTCGTATATTCTCACACTCTCTGACTACCGACTGCCGACTACCGACCACCGACTGCCCTCACTGACTGTAATTCTGGGTATTTAACGGCAGCAGTCCAGGTACACTTGGTAGAGTCCACTTATATGAAAAAGGGGTGGACCCCATAACAGTATACTCGGAATTCACACCTGATGTTATGTAAAAGCTGAAGAGGCCAGTCCGCCTTATTATTGATGTTGGCGTGAATTTAGAGTATCCAATCTCCGAGATTAGATGTTTTGTAAAAGTTGAAGAGGCCAGTCTGCCTTATTATTGACGTATGTGTGAATTCAGGGTATCCAATCTCCGAGATTCGATGTTCTGTAAAACCTGAAGAGGCCAGTCTGCCTTATTTTTGACGTATGTGTGAATTCAGAGTATCCAATCTCCGAGATTCGATGTAATGTAAAACTAAAGAGGTCAGTCTGCCTTATTATTGACGTATGTGTGAATTCAGAGTATCCATTCACCGAGATTCCATGTTCTGTTAAAGCTAAAGAGCTCTGTCAGCCTTATTATTGACGTAGGTGTGAATTCAGAGTATCCATTCTCCGAGATTCGATGTTTTGTAAAAGCTGATGTGACACACCTACTTCAATAATAAGGCAGACTGGCCTCTTCAGGTTTTACAGAACATCGAATCTCGGAGAATGGATACTCTGAATTCACATCCACTCGACAATAAGGCTGACTGGCCTCTTCAGGTTTTACAGTACAACAAATCTCGGAGTATTGATACACTGAATTCACAACTACGTCAATAATAATGCAGACTGGACACTTTAGCTTTTAGATAGCATCGAATCTCGGAGAATATATACTCCGAATTCACACCCACGTCAGACTGGCCTCTTCAGATTTTACAGAACATCGAATCTCGGAGAATGGTTACTCTTAATTCACACCTACGTCAATAAATAAGCAGACTAGCCTCTTCAACTTTACAGAACATCGAATCTCGGAGAATGGATACTCTGTAGTCCCACCTACTTCAATAATAAGGCCTCTTCAGCTTTTACAGAACATCGAATCTCGGAGAAAATCTACTTAAATCCACACTCTCATAAATTATAATGTAGACTGGCCTCTTTACATAATCATATATATTATGTGTAAATGCTTATAGTAAAAACATTTTGTTATTTGTATACATTTGTAAATGTAGACTGGCCTCTTCATCTTTTATAGGTTATCTTGTCTTGCAGAATTAAAAATGATTTCAAATCCAACTTGAATAGGGAAGGGTGCTTCAGGACATCTTAACCTAGATCCACCCCCAACTGGCAGGGGTGCAGTATATAGTGTCCTTTCTGTTTCCATTGTCTCTAAGGCTTCATCGTTTCTCACATGTTCGGTTTATGGTATTTTCAACATCCTTCTGTAGAACCACATTTCTGTTGCTTCAAGTTTCTTCTTTGTCTGTGATGAGATTCACAACCATTTAGAAGGAGTGATATTGGGTAACAGTTCGTTACGCTTTTCTTGTTCTTAACGAAATTTACCTGTTTCTTAATACTTTGCTTAGCTTTTGAAAGGCATTTTTCCTTATCCCAGAGCAAGTGATATTTTGTCCTTTTTTCCTCGATGTCCTTCTCCATGGCAATCAACACTATGTCATCTTCATATTTTATGTTGTTATATTTGTACCCGGCAATAATGAATCCTAATAGGACTTCTAATTATCTCAGAATCACTTCACCGTAAAAGTCGAATAAGTCTGGTGAGAAGACGCATCCTTGTCTTACTTAGCTTTCTATTTTTTTTATATTTACTAAATTCAGTTTCTAGCCGCATGCAGGCGGTTTTCTGCCAGTATAGGTTCCGGGTTATTAGTTCTTTTTTCTGACTCAAGGTGAAATGAGAGGAAAAAAAAGTCAGGTAGAAAGATATCTGTCTATATTTCTGAGATGAAGTATTATGTATACTATTTACATTGTTCAGACTATCATCCTCATCTTTGTCATCATATTTATCACAACGTTTCGGCCGTTGTGCGCTCCTGCCTTCTTCAGGTGGTTGGAATGTCGAACTGAACCCTTTATTTCGCTCGCTGGGCTAGACTGTTCTAGTTCCACGTGCCATGTCTAATGGATGTCAGTTATCAGTTATCTCCTGTTAATTCCCCTCTGACTAATGTGTCCTCGAGGACACATGGCACAGTGGATAAAGGCGTTAGTTAGATCCAGTGACAGGACCCAAAGAGTGTGAGTTCAATACCTGGTTGAAGCAGTGGAGAAATTGGAGAGGGGAATTAACAGGAGATAATTGAAAATTACCTCAGCATTAGAATAGTCTATTTCTATGTGATATATATATATATATATATATACAAATTTCGTTAAAGATGACTGACAAGGTACTGCGGGTTTTTTTTTTTTTCATTTATTTAATCTTTCTTGTGTTCGTCACATTTGTGTCCAGAAAGGAAAAACACTTGTACGAACACAAGAAAAATTAAATAAAAAGTTTAACCGCATTATCTTGTTTTTAACGAAACATATATGTGTATGTATGTGTGTGTTTGTGTGTAGGTGTATGTGTATGTGCGCGCGCGCGTGTGTGTGTGTGTGTGTGTGTGTGGGTGTTATTCAATTTCATTTCTTTTTGAACATGATGTGCCCACTCAAACAGAACAGACACACGCACGTACACAAACACACGAATACTTTATCGCATTTTATTTTCCCGCCCAAAAACAATTAATCACGCACTCTTGCGCCCTCTACAATGACATTTTCAGCAGTTGTATCTTATCGAATTCTTCTTTTTTTTTCTTTTTTTTTTTTTTTTCTCGAAGGTCTTAGCGTAATTCTCGAGATTTATCTGCATCGCATTCGTAAGCAAAAGTCATAATGACATGACCTTTCAATTTTTGCGAAACGCATTTTTAATCAATAGGCGTCGGGCAAAGGGAGATATCCTTTCTGTTCAATCAATTTGGCAGAAGAGAAGGGGACTTTTTTTTTATTATTTACAACAGCAACAACAGAGTATTTCTCTTACGGAATCCTGTTTTGCTCAGATTTTACAGACGCGAGAACCAGTTATTTAGTAAGAATCTTTTTGGCATAGAGCCAGAACACATTGCACTCACAAAATGGTCTGCAGCATTTACTTGATAAACAGTACCTTACAGCAAGGCGCTCTAATTATTGGTACCTATTTCGATTGACTGTCTGCTCGTAAAATATAGGAAATATATTTATTTATTTATGCCTACCGGCCTAAATATTCGACAAGTCATATTAAAGAAAAAAAAAAATACTCTTTCCGGAAGAGCTCTTATTTTTATCTTTAATAAAATTTCTTCCGTTTATTTAGTAAGCTGTATATTTATTTATTTTTGTCTGCCTGCCAGAATGTTCGGAAAAGAGCAAATAATTCTGTTTAATAAGATGTTTCGAATATTCAGGCATGTAGACGAAAATATATAAATATATGGTTTAACCCTTTGACCCTGACTACCGCTTTACCGGTGTTAGAGAAAAATGATGTAATGCCCAGCCACTGAATGAACAGTGGCAGAGAAAAATGACTTAATGCCCAGCCACCAGTTGAATGGTGGGTAAACACTTGCAGCGTGTTTTGCTATTGGTTGTCTTATTTTGAAGAGCCAATCAGAAAAGCCGTAATATTCTCATGTCATCGAACGTTATACCAAAATGTCCGTGCCTTTTCATTGTGTTTTATGAATGTAAGTACTTTTATGGCAACTGCTTCGACGAGTTGCTTTCATTGGTTCCCAAACTGTATGAATTTAAGCGTGGTAACAAGTTGGCATCTTGGACCCACACTTTCACTGTCGAAACGGCTAAATATTGGCATCTCTTCTACTCCAAGAGATTCTTATCTCGCCCCTCCTGTCAGTTGAACTCCTTCCTATCACTTGCTTCTCTGATAGCTATAATCTTCAAATATTAAATGTAATATCAATCGACATCTTCTGTTGACCTTGACCTTGACCCTGTCCTTCTCTTTATCCTTTTCCCAGACACTCCTCTTTACTCTTACTTTCACCCTCTGTAACCCCTTGCGGTCTAGTGACACTCCCGCTTTCCTTGCGGTGGTTTGCTTAAAAAAAGGGGGATTTGGGATAAAAAGATCGTTTCTACCATGAAGCGTGCAGAGTATCAACCGGGACCGTCAGGGAAGCAATCAGGGACAAAACGTGTGAGAATAGAACTATATACAGCGCAGGAAGTAATTAAGATGCTTTTTGACTCGGGAGCTCAGGCAGAAGGGGGTTAAAATTGTTCAGGAACGCAGGTCTCAAAGGGTTAATAAATAAACGGAACGTCTACTATTTACATTAAGAAACTTTTGCAACGAATAGCAAAAATTTGGGCTGCAGTAATCAAGATCAAAGGAGGATATTTTGACGAGAGCAACATTTCAAAAATTAAATGCATTTTTTTTTTCTTTTTGTCAAATAACATTTCTAATAAAAAAAAAATATCATATATTACTTTTTTTTTTAACCATGTATAATAATTTTCTCTTATTTAAATTACAAAACAACTATTTTGGGGGCCAATTTAAAAAAAAAATCATCTTCAGGGGTAAATTACAAAGACAAACTTATTATAACCGAGATAAAATCTGCATTCCGTTGTGATAGCGATTTTTAAAAACACGCGCGAATGTTATTTTAAATTTATGTCTTGTAGTTATGGAATTTTTTTTTGCAAAAGAAGCTGACCAGAATTTTCTAGAAATGTAAAATGGCATTAAAATATAAATGTTAAGACGTTGTTACTATATTCGTAATAAATATTGTTGAGTGTTGCTTGATTTTGTTAAAGAGGACCTGGAGAATCTGAAGTTTTTGTTTATTATTTTCGTAGTGGAGTATATTGGTTCTATAAGATAAACGGCGTCATAGGTGTTGTGGATTCCGAGATGAAATCCGGTCTCAAATGAATGACAAACGCAGGAATGAAATATAGAAAATAAATGTATTGACATAATAATACAATTGGTAATACGGTTAGTAGATCCAGAAACGCGGTTAGTAGGAATAATAATAATATATATATACAGTCTGGGAAATCCGGTCTCGAAGTAGAACTTCCTTAGAGACTACGTGCTTGTAACTGTGACTTCTACAAGCGGTTACCTCACACTATTACTCTACCTCCAACTCAATCACAATCTCAATCTCTCACTGTATACACTGACTGACTCTGACTCTGGGTATTTAACGTCAGCAGTCCAAGTACTCACTGGTCGAGTCCACTTGTATGAAAAAGGGGTGGACCCCATAACAATAGGATATCCATTAAAAATAACGTTTAAAGTGATAAAATCTGTCGGATTAATAAATAAAATACTTTCTTTTAGAAAATTGCTTTGTTTGCATACGAAACTGAGCAAAAATGTAATATTTTGAATAGTCTGACATGAGGAATTTAAATTAAAGGCATTATTTGGCCTTGCCTGATTACCGTTCTCCAAAGGTCAGCCGGTTAGAGCACGGCTGTTCTAACGACGGTGGCCTTTGCCTACACGGACGCTGTTTCGTATCCTGAGTGCATATGAGAGTGCATATTTTAATTTAATAAGATTTCTCGAATATTCAAGCCGATAGACGAAAAATAAATATACTTCTTTGATTAATGAACGGAGCGTCTACTCATATACGAGTATCCACTAAAAACGTTTAAGGTGATTAAATATGTCGGATTAATAAATAAAAAATATTTATTTAGAAATAAAATCAATTTCGTTTGAGCTCTCTGCGGAGGAAGTGTGGGTTTGTAAACAGTGACTATTATGGCTGATATAGCGAGACTCTACGGCAAAGGCGAATTGAGTCCTGTGTGTTTCTCTAAAAATAAATACGCTAAGATTCACCGGCTTAGTGGTAGAATCTCCGACTAACGTCACTTCAGTCGGGTTTCGATGCTAGCTAGAGGCAACCACACTGAAAAGCTGCGAAACAGTCTGTATGACATTATATATATATATATATATATATATATATATATATATATATATATATATATATATAGAGAGAGAGAGAGAGAGAGAGAGAGCTGCAATCTAATCACGCTTGCCAACACTGGGTACTGTAAGTTAAAAATGCATACGTACATGTGGGACTAGCAACCTTATTTTCTAGGGAAGCCGCAGCTGGAACGACTACTGTTGTTTAAATCTGCGTCTCCATATTCTTCAGTGTATTCTGGAGGACTAAGTGCAATATATATATATATATATATATATATATATATATATATATATATATATATATATATATATATATATAGTGGCGTTGATGTGAGTTTGTGATACTAGGTTTAAGGCCCTTTGCGATCGTTTGTCGAACGATCGTAAAGAGTGTAAAACCCAGGGTTACAAACTCACATCAACGCAACTAAAAATGTTAACTCTATCGCTTATATTGAGCGCTTCCTAATAATTTACTGCGCATATATAATATGTAAATAATATATATAAAAATTGCATATATATATACATACATATTATACATACATACACGCACATATGCATATATTTATATTTATATATATATATATATATATATATATATATATATATATATATATATATATATATATATATGTGTGTGTGTGTGTGTGAAAAGGATGTATTTCTATTTACATCTTACGCACACACACATGCGGTTCTCACACGATAGAGGAATTAAAATAGTTCATCTTCAAAGCATTTATTGACATTGATCCGAATGCTTTGCCTTGCACTGTGTGTCGCAGTGTTCTTTAGCGGTTCGAGGAATGTTGCAAGGTTGATGGAGAACATTTCGAGCACTTCCGAGATTAAACGTTGTTAAACAAATGTAATTTTAATAAATAAATGTCGATGTAATAAAATTAAAGAAAAAAACAAAGAAAAAAAAACTATAAAGTGTATACATATTTCTGGTTCATCCTGCATAGATAGATAGATAGATAGATAGATAGATAGATAGATTTGAACATATTGAAATAGATAGATATGAACAGACTAAAAAAGATAGATAGATAGATAGATAGATAGATAGATAGATAGATAGGTAGATAGATAGATAGATAGATAGATAGATAGATTTGAACATATTGAAATAGATAGATATGAACAGACTAAAAAAGATAGATAGATAGATAGATTTGAACATATTGAAATAGATAGATATGAACAGACTAAAAAAGATAGATAGATAGATAGATAGATTTGAACATATTGAAATAGATAGATAGATAGATAGATATGAACAGACTAAAAAAGATAGATAGATAGATAGATAGATAGATTTGAACATATTGAAATAGATAGATAGATATGAACAGACTAAAAAAGATAGATAGATAGATAGATAATTTTGAACATATTGAAATAGATAGATAGATATGAACAGACTAAAAAAGATAGATAGATAGATAGATAATTTTGAACATATTGAAATAGATAGATAGATATGAACAGACTAAAAAAGATAGATAGATAGATAGATAGATAGATAGATAGATAGATAGATAGATAGATAGATAAGAATAAGTCTGAAAATAACAAATTAGAAAAGCGCCCCCTCTCTGGAAAAGAAAAAAAAAATCTGGAAATATATCTTAACTGGCAGCGCTCATTAACCTAGAACAGAACATCTCAAAGCAGGATATTTTTTCAGTTCCAGAACAGAGCGGGGAAAATCCGAAACAGTAGCGACACAGAACCATAATGTGAGTATTAGTTTCAGGCGAAATGAACGCCATCTTAGATCTTTGATCCGTCTGAAGCCCTGATTCACTTCGTGTGAAATTTATAGCTCTGTTCAAGATGTGGCATTATTGTTCCGCATTGCATATAAGATAAACAGATAGATATAACCAGAAGATGGTACGATAAGAACGTACTGATCAATTAGTTAAGTTACCAAACATTTCCAATCTCTCATCATAGTATGAAATGAAGACGGCCATTTATGAAGAACCTCATCTTATGATAAATCTTTCTTTCTTTGTGAAAGTCATTTCGCGCCATTTGGACTGCAACTCGTATATCTACGCTTATTCACGTCTGTCTGTTTATGGACGCGAGATTATTACATATTAGATTTCTGTCTTTTATTACCGCGCCATTTTACAGAGATTGTTTGAAGGTGCTGTCCAATCTTGATGGAATCGATTCATTCCCTCGACTGCACACGCGTTCTTCGTGATTCTCTATTTATTTTACCATTTTTCTAGTTTTTCTCTCTCAGCGATGAAGGTGATTGGACTTCTGCTGAGCGGGAAACACCATTCTCTCCCTCCAGTCTAATTAAATGACACGTCTTCTATCTTTCGTCAAGTCCGTGATCAGACATCGGAACAATTTGTTTTGTTAGCGATGGAAAATATGAGAAAGAAATCGCGTATGGCTTCAACATTTTATTCGTACAGCAAAACAAAAAACATTGAATACAGTTAAATACAAACATGGATGTATCTAGCCACGTCTACAAATACATACCTACACACATTTATATATATATATATATATATATATATATATATATATATATATATATATATATATATTACGTGTGTGTATGTGTATTGTAAATGTGCTGCGTGTGAGCGTATACAAGCACACTAGTATGTGTGTGTGTGTGGTGTGTGTGTGTATGTCTGTGTCTGTGCGTTTTGAGGTACAACAATGGCTTTTGGGATATATGTTTATATGGACATTTTACCTTGTTTTTGTGTCAGGAACCAACCCGAAATTGTGTAAAAGCATTTTTAGGTTGTATCTTGAATTGTACATTTAACATCGTCTACCATAAACTTTAAACTTAATAACTTAAAAACAAAGAATTTGCGGACATACGTTTATATTGACTTTTGTCCTTGTTCTAAGAAGCATATCTCCAAAGTTTGTGAACGCATTTTTGACACACCCTGTATATATTCATATGTATTGGTAAACGCAATATATTGATTGTCAGATAACCAAACAATAAAATAAAATAAAATCTAGAAAAAAAAATCAAAAAACAAGAAAAAACAAAGTAAAAACAAGAAAAGACAGGAAAAAGCAAGAAAAATCAAGAAACAAGGAAAAATCAAGAAAAACAAGAAAAAACAAAGTAAAAACAAGAAAACACAGGAAAAAGCAAGAAAAATCAAGGAAAAATCAGGAAAAAACAAGAAAAAACAAAGTAAAAGCAAGAAAAGACAGGAAAATCAAGAAAAATCAAGGAAGGAAAAATAAAAAAAAACAAGAAAAAACAAAGTAAAAACAAGAAAACACAGGAAAAAGCAAGAAAAATCAAGAAACAAGGAAAAATCAAGAAAAAAACAAGAAAAAAAAGTAAAAACAAGAAAAGACAGGAAAAAGCAAGAAAAATCAACAAACAAGGAAAAATCAAGAAAAAACAAGAAAAAACAAAGTAAAAACATGAAAAGACAGAAAAAAGCAAGAAAAATCAAGAAACAGGGAAAAACAAAGTAAAAACAAGAAAAGACAGGAAAAAGCAAGAAAAATCAAGAAAATAAAGGAAAAATCAAGAAAAAACAAAGTAAAAACAAGAAAACACAGGAAAAAGCAAGAAAAATCAAGAAACAAGGAAAAATCAAGAAAAAACAAGAAAAGAGCCAAAGTAAGACAAGAAAAACATGAAAAAGCAACAAAAAAATCAAGAAACAAGGAAAAATCAAATTAAAAAACGATATAAGTGAAAAGGAAATGTAACATAAACTTAGAAAAACAAAGCAACAATCAAAACCAAAAGACCTACCTACATAGTAACAAACAGTGTTCTGTGCCTAGGTTACTGAGACAAAACATTTACACTACCCAGCGTTACGACTCAAAAAGGCCGGACCACTAATTAAGTTTTACGTTACCCACAGAACGACTGGTGACATATATATATATATGTTTGTTTGTATGCATGTACAGGGTGTGATAGATAAATTGCCGACCTTTCATATTTTTAATTTGGTGTATGCACATTGTTCGTTCTTTTTTTTTTTTTTTGTATTTTGATGACTGCGTAGTATAAAAGGGTCAGTTGGGCAGCGTCTGTGAGAAAAACAGAACCATGACGCAATTCACTCTGCCAGAAATTTGAAAACGGCAATCTGTACGGCTTGGCATTTGCGATGGAAGTTCCAATACGAACATTTCAGAGTTTCGGCGTCAATCTGAGGACAGTGCAGAAGATTTAAAGAGTGTTGGATGCGTCTAACGGTGACTGCGAAGGTGTTTGGAGTGACGTTATGTCATCATTCATCTTCCCACAGCGCCTCAGACTCAACATGGGCGCCTACATCAAGAACTTTGAGTAGGAACTTCTGCTCAGAGTCAAGAGGGTGGCTGCTAGAAGATTCTATGTCAGACAGCAGGACTCTGCACAATGCCATACAAACAAAAGAAACCATGCATGGCCCTCAGAAAATTTCTGCGACCACATTATACCTTACATCTGACCCCCTAACTTCCCAGACTGCAACCCTCTTGATTGAGCGAGAGGATATCAAAACTCCTTGTAACAACAAAGATGAACAAGGCAAGGATTATGGCCGCATTCACCAACTGAAACAAGATGACTGTTTAGAAGCGTCTCAGGAGATTCCGAAGTCGTTTGGAGTCCGTGGTTGAAAGCAATGATGTTTTTTTTTAATAACAAATAATCGACCGGCTGGTCTTTTTCGAGGAGTGGATTCTTGCCTTTTTGAGATCACATCACACGTTACATTTGGCCCCTAACTCCACAGACTGCAAAACCTCTTGATTCTTATGTGTGAGGTGCAGTTGAGTGAGAGACCAACAAAATTCCTTGTAACATCAAAGATGAAATGAACGCAAGATTTATGGCAGCATTCGTCATCTTAAACAAGAAGACTCTCCAGAAGAGTTGCAGGAGATTCCAAAATTGTTTATAGGCCGTCAATGGCGATTTTATTGAATAAATTTATTCTTTAGTATTTCAAGATATTTTTGTGTAATTTTGGTAAATATATGTTAAAATAAGATGTCAGCGTTGCTTATTTGGTTTCATTTTTAACTATTGATCAGAAAGCGGTTGTACACATCTGACAGTTTACATATTTCTGAAGCAGTTTGGAGCTCTGCAACACTGACATGAGCAAGTTCGATTCTGACGAGGCTATTTAAAGAAACAGCAGCCATTCATTTAAAGAGGTTTGTTTAAGTTCAATCGACTTGTATTTTTCCAGTTTTTGAACGATATGTTCTATATTTTAATAACAATTGTGGATAAAATAACGAAATTAATGTTTTATTTTGTCTTTGTCATTATAACTGGATGCTTGCAGCATTGTAGACAAAATTTTCCATGAATGTTAAATGCATTACAGTCTAATAATGACAGTAATATTAGTCATATAGTAAAGATAGTAAAATTATTAATAAAAATGATAATAATAAATAATATCAATACTAGCCTTTGTGGACCCCGGACCTTGCTAGACTGTATTAATCTGGATCAATGTGCTTGAATAGAAATTTGATTCTAGGCAAACAGGAGTTCATTAATTCACTTCTCTTATTTAACAGATTTGGACTGTTGATATTTTTAGCATCATTAAATTTTTTGGAAAGACATAAGTTACAACTGTTGACTCTCCCGCTGAAAGCTTTACATTTAGTTACGCATTCACAGATATTTGGTTTTATTATTCTCATTTTTCACTTTCCAGAAAAATTTAGAGAAGACAGTGCTGTTACTATAGTTGATATTGCTTAATGTCATGTGTTTTCGTTGAGAATCCTATTTAGCGTTAGAGAATGACTGAAGTACTTGTGGATTAAAAAAAAGGCCTGCCCATTAAACGGCAAATCTATAACCAAATCGTTATTCTATAAAACTAAAATCAAATATGACGCTGAGATCAAATTTTAAGTATTTTTATTTCATTTTTAAGTACTGAGTAATCTTAAAAATTTAGGAAAATAATATTCCCCTTAATCTGATTTTTAAATAATTTTTAGAAATTTTGGCTTTAATTATACTATAGTCATCACTTATTTTCTGATAATATCGTGTATGGTCGACCATACTTACAAAAATCCTACGTTTATACACTAATGAAAAAAAATCAAAATTATTTTTTAAATATTAGTGTTTCTATTAAGCTTTTTCATTTATAATTAGTAAATATAGTTTTCACTTAATAATATAAACAAAACCGCTGAAATTAATATAGAATCTTAAATGATTTAAAACTTAATAAAATTTTCTAATAAAAATTTTAAAAATGAAAACATTTCTTGCAAAAATTCATTATTTATTTAAATGTGTTTTTCTTAAAAAAAAATAGGGTCCTTAATATAACTTTAAAAAGCAATTAAAAGCTTTTCTAACTAAATAATGTCAGATTTATTGATTTTTTTTTATTTTACAAATCAGAGCAGATTTTTAGTAAATGCTGTTTCTGTTTGACAAAAACAAATTGATGATTTAAATTCTCCAAGGGGACCTGCTTTGAACTAACAACCGGAAATTTTAATTTCCGGAATTTTCATAAAATTAAGTTAATGGGTGTAACAAAATTATTACCAGGATTTTCCTAAAATAGATAAAATATTTTTCATTTGTGAAAAATCCTGAACATTTCATTGAAATACAGCAATTATTTGATTTTTGCAAGAATTTCAAAAACATTGTTTTTTAGCGCAAAAGGAACCCTAAATTTATCATACTAATCTTTGATCCACTGGCTGACGCAATAAAAACTAGATTTTTTATCAAAATTTCAAACATGCGAGAAAGGATTCAAAAATGGAATAAAATGCTTTGGTCTTCCCTCTTAATAACAACGTAAACTTTTACACCATTAAATTTTGTTTTTATTAATTTGGGACTGTTTTCATCGGGCTATGGTCTATGTTAGATAATTTTGGTGAGGTCCCTATATATATATATATATATATATATATATATATATATATATATATATATATATATTCAAAATATGTTGTTAAGTATAACAGACAACAGATGTCTATATATGTTTGATAATGAGCCGTTCCAAGGATTGTATATAGTGGCTTGAATTTCGGCAGAAAATAAAAACAAAATCTGTCCAACATTTGGAAATTCTTTTTTTATGTTTTTCATCGATCTATGGTTTCGGCTCACATGAGCCATCATCAGTTTGTTATATGAACATTAAAACAGAGATATTCACCATCCGAGAGGATATTCTGTTAGGCTTACATAGAAGTTTGCTATGCGATGATTACGGTCACGGAATAGCAGAATTTTAAATTAAATATTTTATTACACACACACACACACACACACACACACACACACACACACACACACACACATATATATATATATATATATATATATATATAATTATTTATTTAAAAATATGATTCCAACTCGCTACATAAGAGGTCTCATGTTTCAAAACAAGAGCCGAAAACTTCAAAATAATATTTGAATTAACTTGAGTTAAAGTAGGATCTGTTCCATCTTCAAGCGAAATTTTTTTGGGAATGACTTATTTCTGAAATTTACGAGTTTTATGGTCAGAATTGAAATCAAAAATTTCCATGGTAACATCAAGGGCGGATTGTTTAGAATCGGCAGGGGAGGGGTGTTAATAATTTGTCGCAGTATAGAGTTACTTTCATAGATGCCGGGTCAGGGTAAGGTGGGGGTGGCTAAATTCACGACGGAGGAAGTTTTCGCATAGTCTGGCTTGAGCGTCTACGGAGATTTATTTATTTATTTTTATTTTATTCTTTTATTATATCTCTTTATGAAAGGGATTTGTGTATATAAAAAGGCCGTAACGTTTGTTATTTGACGAATTCATAAAGGGTTATCAGTTTTTGTAGGGTATTAAAATGATGTATATGGGCTATGGATTTTAGCCACCCCCACCTTACCCTGACCCGGCATCTATGAAAGTAACTCTACTGATACAAATTATTAACACCCCTCCCCTGCCGATTCTAAACAATCCGCCCTTGATGTTACCATGGAAATTTTTTATTTCAATTCTGACCATACTATTAAAACTCGAAAATTTCAGAAATAAGTCATTCCCAAAAAAATTTCGCTTGAAGATGGAACAGAGCCTACTTTAACTCAAGTTAATTCAAATATTATTTTGAAGTTTTCGGCTCTTGTTTTGAAACATGAGACCTCTTATGTAGCGAGTTGGAATCATATTTTTAAATAAATAATTATATTTATGCTCTACTTTCGTATCGAGCACTATTTTTTAAAAATAATAACAAAAATACTAAGGAACTTTGGATTATTTACCAAACCAGTTTCTTTCCTATTTTCTACAATATTTTCATATATATATATATATATATATATATATATATATATATATATATATATATATATATATGTATATATATATTTTAACTTACCTGATGGTATGGCTAATTCTTTTGATAAATTCACACACACACACACACACACACATATATATATATACGCGAGTACGCACGCACACATACAGGTTTATATGCACATATACGTATACGTACATATATATGTGTATCTGTGTATATGCAGTTGTGTGCGCTCGGTGTTAATGAACATGCATTTATCCGTGTCATTGTGGTTCCCTAATTTCGATCGTGTGCGAAACGTAAGCTTCTTCTTGCACATTTCAAAGAACTGGCTTCGTTTGCGTTCTTCTGTTCTTTGAAATCAGAGACTTTGTAATCTTAGAATGATTAATCACTTTACGGAAAATCAGGTGGTGTGCAGTGGGGTGGGGGGGTGAGAAGAAATCAACGAAGGAAACGTAAAAGGAATTGAAATTAACTTTCTACTTTTTAAGAGATCTTTTTGTATGTCTGAGAACGGAACATCGTAAAGTCCCTTGCACCCACCTTAAAAAAAAAGAAAAAGAAAAAGAAAGAAGTTTCATTAGCTTGGGTGATTTTTATTTCATGATAACGGCTTCAGATATCTGAAGCGAATTTCCCTGCAGTTAATGCTTTGTACCATCCGCGAACCATTAACGAATATTTGGTGTAAAATTAAAACAATTTAAGAAAACAACAAAAAAAATACAACTGTGAACATAAATAATCTCTATTTCAAATACATAAAATAGTCCTGAGTATGACGATAAACTGGGTCCGTCAGCAAGGCTTCTGAGTTGGGAAGATGGAAGTTTTGAGCAGTGGGGACCCACATCGTAATTGCTTTTGTTCCCAGGTCCACCCTGACCCAAATGCGATAGGTTCGTAAAAGTAATACTGGCAGTTGATTTCGAAAATGGCATCCAATCAGTTGTTAACTGGGACAAGAAATGGCTTGTAAATTTTAACGTCTCAGAAATGGAACTGCTATATTTTAACCATAATAGACTACCGTTTCTTCCTTTCGTCAGCATGGCTGATGCTAACCTCCACAAGGGCAACTCATCGCGAGTTTTTTTTTCTGGTTCACATTTTCCACTGTCGTGAAGTGGACTGATTATATTGAATCTCTTGCTTTGCCTACTGTTAGGAAAGTTGGCTCACTGTGTCGTAGCCAAATAGTGAATCATCCAAACAAACCGAAAACACCATGAAAGTAAATATATATATATATATATATATATATCTTTATAAGAAAAATACCTGTAATACATTTTTATATAAACAATTACCAACACTACATATTTATAGTAAAACTACCAACAGTACATTTTATAGCCAAATAGCCAATACATTTTATCTGTAGTTCAAAATAATTAGATTTCGACATTAGATGACCATAGACTCTGATATGCCACTAAGCAAAATCAATCAACCTTCATAAAAATGAAAATGTCACTAGAAAAAAAAAAAGATAAAAATGTCCTACTCTTATGTAATATCAATCTTCCTCTACCGAAAGGAATTCTCACTGAAACACCGGTTCGCGTACGACCACCGAAGTTAAGCAACGTCGAGTCAGGTCAATACCTAGATGGGTGACCACCTGAATGGATGGGTGTTGTAGTGGATAATTGCTCGGAACTGTTAATCGGAGAGCTGTGTTCCAATTACATTTGGGTTCATTATATTCACTTGCATGCAGATAACCTTTAAAAAGGCATGAATCCATCTCTTCCCTCCAAGCTATTCTTAATTAGTAATACTTGTATCGCAAATCATTATTATCTAAAAAAAAAAAATCTTACAATCTAAAAATACTTTTTGGCCTTAAATAACAACTAAGATGTCAGTGATTATTGAGAGTGAAAGAGAATGGAGACTTTAACGAGAAGAAAGAGAAATAAAAGAAGAGGATCCAGGACGTCAGAAAATGCCAACAGACGTTGCCTTTAAGATTTTTGAAGATCATAGGTAACATAGAAGCGAGAAACCGAAAGAGAATTCCACAAGCGAGAAGTGCGAGGAAAGAAACCATCAGAATAGAACTTACGGTCACATCTAGCTATTTCAATACTAAAATGATAAGACCTAGTTGCCAATCTAGTAGTACGTTCAAATTAATGTCGTAGATGCACCAAGGTGAGAAACTCATTAAAAATATCTGCCGTGAAATTATTTATATAAAAGACAGAAAGATACCACGTTACGGCCGTGGGGAAGTAATTAAAGTCGAGATGCCAGGCCAGGATGGTTAACGTTACAGACTCTAGCTATACTACAGGAGCACCAGGCCGGAATATGGCAGCAATATTCAATGAACGGACGAATGGTAGATTTATAAATGTGCAAGATGGGTTCGGACGAGAAATGATTTCCTGCTACGATACAGTGAACCAACTTTCCTAACAGTGGGCAAAGCAAATGATTCAATATAATCACTCCACTTCGCGTCAGTGGAAAATGTGAAGCCAAAAATCGGAGCAAGTTGCCCTCGTGGAGGTTAGCCTCAGCCATACTGATGAAAAGCAAAAACGGATGAGGACAACAGTCCTAACAATATAAATAGTGTAAATTGTTGCAATATCTCATCTCAGAAATATATACAGAAATGATTACGCACTTTAAGATCATCATTCGATGGAGACATTCTCAAACTCACCAGATTAGCCTCCCAACGACGCATGATAGAAATTAAGTCACCGAAAAAACTGCCTGACACATATCCAAGGAGCTAGTTGACTATTTCATAATATTAACTTTTTGGGGACTTATAAACCTAAAGTCTCAGTGTCGTTCTTACCAGATGTCATATTACAATTTTTGTTATTGTGTTTTGTTTTTCTTTATCATTCTGTATTCCTGATTCCTATAATGTATTCATGTCTCTGCTTGGCAGTGGAACTAGAACAATCTACCCCAGTGGGGTCTGTTCAAAATTCTAACGTATTTCACCTGAAGAATCTCGAAGCGACAACGGCTGAAAATATAGACAGACATAGAAATACAGGCAACATCTCAGAAATATAGACTGAAATAATACGCACTTTAAGATCATTTATCATTCTGTATTGCTGGTTCCTATAATGTATTCATGTCTCTGCTTGGCAGTGGAACTAGAACAATCAATCCCGGTGTATGAAATAAAGGTTTCTGTGCGAAACTCCAACGTATATCTCCCTGAAGAAGGCCGGGGCGTATAATCGCCGAAATGTCGTGAATATGAGGATAACAGTCTGAACGATGTAAACAGTGTAAATAGTTACAATACCTCATCTCAGAAATATAGACAGACGTAATAGTCACTGTTTAAAAATACAACGAGGCGTCTACTTAAATCGGGTATCCACGACTGAATAAAAATGTCGGATCAAAAATAAATCCATTAGTCCATCAAAATTGGATATTCCTCCATTTTTTGATGGAAGTCTAAAATTAAAAACGCTTCGTTTTAACGAATCAGAGAACCAATGCCAATAATGCAAACAGAATGCAGATGAATCAACTGAATGCAAATGTCCAAACTTTTACCATCTGGTGTTTTGAAGTGCTTCTGGCTATTATCAAAATAAAAATAAAACTTTATTTTCTATTGATGTTTAAATGATTATAAACTTTGTTGAAGAGTATTGACTGTTTGTTCGTTGTGAAGTAATGCGATAAAAATGGTGCAAAACAAAAGAAATCCGCTACTTGGCGGACATTTCAAACTGCATTGACCAAATTAAAGATAATCTCAATTAGGCTTGATTTCATGATAAGCGCTTCAAGAACCTGTAGCCTTATGTAAAAAGAAAATTAATATTGTATAGCAAATGCGTAATATGCATGATAATTTGATGTAAGTTTCGGCATACAAATAACAAGTTAACCTCCAGGATAGTGTGATAGTGTTACGAATCAGACGTTTGGGAAAAATCATGAAAAATCATAGATTACATTAATATTATTTAATGTGTATTTTAAGGCAAACGTTATACATACATACATGCATACATACATACACACACGCACACACACACACACACACATATATATAAATATATATATATATATATATATATATATATATATATATATATATATATATATATATCAACAATATACATCAACATGAGAATAGTCTATTTGAAGCTGTTTTCAGCTCTTAACTGTTTGTCTGGAAGAAGGAATTTTATACACTAACGGATCTATTACCTGTACTATATATATATATATATATATATATATATATATATATATAGATAGATAGATAGATATATTACCTGTAATATATATATATATATATATATATATATATATATATATATATATATATACATATATATAGATAGATAGATAGATAGATAGATAGATAGATAGATAGATCCGTTAGTGTATAAAATTCCTTCTTCCAGACAAACAGTTAAGAGCTGAAAACAGCTGGGTTCAGACCAGCTTCAAATAGACTATTCTCATGTTGATGTAATTTTGTTTTTGCTGTAATATATATATATATATATATATATATATATATATATATATATATATATATATTCATGAATCATTCATACAAAAAACAAATACATTTTGTATTTTGTATGAATGATTCATGAATTTATAAATTAATTGCACCTTTATTGAAATTAAATATATATATATATATGTGTGTATGTGTTTGCGCGAGCGCGTCGGTGCGTGCGTGTGTAGCATGCTTGCATGCAGTTTTGAATTAAATACAGTAAGCGAGGAAACGGATATGTTTTTGTCATAGCCAAAAACAAATGAGAACCCTTCCTGTTTTTTGCTTTGATATTTTTTTTCAAACACATTTTTGAGCTGGTATCTCTTTACGATCTCGTACCCTTTCTATCTGTCGTGTACGTTCTCTTTCTCTCACTCTCACACTTTCTCTCTCTTTCTTTGTCTTTCTCTTTCTGTCTTTCTCTCCCTCTATCTCTCTCTGACATTACCTTTTATTTTATATATCTCTCATCACCTTTCATTCATTTTCTTTGACTTTCTTTCACTCACTCACTCACTTACTCGCTTACTCACCCATTCCCTTTCTTTTTCTATTTCTCTCACATTCTTCCTCTTTCTCTTTCTTTCTTTCTTTCTTTCTTTCTTTCTTTCTTCCAAACTCTTCCTTTCAGGCACTGTTTCTTTCTTTCTTTCTTTCTTTCTTTCTTTCTAGTAGCATTTATTTCCTTCCCTTTCTTTCTTTTATCTTCCATCCATTATTTCATTTATTTCTTATTCTTTTTCCTTCCTTCCTTCCTTTCTTTCTTCCTTCCTTCTTTGTTTCTTTCTTTGTTTCTTTCTTTCTTTCACACTCTTCCTTCCAGGCTGGTCCTTTCAGGCATTGTTTCTTTCTTTTTCTTTCTTTCTTTCTTTCTTTCTTTCTTTCTTTCTTTCTTTCTTTTACTTTCTTTCTTTCTTTCTTTCTTTCTTTCTTTCTTTCTTTCTTTCTTTCTTTCTTTCTTTCTTTCTTTCTAGCAGCATTTATTTCCTTCCCTTTCTTTCTTTTATCACCCATTCCCTTTCTTTTTCTATTTCTCTCACATTCTTCCTCTTTCTTTCTTTCTTTCTTTCTTTCTTTCTTTCTTTCTTTCTTTCTTTCTTCCAAACTCTTCCTTTCAGGCACTGTTTCTTTCTTTCTTTCTTTCTTTCTTTCTTTCTTTATCTCTTTCTTTCTTTATCTCTCTCTATCTCTCTTGTATCCTGTTTCTCTTTTTTATCTTCTTTTATTCTCTTTCTCTCTTCCCCTTCTCTCTCATTTCTTTTCGGTTTCCTTCTTTTTTACTCCTTTTTTCTATGTGTGTCATTCTATATTTCATTCTATCTCCCTTACTTTCTCTTTTAGTCCAACTTTCTATTTCTCCCCGTCTTTCTTTCTCTCTCTCTCTCTCTCTCTCTCTCTCTCTCTCTTTTTACCTCTCTCTATTTCTACTTATATAGTATTTATTTTCATTTTTTTTATCTCCTCTTCCTTTTTTTGCTTCATTATTTCCGTCTCTCTCTCACTCTCTTCTTTACATTCTATTTCCCCCCTCTCTCTCTCTTTCCGTCGTCGTTTTCTCTTTGAATCTCTCTTCCTCACTCTCTCTCTCTCTCTCTTGTCGCCAGTTCTTTCTATCTATCTGTCTCTTTCGTTCTGCGTCTATCATTCTCTTTTAAACTCATCTGCCTCTCTTTTCTCGTTAATCTTTCTCAACATGCCCGACGATCAGCGGCTGGTATTATTTCCACTACGCTGACTGTATTTCCGCCTGACACCAGCTGCTTGTCTGCACACGACAGTCCGTTACTGACATTTGTCGAAATGCTTGTCCCTTGGGGTTCGGTGCAATCAAGATGAATATTTGATGATTCATCATCATCTGCCCAATTTCTGAATTCTTGGTGAGTCAAAAAGAAAAAGAAAAATGAAAATAATAAGGGTTTATACGTCAATGTCAAAAAACAGAAGTAGAGGCCAGTAGCAAAATTGTTCTCAAGAAATTAAAAACTAACATGACAGAAAAACAAACGCATATCTATATAATTTAATTAAATTATGAGAGTGTAATCGGATAAGTTGTCCCTGTTAAGCGGATGGCCCGATTATGGGGACAATATAAAAAGAATCTAAAGACATACATATTAGGTTTTAGTTTAACATGCACACATTTCATCTTCGACAGTGAGTGGACAGCCATTGTGTCTATATATATATATATATATATATATATATAAAGAAATATAGTCTTAAGGTGTGCTATATTTATGGAATAAAGTGCTCAATATCAGAGATAGAGCGTGTGTAAATATAAAAGTGAACATAGAAGTCAACACTTAGAGGTGACAGTCTGTTTCATGCTATATGCAATCGACGATTGGCCTTGACGATTGCATATAGCATGAAAGAGACTGTCGCCTCTAAGTGTTGACTTCTATGTTCACTTTTATATTTATATATATATATATATATATATATATATATATATATATATGAATAAAACAAAAATGTTATAATAAATACATTGAGCGCTCTGTGGATCAGTTTGAATAATTAATGTTGGTAAGTCAAAAAGAAAAAGAAAAAAGATCCACCCTGATTATATACTAACGGATCGATTACCTATACTATACTATACTATACTATAAATATATATATATATAAATATTATATATATATATATATATATATATATATATATATATATATATATATATATATATATATATATACACTACAGTTCAAAATTTTGAGGTAGCTATAGAATGTTTATAAATTAGCCCCTAAAATAGTTGTTTCGTACTTTAATTAGAAGAAAATACATGGCTTATTTAACAAAAAGGAAAAATCATTTACCGTAAATCCCCGTATATAATACGCATTTTTTCTAAAATAATAATAAGCAAAATGAGCGGTGCGTATTATGCACAGCTACAAAAAATCTTTAAAAATTGCCGTAAACTAAAATAAGTAGTATCACAAAACGAAATTAGAATAATATTATTCTATGTTTAAAACCGTTTTTTAAAATAAGAGTAGGAAACGCTGGCTGTAATGAAATTAGAGAGATACAATTTATAGGGTTTGATTAGTAAGCAAGAGGTGAGTATTATGCATGAGTAGAAGCATTTTCCCACACTTTCAGCACATGGAGGAAGGCGTATTATACACGGGGAAATACGGTAATTGTTTAAATTTTTCTCTCCTCCAAATATCCTCCTTTATCCTTTATTACTGCAGCACAAAATTTTGGTATTCGTTGCAAAATATTCTCAAAGTATAAGTTTTGATAATTGATTCCATTCTTTTTTCAATGACTCAAAGTAATCTTCTTTTTCATTTTTTTTTTTCACTCTTCTGTCAATTTCATCTCATGCTAATTCTGAGGGTGGCTTCAAACATCTGAACTGTAGTATAGTACACACACACACACACACACACACATATATATATATATATATATATATATATATATATATATTAATGCATATTGGGGTATCAACCTTTCTTTTAATCATCTTTCTTTAAATATGACAGACAAAGAAAATTGAATTCATTTCTATTTAGTTATTCCATCGTTCTTACATTTTTCTGTTTGGTGAGAGTAAATAATTGCAATAATTGTCCATTGTTCCAAGCGCTTTCTACCAATCCTTTAACCATTTTTAAGGGGGGCTTAGTTTTAGTTGTTGTTTATAACTCTTCATGCTTTGACTATTTAAGATATATATATATATATTTTTTAGTGTGATTTTGAATACTTGTAGGGGCGTTTTTTTGAGCCTTCGCGTGTTGAGCACGGCTGGAATTCGAGTGAGCCTCTTTAAAAACATTCAACACACCATTCCCACTGTTAAATAAGGTGAGGTTGATAGTGGGAGAGAGATGTTTAACATACAAGGCCTGCCTTAACAGTAAGATTCACCCCGTACGTTAAGGGGTAGTTTATATGGATAGGAGGAGACTCTATACTTAAACAGGTTAAGAGTGTAGTGATCGGGGAAATATCCTCTTGGGGGTCTGTTCCACAGGGCAGTGGTCCGCGGGAACAAGCTGTTTGAATGGAACTTCTCACCAATGGAATATGAAGGGAATGTGGGTGGTTTGTTAATATGTAAGTAGCAAAACGAAGGAATGCAATTCGTCCGTGCACTTTCCATAGATGTAGCGATCCAGCAGCGAGTGTCTCGCAACATCCCATTGATAAGAGAGAAGTGTGGAATATATATATATATATATATATATATATATATATATATATATATATATATATATATATGCAGCCTCAAACGTGTTCAATAGAATAATGTTTTTATCCTGAATCTTCCCAGTTATCTAATCAGTTTCTTGATGTTGAGAAGATCAAATTCATCAAGGAAGTAGGTTTTTTAAACCCAAGTATTTTCGACAGTGATCAACTTCAAGGCTAAATTACAAAGACAAACTACGGCGCCTTCCTTGATGAATTTCATCTCAACATGAAGAAACTGATCTAAACAACTGGAAAGAATAAGTATGAAAATAAGTAGACACAATATACCCATATGAAAAACGTGTATATATATATATATATATATATATATATATATATATATATTCGCTTACCTGTGTATGCACGCTAACGGACGTTGCTTATATCTAGTTATTTGATTTATCCACATTAATATATATATATATATATATATATATATATATATATATATATAGAGAGAGAGAGAGAGAGAGAGAGAGAGATAATATTAGTGGCAAATATATATAATATATATAATTTTAACCCCCTTCATCTTTAGACCTTCCTGTTCTTCTCTCATCTGTTACCCCTCCCTATAGCTTTCTTTTACTCTAACATTTGTCCCCTACCCTCATACACGCACTCTCACTAAATTTTATTTTTTATTCACGGAGTTGTTTTTTCTGTTTTCTTTTTGAATTTGTAGGTCTGATGAATTGGATTAGTACTCAATCCTTTTTATTATATATATATATATATATATATATATATATATATATATATATATATATATATATATTCTATTTATATGTTATTTTTGTAGATATAATTTATTTCAGTAAATGCTCTGTTTTTAATTAAACAGTATTAATTACATTTACCGGCCTAAATATTCCTGAAATTTCATTCATATATATATATATATATATATATATATATATATATATATATATATATGTATAACGTCATCCACAGACAGACTGTTTCGCTGTTTCACAGCTCATCAGTGTGGATAGACATCCGGTTGCCTCTAGCTAGCATCGAAACCCGACTGAATTGGTGTCAGTCGGAGTTTCTACCACTAAGCACTGCAGGGGTGTAGGTGGATTTTTAGCGTATTTATTTTTAGAAACACGCCCAGTGACCGACAGTGACTCAATTCGCTTTGCGAAGAGTCTCGCTATAATGTCTATGTGTGTATATTTCCGCAGCATGTTTTCATTGAGACAAGTATCGTTGAATAATTTAAAGAAGTTTTGTCTGCTTATTTTCAGTAGGATCTGTTCATATTCTCGACATTAATATATTACTACCGACTGAATAAGCAGACAAAACATCTCTAAATTATTCAACGAAACTTGCTTCAATATATATATTTTTCAGGCAACCCTCGTATATATAGATATATTGTATATATCCAGTCTGAATCGTCTTCAAGAAGTGAAAGCAAGCTCTAAAAGGTCAGCCAATCTAACAGCGACCTCGCCCCACAATCTTCATTCTTGCTCCATATGCGGCCTCATTTGTAAATCACTAGCGTATCTTAAGTGCCACTTAAGATTATCGCACACAACTTCATAACTGATCAATTAAGCTGTCAGATCCTCATACGTCGAAACCAACGGGAGAGTCCATCATTATATATATATATATATATATATATATATATATATATATAAGACAGACGCACTTTCAAAGCTACAGCAAGTATTTTCAATCGTCTCAGCAGAAGTGTGTCAAAAGAGATGACTTTTTTTCTTAGATATACGTTTTTTTATGTGCCATGTCATTTCAGGAAGTAGGTGATCATGGCCCTCCACTTCTCCTTATCCCTTGTAGCTCTCAATAAGTTTCGTCCCCCTGCCACCTCCCCCAGGCCCCGTTCTGTTATCCATTTGCTCACGTCCACTAGGTATGTCATGCATTTGGTTTCCCTTGTCCCTCTTTCGACCTGTGAGTATCCAATTCTCCAGGCCCTCCTTTCTCATTACGTGTCCCAGAAATTTCATCTGTCTGTTCCTGATGTTAATTATAAGTCTTCTCCTTGTTTGCAACCTCCCTAAGACCTCATCGCTGCTCACACGCTCGGCACATGATATCCTCAGCATCCTTCTGTAGAATCACATCTCAGTCGCCTCGAGTCTCTTCTTCATCTTTGAGGAAGCGTAAAAGAGGACAGATGTCAGGTAACAGGTCAGTACCTTTTCTTTGTTTCCTAAGAGCTCCTACTCTCTCACAATATTCTGCCTAGCATTTGAATTGCGTCCTTGCCCATCCCAATACATCTACGGATCTCAGTGTCGCACTTGCCGTCCTCTGTCAAAACGCTTCCCAGTTATTTAAACTTCTGCACCTGCTTGATTTTAGTGTTCCCGACCTGCAAATCGCATTTCGGGCTCATCCTTTTACTGATGACAAATGCATTCTGTTTTCTTGTATTTTATACTTCGTCCCTTCTTCTAGCCCTCCTTCGCTTCCCTCTGTCAGAGGTTTTATAATTTCTTTTCCGTGTCTGCTATCAACACTGTGTCATCTGTGTATTTTATGTTGTTAAGAGTGTGGCCGCCAATGTTGAATCCTTGTTTTCTGCGAAATTTACAGAGCATTCAGGCCGGTAAAATATGATTAATACCGTTTAATTAAAAAAAAAAAATACAGAGTATTTACTTAAATAAATTATATGTATAAACAGAAAATATTTTAAATTTTATATATACAGACACATATAAGCATGTATATTTTATATTCAGACATGATTTTTCAAAAAAATAAAATAAAATCTTCATTTTCCCGAAAAAGAAATATAGATGCACAAGGCCCCCAAAAGTAGTGTCTAAATTCATACAGAGATTTAAGTTTTTTCTCAAATCTGTGCGTCTACCGACGCCTTGCATCTTTACATCGGTCTAGTCAATTCAGAAATAAAACGAAGTCTGGAAACACACGCCATTCTATAATAATAATGGCGCTCGTAAAGAAATCAAGTCAGATATAAAGATACTAAACGAATGTAATGTTTATTCCATTTAAATCGACAACCTGGAACCTTTCTTCAATTCTAAATAGAAGGAAGCTCACAGAATGCTTCTTTACATATAAATATTACCAAACTAATGCACTGGATTCTTTTGTTGGCGATTGAGAAATATATGAAAATATCTCGCAGACTGGCAGACAGGATGACCTTTGCAACTTTTATTTATACCCGCGAAAAATAATGATTTGCATTGGAAAATAAACCCGACTCAAGTTCATTCCACTTCAGTTCGGTTAACGCAATATTTTAGCAAATACAGAAGACTTATGGCAATTACTACAATTAACCATAGCCGATAGACTTGGGAGATCTAAAGAAAAAGCTGAAAAATCAATTTCTGTATTTAATGATATACCGCGTTCACATAAATTATATTCCAAACATTTACAGTTTATTTTATCCTAGGTATGACGATAAACTACATCCGAGAGCAAGGCCTCTGATCTTGAAGTTTTGAGGAGCGTTTAAAAACGTCTTAACTGTTGTTGTTCCTTGGTCCACCCTGGACCCGTGGTAGGCAACTAGTGAACCCCTAAACTGGGGTCAAAATATTAAAATACTTTAGAAAAACATTACCATTTTCACAGTAAAAAAAAATAATTATCAGCAATATATTTTTGAAAAAAAAGTTCACGAGAGAATAAAATTTCGGCGTTAAATGACCCATGAAGACTTGATATGCCGTTAAACAAACACGCTTATTGATTCATGCCTTTTAATTAAAATGACAGTATCGGAAGAGAAGGCGAAATAGAACCATATCAGACACTCTGGCCCAAAAGAATTACAGTACAGTATCCTGGGTATGACGATAAACTACATCCGGCAGCAAGGCCTCTGATCGGGAGGTTGGGAGTTTTGAGGAACGAGGTCCAACTCTTAATTGCTGTTGTTCCCAGGTTCACTCTGATCCGGGTTAGCAGCACCTGTTAGGGTCCGAGATATGGGCACATAGCGATCCGACCGCTAAAAAAATCAAAATCAACAGTACATTTTTAAAATAAAATGACTAGCAATACATTTTTACAGCAAAATGACAATCAGTGCAACATTAAAAAATATATAAAAATACATTTTTATAGTAAAATTACCAGTAATACATTTTAAGATCTACAAAATATATATCTAAAGACAATACCTTTACTCTGAAACTATGAAATTATGTACAAAATATCTGTACGTGAAAGATTGAAATTCTGTACAAAATATTTAGATTTCGGCATTAAATAACTCATAGAAGTAGATAATGCCGCTAAACAAAATCAACCAACATAGTACAAAGTATACAAATAAAAACGCTAAGTTTTGTTCTTATCCATGTCTGACACAAGAATTTTATGGAAACAGGAAGTGTCTTTTAGAACAAAAAAATTGATAATCATCTAGATGTGTTGCGTGAAACCAAATTCGACGATGTTGAAGTGTCCTGATATGTCTAAATAAAACCATATTTGTTTATTTATGTTTTCCAATTAGAGTAGATAGGTTCACTTGTCTTATAATAGAAAGCACAATATGTATCCTGGTTCACAGAGACCAAATTAGACACTCTGGTCCAGTGGAATTACTGCATAGACAAACCTCTCATCAAAGGACTAATAGTAGTTATGGGTGGTTCGTTAAAGCCGATTGTCAATAGTTTAAGTTATAAAACCACTATAGTATATACCACTAGTTATGATCAGAATGTAAATACTATAAACATGTATATATGACATAAATAAATATATACTTAATATAGATATATTACGTTGGTGCAAAAATAATGACGTAATAATGTCGTTTTTTGACATATTTTTAACGTCAAAAAACGACATTATTACGTTATTATTTTTGCACCAACCTAATATTAATCAAAACAATAAAAATAATAAAATGGCGTATTGCTCTCTTCACTTTTCAAACCAAAAGCGTCTACTTGTACGTGACAAATTATTTTCCGTCCTGCAACCCTGCTGTGAAGTGTTTTGATACATTTATATAAAAAAAACCACGAACTCATATTAGCATCCATGTCTGGCACAAGAAGTTTATGGAAAGAAGAATTATCTTTTAGAACACAGAAATTGATAATCATCTAGATGTGTTGCGTGCAACCAAATTCGACAATGTTGAAATGTCCTGATCTGTTTAATAAAACCGTATTTGTTTATTTATGTTTTCACATTCTGGTTCACACTCCTCCCTGGTTTTATAATTGAAAGCATATGTATCCTGGTTCACACAGGCCAAATTAGACACTCTGTTCTAGCAGAATTAATCATAGACAAACCTATCATCAAAGGACTAATAGTAGGGATGGGTGGTTCGTTAAAGCAGATTGTCCGTAGATGGGGAGGAATTGTTTTTTTATGTTATAAAACGGCTATAGTAAGTACCAGTAGCTATGATCATAATGTTAATACTATAAACATGTATATATGACATAAATAAATATATACTTAATATAGATATATTAATCAAAATAATAAAAAATGATAGATTTCTCACAGCTACTTTCTCACGCACGCGCTAATGTATCGTACTTTATATACTGTACACTCGTCTTTATTTACAATTGAAAGACCCACCACCGCCGCCAAGCGGTCATTTTGAGAAATAATACGACTCGTTCCGCTAAGCCGGTAAATTTTGAAATACATCGCTGATGATTTGGAAGATTTTTTTTTTTTCATGCATAACTTTTTTTTTTAAATTTTACCTACATATTTTGTCCATTGCATCCAAAGTGCGTTAATGGGAGGGAGTCCGTAGATGAGAGGTTTGTCTGTACAAAGTATAAAAATAAAAACACCAAGTCATGTTAGTATCCATGTCTAGCACAAGAAGTTAATGGAAACAAGAAGTATCATTTAGAACACAGAAATTGAGCATCGGCTATGTGTAGTGCGCAACTAACTGAAGAAATATTGAACTGAAATATTTGAATAAAACTCTATTTATTTACTTGTGTTTTCCAATAAACCCTAGGTCGAGCCTGGTCATCACTTAGATGGGTGACCGCTTGATTGGAAAACAAGAAGCCAGAGGAGAGTTCCACAAGTGCGAGAGAAGAAACTGTTAGAATAGAATTTACTTGTATCACCACTCTTGGCTGTTGTTATATATTTTCAAGAAAGATTTTTAGTACTCATAGTCCAGTGGGTAAAGGCGTAGCTTGAAGTAATCCAAAATTGGCTTGACCCAAAGAGTTTTGAGGCAACAGCAGAGGGAACAAAAATTTGTAGTATAGAGTTACTAACTGAGATACGGAGAAAAGACATGGCGCGTGGAATTGGAATAGCGTGGACTAAAGAAAGGGTTCAGTTCAAAATTCTAAAGTATATCACCTGAGGAAGGCCGGAGCGTACAACGGCCGAAACGTCGTGAATATATCAATAAAGATAAGGACAGCAGACAGAACGATGTAAATAACGTAAATACTTACGCTACTTCATCTCAAAAATATAGACAAAGATTTTTATGTATGGCATTTTTTTACGCTTGCCTGCCTGTTTTTCATCTTTTCGTTATTAGATTCTTAATAACCAGGCAACAAGCTTTTCCTATGGCCATACTTTCACCTTGATCGCTCTTCCCGCCCGTTCTCTTTATTCATATCAGGGGTACTCAGACTAAAGGAAATTTCTTCGATTTGGATAAAAATGCGATTTTGAGTTGGGTAATGAAGCCATTTTAGATATAACTCAACATTTTCTGCGCATAATCTTAACAATGAGAAAAAAATAAAGGTAACCTTATATATAAAAAAAAAAGCCAATTTTATTGTAAAAAAAAATCTTTGCAGTATTTATGAGAAAATAGAATCTAGAAAACTATCACATGTACAGAAATCTGGTGCAAATGGCGCTGAATGTTCTACACCCATTTCTTCTTCTTTAAGTAGAGTAATGGATAGCGGCTCGGGTTGAGAAATCGGAGAGCCTAGTTCGAATTCCGGTCAAATCCATTACATTCACTTACGTGCTAATACCCTTGGGAAAAGTATGAATCCTCTTCTTCTCCCTCCAGCTGTGGGTAAATATCACGAGAGACCGGGTTCTATAGCCTAATGTCAACTGGTCTACCGCAGAAAGAAATGGCAACTTACTGCGGGAAAAAAATCTGCCTCGTCAGTCATGCATCGAAAGATACTTGATTGCCTACGTGTGTATCACGCATGGCGCGTAACTGACTTAGAAGGCACGGTGGAGTAATGAATAGCGGCTCGGGTTGAGGAATTGGAGAGCTGAGTTCGAATTCCAGTCAAATCCATTACATTCACCTACGTGCTTATACCCTTGGGAAAGGTGTGAATTCTCTGCTTCTCCTTCCTGCTCTGGGTAAATATCACGACAGACCGGGTTATATACCCTTAGATGGCAACTGGTCTACCGCAAAAAGAAATGGCAACTTACTGCGGGGAAAAAAATCTGCCTCGTCAGTCATGCATCGAAAGATGCATGATCGCCTACGCGTGTATCACGCATGACACATAACTGACTGATACTTTCAATAGGTAGGCGGTTATGATTCTCCACAATTTCCTGTCCTTCATAGACCTTAATACATTTTGTCTTTTTGTTATTAGGTTGGTGCAAAAATAATGACGTAATAATGTCGTTTTTTGACGTTAAAAAATACGTCAAAAAACGACATTATTACGTCATTATTTTTGCACCAACCTAATATTTCTCCTAAATCCTGTTCCGCACGCCATTTACTCAAGTTCGTCAAGTATGTTATGTGTTGTTTTCCTCTGTCCATCTTACCTTCATTTTGTCCTATGAGTATCAGATTTTCCAAGCCTCCTTTCCTCTAGAAATTTCAACTGTTCTTTTCTGATGTTAAATATAAATTACCTTTTTGTTTCCATTTTCTCTAAAACCTCGTCGTTGCTCACGGTCCATGGCATCTCTCTGTATAACTTAATTACTCTTGCTTCAAGTCTCTTCTTTATCTGTGAGGAGAATGTCCAGCATTCATCGCTAATTAGGAGGTCTGATATAACGTAACAGTTCAGTGCTCTTCAGTTATACGAAGCAGAATTTTTGTATATATCATAAACCGAGTGATTCGAACGGCCATATCACGTTGAAACACCATGCGCTCACCAAAGTTAAGCAACGTCAATTCTGGTCAATGCTTAGATGTGTGACCGCTTGGGAATATGAGATGCTGTAAACTTGCTTGTGATGGTGGTGTAATGGATAACTCAATAATCCTCTACTTTGAGTGGCTTTTGAGCCTTGTATTGGACGAACTCTTCTCCTCCTCGGTACGGGTTAAATCTTGAGGTGGTAACCAGTCTAGGGTGATCAAAAACTCTGAATTCAAAACTGGGACAGGGATAGTTTTCGTCATATTATCTTTCGCTAGACATAGCAAACTTACGGCCATATCACGTTGAAACTCCGGAGTTAAGCAATATCAGGTTTCGTCAATACCTAGATGAGTGAAGATCAGATGCTGTAAGCTAGGATGTATGGGTGGGGTAATGGGCAACAAGCTCATAAAAGGAACTCGGTTGTTTTCTGTCTTTAAATCAACTGCAAAAGTTTGCTGAGCCGTTAAAAAAATCGATCAATCAAAATTGGAGTGGTTAGAACGTTCGCTTCCGACTATGAGGTCCGGGTTCGAATCTCAGCATGGCCAATTTGTCAGGAAAATGATTTTTTTTTTTCCTGTTATCGATCTTTGCCTGTTATCGCAACTGAAAAGTGCCTGAAAACCATTCACTGATACTCTTGGGAAATATATGAAACTGTAAACTAAGATCCTAAGATATAGATGCAGTATAAAGCACAGGTGTTTTCTGCGGGTGTTGAACAAACATAAATGTGCCTGAACAGGCGTCTGCCACGGGGATTGTCTAGTCTCACTAGTAGACAGGCACACTCGGAAATAAGCTGGCATCTATTGCCATATCTAAAAGAATACCATTTTAATCTCCAGGTGATCACATATTTTCGTCTTGCTCTGTTAAAAACAAATACATTTAGTGAGGGTTTCGTTTGCAAAAAAGAAAAACAAAATTTTAAAAAATATACAATTTTTATTAGTTTTATTTCTACCACTCATTGTGGTCCCGTACACTACCTTTTCGAGTACGGGACCACAATCTCAATAATCTAGCCGTTACTGCTAATCTTTCTGTAGCAAATAGCTTTTTCAACGATGGAGTTACTAAGCACAACCGATTTTTAATTCAGAGCTGCCCTTCTCCTAGTCTTTTTGCCAATCAAAGCTAAAGAACCCAGTCTGCTCTACTATTTAACGAGTATGTCACGGATAGAGTTTGGTAGTTCTCCATGTTTATTTAGATGAGACCAAATAGAGCTATGGTCAGGGTGATGTAACGTGAGTCTTCTTGTTAAACATGTAGTAGTATATCGAATATAATTATTTACAAATTTCGATTGATCAGGAACAAAGCTTCTTAAGAGACATGGAAATTTGTAAATAATATTGGTTCTCTGTAATTTTGATCTTGCAGGTGAATTTTTTTTTTTTTTGACAAAAAGGTTAGCTTTTTTGAATTTTTTATAACAAATAAGTTCATTTTTTTTGTTTTTATCAACTGGATTTGTATATTTCTTATGATGTTTCTAAGTGAAAATGCATCTTGATTATAGTTACTTTGGCTGATGAAGAGAAGTCCGGAAACAATATGCAATACAAGATGTGCAGCTTTTGTCTACAATTTTTTTGTTTTGATCATATGCTTCAGGATTTTTATTTAATCAGCATAAAGAATCTTTTCTGCCTGCCATCAGTATGGAGAGGTCCAGGAGGTCAACTCTTTGTTCTTTCTCGGGCTCACGTTTTCCACTGGCATGAAGTGTAATTGCTTTAAACATTATTTAAACTTTTTTTTTCTTTTTTATTAATAATGCTTCCATTATTTTTAGCCTATTTGTTTTACATGTGGATAAGTCTATTATATTTGTATTATCAGCAAATATGTTGTGGACAGAGTTTGTTAGGCCTTCATGTGTATTAAAATGAGACCTAATAGAGCTAGGGTCAGAGAGATGTAATGTGAGTCTTCTTGTTAAACATGTTGTAGCATATCCAATATAATTATTTACAAATTTGGATTGGTCAGGAATACGGCTCCTTAAGGGACATGTAAATTCTATCGGTAACATACTCGTTGATAAAATAAATATAATAGCATTATCCCCATGTACAAAAAGGCTAAAAACAATGGAAGTGTTATTAATAAAAAAAAGAAGCCAATACTCAATATCAACTATGAACACGGCCACAATATGCTGACCATGTTTGGAAAATAAAACATTCCTATAACTTTAGATACATACATAAAACTATCCATATATTCAGTTAAAAGTAAAATGAAATTCATCCTTCATGATGGCTAAATGTATAGGCGAAAGTGTTTGGAATACATTCGGACATTTTTTATATAATTTATGTCCAGGAAAGAAAAAATGATATACAAACACATGAGAAATTATATAAAAATCTCAACCACCACACCTCGTGAGTCGTTTTCAAGGAAAGTTACATAAAAGAGGGATTGCTGCCCAAGTAAACAATTTTAAATATATATATATATATATATATATATATATATATATATATATATTTTAAGACATTTTTATGTTTATACGTTTTTTTTTTCTTCTAGATATTAGGTTGGTGCAAAAATAATGACGTAATAATGTCGTTTTTGACGTATTTTTGAACCTCAAAAAACGACATTATTACGTCATTATTTTTGCACCAACGTAATGCAAATATTTAATAAATGCTCTCTTTATAATAAAAAGTATTAAACATTTGCCGGCCTGAATGTTAGAGAAATTTTCACAGAAAATATTCGTCCTCCGACAGGATCCGAACCTGTATTCTATACGGAATCGTCATTTAGCTTGACCGATTTGGCCACAGAGGAACGTTAGGTTGGCAATGTCGAATTCATTGTAATTGAACTTCAATCTTCCATGAATCTCTCACGTACATTCATATCAGCTCAAGGCGTATGAATTGTAAACAAATGACGTCACACATTTCATAATATATATAAATATATACATACATACATATATATATATATATATATATATATATATATATATATATATATATATATAGACTTTCTTTTCTGCCTTTATACACGATGCACATAAATTACAATTTTTTGAATTCATGAAAAATGAAAAAAAAAAAAATCAAGATATATATTTAACCGCTGCACCCACCACGCAACAGATGCGATGAAAAGTCAGCTTAGTTGCTTTCTTAGCAGTGCCGAGGAAAAATCTCCAAATCCCCTCGGCAATTACTCTTTTGTGTACGACTTAGAAGGCGGAAAATAATCTCAGCCCGGCATTAAACCCTGGGAGGAGGCATCCCCGTCACTGGGCTTGGTTTCATTTTAGAATATTGATAAATCCCAGATAAAAAAAAAAAAAGAAAAAAAAGATAGCTCAAGAGGGTTTATTGGTATTGACGGATTGATTCGTTTTCTACGGCTTATCTACCCTTTGCAAGTTATTTAAAGCCAGAAAATATTTTTAGATTATAAGATTTATTTTATTTTATTTTTTTTAGATTATAATGGTTTAGAAATACAAGGTTTTTGCGCGTAAGTAAATATGACGAAGCCAACGAGAATTTGAACTCGGCCTTACGATTAACAATCCAGTGACAGTAATAATTACACTACCCGCACATCCACGCTCACACCACCAAGTCCACCAACCACACGCATCGCAACCACCCGGGTTCAAAAGTGGAAAAGGTCACCAGATCCTTTTAATATATGTTTTAATCCCCCTAACACATGCCTTTGGGGATAATGGGTTAGTTTGATTAATTAAACTACGTGTTAACTTTTGTTGGCTTGTTTAATATAGATCTCTCTACTTCTTTCGCTGTTTGTGTTTAGCGGCATATCAACATATCTATGGGTTATTTAATGCTGAAATTTAAATATTTTGCACTCAATTTTATTTATTTATTTATTTATTTTGGAAGGGAAAATAATGGTTTTAGCGATGCAAGTTTTACTAATTAACCCAAAGCTGGAGGGAGATGACGTGAAGTCATACCTTTCCCAAAGGTATTTTCGCGTAAGTCAATATATCGAACCCAGCCGGAATATGAACTCAGCTCTACCCTTAATAATTCCGAGCCCTTATCCCTTACACTACTCGCACACCCAAGCTTACAGCAATTGGTATTCCCAAGGGGTCACCCATCTAGATTCTGACAGGGTTCGAAATTGTTTAACTTCGGATATCGTACGAGATCCGATGTGATATGGACGTGATATGGCCGTAAGCACATTACACCACTCGCACATCCAAGCTTACAGCAGTTGGTATTCCTAAGGTTTCACTCATCTAGGTACCGATCAGGCTCGACGTTGCTTAACTTCGGTGATTGTACGAGAACTGGTGTTTCAACATGATGTTACCGTTAGCCACGACTCAGTAGTAGTGTTGAACATAACTCGACTCGCTTGACCAAGATCCTACTCGGAAGTCCTTCGTTTTGGCGGAAGTGACCTCACGTTGCCCCTAGCTCCTGCTGGTGTTTTTTTTTTTTTTTTTTTTCAGATTAACTTTTCCGTTGCAACCATATTCTTTAGTCAGCCCTCTGGCAAATAATGCGTATCATTGTCTCATCTGTCTCTCCATAGGTAAATGCTAAACGATCTTCCTGATGTCGTGGGTTCACAAGTAGGCATCCATGCGGACGACGTTAATATTTATCCTGCCTCAAAAACAAATTTAATGTCGCTGACAAAACTAACCTGGCCGATAGTCTAGAAAAGGACCTCCAATCGGTTGTGGACTGGGGTAGGAATTGGCTGGTTAACTTTAATGCCTCAAAAACAAAACTGTTCTCTATTACTCACCAGAGAGAACCATCCATACCTCCCATTAGAATGTCTGACGCTCAGCTTCACAAGAGCGCCTCTTAGCGGCTGCTCGGTCTCACGTTGACTGCTGACCTGAGATGAAACAAATACATTGAGTCAATTGCTTCGTCCACCGCAAGGAAAGTTGGCTCCCTGGGCTGCGCCAGGAATTTTTTCTCGCAGGAGTCGATCCTTCAAATCTACAAATCAACAATTCGCCCTTGCATGGAGTATTGCTGCCATATATGGTCTGGATCCTCTTCTGTTTGTCTCAAGGTTCTTGATAAAATCCAGAGACGGATATGCAATGTAACTGGCCCTGATCTGGCATCTCGTCTGCAGTCGCTCTCTCACAGACGTGCCGTCGCCTCCCGCTGTCTTTTTTACAAATACTTTCACGTTAACTGCTCCGATGAGCTGCTTTCGCTGGTTCCCAGACTTCATGAATTTAAGCGTTCAACTAGGCTGTCATCTCGGTCTCACCCTTTCACTGGCGAAACTGTTAAATGTAGCCGTCTCTTTTACTCCATTAGTTTCATGTCTCGAACCTCTCGCCTGTGGAAATACCTCCCCCTTTTCTTGTTTCCCTGATAGCTATAATCTCCAACTATTCAAATGTAACGTCTCCAGAGCCCTTGATATATCCCCTATTACTCTCTTTATTTTTCCTCCATCATTCCTTTCCTCTTGCTCCAACTCTCTGTAACCCCTTGCGTGCTATGTAGCTTCCCCCCTTGCTTGGGGTGAAACGCTCAAAAAAATCATAGCGATTTACGAAGCGTAGCTTAGATGCGGCACAAGTATGGCGTACTCAGTGAGGACATAATGTAATTGATCTAGCGAGACGAGCCTGTTTGCCATTAGATCACGTCGAAGTGTTTGTTTGTTTGTTTGGGTTTTATGGCATATCAACCACTGTGGGTTATTTAATGCCAAATCTAGTTTATATGAATTTTAAATGCCTATTTTGTATGGAATAAAAAACGTATAGCTGGCAACATTATTGTTTCAAAAACGTACAGCAGGCAACATTATTTTTTTACAAAAACGTATAGCTGGCAACATTATGGTTTCAAAAATGCATAGATGGCAATATTATGGTTTCAAAAACGCATAGCTGGCAGCATTATGGTTTCAAAAACGGATAGCTGGCAACATTATTGTTTCAAAAACGTACAGCTGGAATAATTTTTTTTTCCAAAAAACGTATAGCTGGCAACATTATGGTTTCAAAAACGCATAGCTGGCAACATTATTGTTTCAAAACCGCATAGCTGGCAACATTGTTTCAGCTGACAATATTGTTTCAAAAAAGTATAGCTGGCAACATTACTGTTTCAAAAAAAGTATAGCTGGCAACATCACTGTTTATAAAAAAGTATAGCTGGCAACATTATTGTTTCAAAAAAGTATAGCTAGCAACATTATTGTTTCAAAAAAAAATACATCTGGCAACATTATTGTTTAAAAACGTATAGCTGGCAGCATTATTGTTTCAAAAACGCATAGCTGGCAACATTATGGTTCCAAAAACGGATATCTGGCAACATTATTGTTTCAAAAACGGATAGCTGGCAACATTATTGTTTCAGAAACGGATAGCTGGCAACATTATTGTTTCAAAAACTGATAGCTGGCAACATTATTTTCCCAAAAACACCATCTGAGGCCTTGCTGTTGGATGTAGTTTATCGCCATACCGAGGACGCAGATGTAGTTTATCGTCATACCCAGGACGTTCAAAAACGTATAGCTGGCAACACTATGGTTTCAAAGACGCACAGCTGGCAACATTATTGTTTCAAAAAAGTATAGCTGGCAACATTATTGTTTCAAAAACTGATAGCTGGCAACATTATTGTTTCAAAAACTTATAGCTGGCAATATTATTGTTTCAAAAACGTATAGCTGGCAACATTATTTTTCCGAAAACATTATCCGTGGCCTTGCTGTTGGATGTAGTTTATCGCCATACCCAGGACGCGGATGTAGTTTACCGTCATACCCAGGACGTGGATGTAGTTTAACGTCATACCCAAGACGTGGGTAAGATCTGGAAAAACTAGGAGTTCACTATTTGCCCATAGCTGGGACCCTAACAGGTGCTACCACCTCGAGTCAAGGTGGACCTGGGAACACCAGCAATTAAGAGGTGGTTCCATGCTCCTCAAAACCTCCTGATCAGAGGCCTTGCTGTTGGATGCAGTTTAACGTCATAACCAGGACGAACGTCGAAGTGTCTATGCAGTTAAAATCGTAAGGCTGATCATGTTGCTGAATTCACTGCCGATTCGATCGGCAGTCTTTTAATTTGATGAAAGATCAGTTAGATAAAAACATTGCCGCGGCGAATAGGAAAAAAGTTTGGCAATGTATCATTTAAAAATACTTCATTGTTTAACAGAGAACAAAGGACAAAGGGTCAACCCGAGGATCAAGCTTAGGGTCAGCTTTAGGGTCCTCAAAAGTTACTCCTGAAATTAGACTTCATGATATGATTACCTTGTTGAAATCTATAATTAATTGACTTGTATTATTATAGTCATCGCTTTTCTTTTCTTCCTATTTTATTCATTATTTTTAGCGCTTTCCGTTCTTTAACGAAGTTAATTAGAAGATATCAAAAGTATTTTCGTTTTTTACAAGCTTTTTCACCAAAGTTTATTTAATGTACACGTAAGACTATTTACAATTGGTCTGTATTATCATAATATACTTCTGTTATTAGGTTGGTGCAAAAATAATGACGTAATAATGTCGTTTTTTTACGTTAAAAAATGACATTATTACGTCATTATTTTTGCACCAACCTAATTTTTTCTTTAGTTCCTTAGTATTGACTGATTGATTGGTTCGTTTTTTATGTGTTATCAACCTTTTACAGATTATTTTAAGCCAGAAAATATTTTTAGGCTGTAAGAATATTTTTTCTGGGATAATACTGATTTAGTGATACAAGTCTTATTATTTAACCCATAGTTGAGGAGAGAAGAGTATTTGCGCGCAATTGAACAGAACAACTTCAATCGGAATTTGAACACGTCTCTGCGATTAACATCTGAAGCGTTATGCATTAAACCGCGTGCATATCCATGTTTACAACACCTGGTATTCCCCAGTGGTCACCCATTTAGACACTGAACAGACTCGACGCTACTTAACTTCCGTGATTGTACGGGATCCGGTGTTTCACTTAGTTAATACGTATGTTACATCCTGCCAAAGCTTCATAAATAATGAACAATTCCGTTTTGATTGCGAGGAAAGATAGGAAAGATATACCAAAGACGCGGTTTTGTTTCCGTAATAAAAAAGTAAGAGAGAGAGAGAGAGAGAGAGGAGTGGGTAGAGGAGGCGATAATGCTCTCCTTTGTTTAACGTCTGCTTCTATAAAACGGAAACAACTGTCAATTTTAAATCTATTTTAATCATTTCACCCCTAGCAAGGCGATAATGCCATTAGGGCTCGGAGTGGGGAGTTACAGGTGTGAAAGTGAATGACAATACATTTGCGAGGAAAAATGATGAGAAAAGACAATAAAAGAACAGGGTTCAGGAAGACAGAACACAGAAGACAGCGATTGACGTTGCATTTAAAATTTTTGGAGATTATGGGTGACACGGAAGCAAGAAATCGGAAAGGAGTTCCACCGGCGAGAAGTGCGAGAAGAGAAACTATTAGAATAGATCTGACGGTTGCATCTAGCTAACAATAAAACTATGATACCTAACTGCCAATCTAGTAACACGCTTGAATTCATGCAGTCGAGGCACGAAGTAGGAGAACTCATCAGAAAATTGCTATTAAAATATTGGTAGATAAGACAGAGTGGGGGGCATGTCACGTCGGTGGGAAAGTGACTGATGTGGAGATAGTAAAGTCCTAAATCGCAGCAAATTGTCGGGAAAAGAACTTGACCTTTGCCAGTCTTTGTCACAGTATTTGCAAGTAGGTGCAACCTGATAAAGGCTTAGTAAGCGCCAATATACATAATGATTATTCTAGGTTCTGTTCAAAATTCAACAAAAATCCCCTGAGGAAGGCCGGGGCATACAACGGCCGAAATATTGTGAATGTGACAATAAAGATGAGGACAACAGTCCGAACACTGTAAATAGTGAAAATACTTTTGATGCGCACTAATATATCCTTACTTGGAATATCGACGCTATACAATCTTTTATTCTCTATTGATCTGAAACTGAGTTTTTCCAGATCTAAGTTTAGTAAGTATAGTGAAGGCCTTGTGTATTCCTGCGATAGAGCAGGAGGATGGCAGCATGCTTACATTCAAGCAGTCGAAGCACGAAGCAGCAGAACTCATCAGAAAATTGCTATTAAAATATTGGTAGATAAATCAGAGGGAGGCCATGTCACGTAAGTGGGTCAAAGTGACTGATGTCGAGATAGTAAAGACTTAAAGCACATCAACTAGTACAGATAGTATGTCAATCTGGAAAACATCTATAGCATGTGTATTGTACACCGACGAAAAGAAACAAAATAAAGGTGGCGTCTTTCGCATTGGAATCGCAATTTTCATCTTTGAGTAGCAGGGCGACAACAAACGCCCGGGAAAAAAATATGACATTTGCCAATCTCTGTCAAGATATTTGCAAGCGGCGGATGGAGAAAACTGATTCTCGGTGACTTTACTGTGCGACTCAGGAATGTGAAAGTTATATATCAACCCGTTTCAGGAAATAAACATGGGAAAAACGTCATCGAACCAATCTTCAGAAACATCAACATACAGAATGACTATTCTGGGTTCTGTTCAAAATTCAAACAAATATCACCTGAGGAAGTCCGAAGTATACAGCGGCCGAAATATTGTGAATGTGACAATAAAGTGGAGGACAACTGAAGTACATCCATCTACTGCACTAGTTTTTGTAAATAGCGAAAATACTTTTGATGCACCCTAATATATCCCTATTTGGAATATCGACGCTTTGATTCTCTACTGCATCTGGCTTTTTGCAGATCTGATATAAGCTTAGTAAGTATATTGAAGGCCGTGCGTATTCCTGCGATAGAGAGGGGGACATGAGAATGGCCATTATCCCACTGAAAGTTAAAACAGACAAACCGTCTCTACTTTCTTTTAAACATAGACTAAATAAACAACGTATAAGAAAGCGATAAGTAACTTTCGAATCTGATTGCAAGTTCCCTGTCCATTCAATCTAAAATCTCTGCGTGAAAAGATGACTACGGATCCTATTTGAGGCGTTTCTCCGAAAAACCATACAAGTTTGAATATGATCCTCCTTGAAAAGCGGTGAAAAAAACAAGCAAAAAAAAACTTAAAACCATAACAGACAGAGTGCGAACTCTCCATTAACGTATGATCAGGTTTAGTCGAACGATAGGCTAAGCCAGCCATTGAAGTTAATCCTGTTATTTTCCATTTCAATCATAGAACAAACGCTTTTAAATATGAAGTCGTATGGCCGATCGTTTTCGTCTGCTTGCAACGCGGGAATAAAACAGAGGATTAGTGGGGAATCGAGCCTTTTATAGACTTCCTCCGCGAAAAAAGTAGACACAAATATAGACATTATTATTATTATTATTATTATTATTATTATTATTATTATTATTGTTGTTGTTGTTATTGTTATTGTTGTTGTTGTTATTAATAATAATAATAATAGTAATAATAATAATAATAATAATATTAGGTTGGTGCAAAAATAATGACGTAATAATGTTGTTTTTTGCACGAACCTAATAGTAATAATAGTAGTAATAATAATAATAATAATAATAACAATAATAGTAATAGTAATAATAATAATAATAGTAATAATAATAATAATAATAATAATAATAATAATAATAATAACAACAACAACAACAAGACCATCAGGTAAGTGTATTCCCGTTTAAGAATATGAAAAAATAAGTAAATAAAAGGATTTTGAAACTGAAATTGGCTTACGCCCGTACGATCACAGAAGTTAAGCAACGGCGAGTCTGGTCAGTCCCTAGACGGATGACCGCTTCCGAATAACATGTGATGTGCGGCTGGTGTAATGATTCGTTATATTCATTTACGCTCAAAGACACATGAGAAATGTCTGAATCTGCCTCTTCACCGCCACCCCAAGTATGGATTGCTTAGAAAGGCATGTAACACTAAATGATTATCTAAAAAAAAAAAAAAAAATTTACAATGTAAAAATATTTTTCTGGCTTTAAATAATCTGCAAAGGGTTGATAAAGCGGAAAAAATGAATGAATCAAAGCCCCCCCCCCAAAAAAAAATGATGAACACGATTTACATTATTCAGTCTTTTGTCCTCATCTTTGTCGCCATATTTATTACAACGTTTCGGCCGTTGTACGCTCCGTCCTTCTTCAGGTAGATGGAATGTCGAACTGAACCCTTTATTTCGCTCACTGGGGGAGACTGTTCTAGTTCCACGTTTAATGGATGTCAGTTATCAGCTATCTCCTGTTAATTCCCCTCTCCAAGTTCTCCACTGCCGTAACCAGGTATTGAACTCACATTCTTTTGGTTCTGTCACTGGATCTAACTAACGCCTTTATCCATTGTGCCAACGTATTGTGGCGAAGTCTTTTACATAATTTTTTATTATCTGTCTATATTTCTGAGATGAGGTGTTATGTACTCTATTTACATTATTCGAACTATTGTCCTCATCTTTGTCGCCATATTTATCACAACGTTTCGGCCCTATTTGGAATACCGACGCTTTGATCCTCTATTGCATCTGACATTTTGCAGATCTGATATAAGGCCATGTGTATTTCTGCGATAGAGAGGGTGACATGAGAATGGCATTATCCCACTGAAAGTTAAAAGAGACAAACAGTCTCCACTGATAACTGATAACTGACATCCATTAAACATGGCACGTGGAACTAGAACAGTCTACCCCCGTGACCGAAATACCACCACCTGAAGAAGGCCGGAGCGTACAACGACCGAAATAAATATGGTGACAATGTAATAAATATGGCGACAAAGATGAGGACAATAGTCCGAATAATGTAAATATTGTAAATAATACCTATCAGAAATATAGACAGATACTGAAAAATGATGAAATTACAAAAAAATGTGACACTTTAAAATTGCTGTAAAACATATAATACAACCCTGGTAGCCCCTCTTTACAAGAGATTTAAAAAAATGCAGGACATGGAACTGTTTATTTACCAATGTAAATAAAACATAAACACCGTACAAGCTAAGTATTCTTTCATATTAGAATGTGTACTAAGAAAATACATCCATCTACTGCACTGCCTTAACCCAGATCTCTATACAGAAGCGACTGGTTAGCAACGTCAAATTACTATTTTCTTTGCTCACCAGTCGCTTCCTCTGTAGCTAAATGGTAGGGCACGTCAGGTCAAATGACTGTTCCGTGTAAAACACAGGTTCTACGAAATATCTCGGATATTCAGGCCGGTAAATATAATGAATACTGTTTAAAATATAGAGAGCCTTTACTTAAATAACTATATCTGGAAAAATAACGGATTATCAGAAAATAATTGTCGGACTTTCATTAATGTCATATAGGAATAAAGCGTCGCTGCCGACACTTGGGTTTGAACACGGATCGCCAGAGAGCAAGAAAAGTCGACCTCATCTTGAAATAATTAGATCACGTAACGGGTAAAGGAAATATATATATATATATATATATTAGGTTGGTGCAAAAATAATGACGTAATAATGTCGTTTTTTGACGTTAAAAATACGTCAAAAAACGTCATTGTTACGTCATTATTTTTTACCAACCTAATATATATATATATATATATATATATATATATATATATATATATATATATATATATATATATATATATATATATATATATATATATATATATATATATATATATATGATCGACTCTCCCGTCGAGATTCGACGTATGAGGGTCAAGCAGATCAGTTTCCAGGAAACCGACAGCCTGACACCGGCACATGAGATTTGATTATAGTGGGGAAGGCCTCGTGCAGGACCATCCACACTTTTTGGCACGGTGGAGTAATAGATATCGGCTTGGATTGAGGAATCGGAGAGCCGAGTTCGAATTCCAGTCGAATCCATTACATTCACTTACGTGCTAATACCCTTGGGAAAGGTATAAATCCTCTTCTTCTCCCTCCAGCTATGGGTAAATAGCAGGACAGACTGGGTTCTATAGCCTTGGATGGCAACTGGTCTAGGAGAAGGACAACTCTGAATTCAAAACCTGCGGAGGGTCGTTTGGGAACCTTGTGGCATTCAGTGCACCAGGTCTCCGTATATATATATATATGGGAATTGGCGGCGTCTGACCGAGTAATGTCCAAAGCGTTACTATTATTGTGTGTGTGTGTGTGTATATATATATATATATATATAAATATATAAGCCTGAGATAACGATATATCTATTTTATATATCAAGAAAAGTATTGGGGAAACTGTATGACAAAGTGGAAAAAGTTTACTTGTGATGCGTTTCATCCTTCAGGACTTCGGACTAAATTTGTTATGTTGGCGGGACTACAAATGCGCACGACAGAAGAATGCTGGGAATTTTAGAATTTTTACAATTGTTTTTTATCTAGTCGAATTCACTTAGAGTCTATTTTTTCCATCACTTTTGTAAGTAGGTATTTTATACTAAGAAATTTGATTTCCCAAGAATGCTGAATTGTTGTAAGAGCCAGGACGCAAATTTCCTGCAGATGACTTTGCGATTAAGGCAGTCTCTAGACATTGACGTCGTAGTGAATTATTTCTCTTTTGATCAGAGTAGCATTTTTATGTCAAAATTGTAAACCAGTCTCGTTACGGTCGGCAACCAACGTATTTAATGTATTATTTTGTAAAATGTCCCTTTTGTGTTCATATAATTTTTTATTTAGATTCCTTAAGGTTTCTCCTATGTACTTTTTGTGACATTTAAAACTTGTAAACTCCTCCTTCAGGTTTTAGGTTATTGTTTTGTTTAGTATTGACTAAGTCTTTTATTGTTTTGGCTGTAGTAGTGACAAATTTTATGTTGAGTTAGATAAATTATTTTCGATTCAAGATGTGATAGAGTTAGTTGGCATGATAATATATTTGTTTGATTCGTTGGGTTTCTCAGGACGGGCCAGTTATTTTTTTTTTTCAGTATTTTACTGGCCTTTTGTATCGCATTGGATTTAAAATAATTAGGGTGCTGGAGTGTTTTCAAGGTATTTCTCCTCTTTATGTAAATAATGCGGGCTGCATATTCCTAGTGCTCTTAAGTAGAATCCGATGATTATGCCGGATTTTATTTTGTTGTTATAATGAGAATAGAAATATATTAGATCGTTTTTGTTGGTTGATTCCCGGTGGACACACACACACACACACACACACACACACACACACATATATATATATATATATATGTATATATTATATTATATTTAGGCAGCATTTGCTGGCTAAATATAATATATATATATATATATATATGTTCATTAAGGCAAATATTAAAACAACAGATATTTTGTATCGATCAGTTTAAATGATAGGCTTTTCCAAAACTGTGTTTTGATACAATAGGTCATTTCTAATAATAGTTGTCCTAAGGAACATTTGCTGTCTAAGTACACATCACAAAATTCACTAGTTCTATGGAACCCAATTGTCTCTACCAACCCTGATGATGACATAAGAAAGTAGAAAGCTTGGACTATATTGTATTTTGCTTCCAAAATGAACATCGGAAAATTTCTGACGGAATTTCCTAGATGCCTGAGAATGAACGTTCGTAATTTGGAAAAGATGACCATTGAAATTAATCAACGCAAATTTTCTTTGGTGTTCAATAATAATAATAATAATAACAATAATAATAATAATAATATGTTTCATTAAAGACGACTGACAATGTACTGTGATTACTTTTTTATATAATTTTTCTTATATTCATAGCAGTGTTTTCTTTTCGGGACACAAAGTGCGTAAAAATTCAACAGACTCCATCCGAAACGTAATAGTAGAAATTACGAGGCTAATAACGTCATCCACATGTAAAAAAAAAAACAAAAAACAAAAAAAAAACAATTAAGAATAATGAAAGCCCTAATAATAAAAAAAGAAAAAGCTAACACTCAATAACGCTAACTAGAAACACAGCTACAATGAGCTAACTAAGCTTGGAAAATAAAACGTCTCTATAACTCTAGAAACATAAACACAACCCATACATTTATGTACAAAGTAAAAATAAAATCACCTTTGTTAATGGCTGAAAATATAGTCGAAAGCGCTCGGAATTACAGAATATTTGGGCATTTTCTACACACTTTGTGTGCAGAAAGGAAAACACTTGTACGGACACAAGATAAAATAAATACAAACCTTAAACGCAGTACTTTGAGGTTTGTCTTAAACGAAACATGTATAAAAGAGTGATCGATGCCTAAATACACAATATATATATATATATATATATATATATATATATATTGAACAATAAAAAATATTAAAAAAATTAAAATCTTCAGACACACTGGGTTGTATATTAATATTCTTTCGTTTTTATTATTATTTCATTTAGATTCCTCGGCTAGTTTCGGCCAACATGGCCATCATCAGGAGAAAAAAATTCTGCTTGCTGGTTTGTCTTAAACAGAGATACACATCTGTATCTGCAAAACTCAGAGTCGGAAAATACATTACTAAACTTTTTTTAAAATTTATATATGCACTATATATGTAATCTAAAAATATTCACTGTTCTATGAAAGGGATATAGCTTCCATTTCTTTTCTTGTCGGGGGGTACCATTTGACGTAAGTAAGATTTCTTCATCAATGCCGATTATTATTAATACTCTGTCATTATTTTAAGAAAAAATTAAAAAGAAAGCAGTGTTAACAAATCAAACTCGTCTACCTACGAGGAATAGGGTTTATAGTATTAAGAAATTCCATCCTCCACCCGTCCCTTCACAGTCGGATGTGTATCATCTCTCATTGCACTATCTCTACTGCAATGGAAAGTACTCGGACGAACTACATTCCTTGGTACCACCAGGTCTAAGGATTCGCCCTGCCACTTACATAGTAGCAAACCACCCACATTCCCTCTGTATTCCATCTGTGAGGAGTTCCACTCGAACAGCTTCTTCCCGCGAACCACTGCCCTATGAAACGGACCACAAAGAGGATATTACTGTTGCAGTTTTTGAGTACACTGATGTACTAGTGAGCCAGTCAAAATGAGCTGACTCATTTTATAGTTCACCAATAGAAGGGTTAACCAATCAGAAGGCTCAAAATATTCAATGCGACGTGTATAAAGGCAGCCATGTTTTTTTCCGAATATTCACTGCCAGCCTTTGATATCGAAGACTGAAGAATTACGGAACAGCTGTTGGTGGTATTGACGATATAGTCAGATTCAGTAGAGTGTCTGACTCGTGAGTGTTAATCTTTAACGTTGTTTCATTGAAAAGATTACGTACTGCGCTGGATTCTATATCCATAGACTATGGTGAACGTGGTCAACAATTACCCCGATCACTACAATTTTAACCTGTTCAAGTCTGGAGTCAAAAGTTATCTTCTCCTTATGTCCATATAAACTATCCCTTGGCACAATCCTCTACCGCGAGTGGCTCCGGACCTTATACAGGGTGAAACTTATATATATATATATATATATATATATATATATATATATATATATATATATATATATATCAGTGGAAATTGAGGTCAAAACCTAGAACCGACAGTCTGTTTCAGGCTAAAACTCAATTGATCAATTGCATCTGAGCATTCAACAGTTGTTTTGATGGGAATAGATGTTAATAAAGTTATTTTTATTGGTTGATTTTCGGTGGACACTAAGTTTTAAGCTTTTGGCAACTCTGTGTAACATGATGTCTAAGAAAGGTAAAGTATTTTCTTTTTATTTCGTATGTAAATTCTATTGTGTATTCAACTTTGTTTAGTTTATCTACAAGATCCAGTAACTTAGTATCACGGCATTATCAATATATCAGAAGTAATTTTAGGTAAAATGTTTTGGAAAGATGTATACTCGAGAAATTCCAAGAAAATAAATGCTATCACTGCACTGAGAGGGGATCCAATTGGTAATCCAAATTTTTGTTTGTAAAAATTATTGAAAGTGAAATAACATTGGTTGGTGATAAGACGGCAGTTTTTTTTGTTTTTTTTTTTAAATTCAACTTTGTTGAAAAACTAAGAAAAATAAATATGATTGACGAACACATGTCCATTTTAGATATAAAATAAGTTTACACTAACATTCCGATTGAAAAATGTTTAAGTCCCTTAAAAAAGCATCTAAGAAAATCATTATAAATATTAAGGGCTGCAAATTCTGAGTGCTCTTAAATAGAATCCAATGGTCATCCCGGATTTTATTTTGTTGTTATGAAGGGAATAGAAGTATATTAGTTCATTTTAATTAGTTGATTTTCGGTGGGCACTAACTTTTAGGCTGTTGTCAACTTGGGGATAACATGATGACTAAGAAAGATAAAGTATTATTTTTCGATTTCGTATGTAAATTCTATCGTGTGTTCGACTTTGCTTAATTTATCTACAAGATCCTGTTATTCAGTATTACGAGCATATATTAATAGAGCATCATTAATATATCAGAAGTAAGTTGATTGTTTAGCTGAAATGTTTTGGAAAGAAACAGAATCAAGGAATTCCAAGAAAATACTTGCCATCATTCGACTGAGAGGCGATCCCATGATAATCCGAATTTTTGTTTATATATATATATATATATATATATATATATATATATATATATATATATATATATATATATATATATTATGGCATAAAAAGCAAGATATTTTACATTATTGGCCATGATAGATTTAAAATAAAAACAAAAACACACACACCAGTCGACCGGTTTCGTCCCCTCTCATCAGAATTGTTAACGGGGAACACAAATTATGAAGAGAAAAAAAAAATAAAAAAAAATTGGAATAATAATTTGTGTTCCCCATTAACAATTCTGATGAGAGGGGACGAAAACGGTCGACTGGTGTGTGTGTTTTTGTTTTTATTTTAAATCTATCATGGCCTATAATATAAAATGTCTTGCTTTTTATGCCATAATACGTTTCTGTACTGTTTCAAACATATTTAAATATATATATATATATATATATATATATATATATATATATATATATTGCTTAAAGTATGTTAATTTTACAGTGGAATGGTGGTAACATTGGAGTTATAAGAACATAGGAATCAACACTGCATGTTGATAGACCGTTTAACGCTTTGATTCAATCTTCAGAGAAAATTAAACTTGGGTAGAAGGTCGAATTGAAGAATCTACATATAATTTATGCACATTATTTACATTATTCGGACAATTTATTACAAACGTTGTAATAAATATGGCGACAAAGATGAGGACACTAGTCCGAATAATGTGAATAATGTACATAATACCTCATCTCAGAAATATAGACATATAATTTATGGCTTAAAATTTAATGGATACTCAAATCTGAGCAGATGATCTGTTTTTATTTATTTATTAAACAGTATATTTATTTATTTCCATCTACCGGCTTGAATATTCGCGAAATCTCATTAGAAAAACCTACACTCTAACATGATGAGGAGCGCATATTTTTCTAATAAGATTTCTTGTGTATTCGTGGTGCTAGATAGAAATAAATATACTGGATATATATATATATATATGTGTGTGTGTGTGTGTGTGTGTGTGTGTGTGAAAATACACAAAATCAACGTATGAGTCACGAGCATAGAAGAGCTGACTTATATAATATATATATATATATATATATATATATATATATATATATATATATATATATATATATATATATAACAGTCACGCACACGCACACACGCAGTATATATATATATATATATATATATATGGCACGTCTGTGTGTTTTTCTATCATGTAATTAAATGCGCGCGTGGCAGGTGTTGTTATATTGAACCCTCCAAAATCTTTGATTGGGTAAAAAAGGTTAAGTTGAATAAAAGGGAAAATAAAAAAAAAAACACCTCGCAGCATATTGCATACGCCAAGTCGTTTGCTTGTAGTTTGAATGCAGCCCAATATGAGAGCCGCTGTTTTGAAAAAAAAAATCCACAAAATTAACAGTAACTGCGAAAACAATGAAAATTCTCCGAGTTTATATAGTGTACAGATGGGGTTCATTTTTCCGGAATGAAGTTTCAATTCAAAACACAATGTTTAGTTAAGACTATGAATCAACAAGAGTCTCTTTTTCTGCTTTAAGTATGATGTGGCCACAATTACTGTAGTTGACGTACGATATTCATATATATATATATATATATATATATATATGAAAAATTTATCAGAGTTAACCTGTAGAAAAAGACAATTTTTCCCCAATATCACCTTTCTTTAAAGAATTACTATTCTTCCAAGAGAACGTACCCAACTGTATCAAGAAATCAAAAGAAAAGGATTGACTCCGCCAACACAACAATAAAAACAATATTTCTACACGTGAAAATTCTTGACGTAATTTTCAGTTGACAATATGAATAAAATAGCATTCTCTAATTTCTTTTGGTTTGCTAAGGACATTTTGTTTGTTGTTAATAGTTAATTTGTTTTCAATAAATTCATTTTGTTTTTGCCTTGAAAAAGTCCACATTGGACGAAACGGGTCGGCTAACAATTTTTTTAGATTTTCTATTTTCTTTTAAATTTATATATACATATATATATATATATATATATATATATATATATATATATAGATAACAATACTCGTTTCGAAAAACCCTCGAATTTTTGATTTGCCAATAATTATTATCCCCTCCCCTTTTTGTTGAATAAATCTTTAATACCCCCCACCACCCAGGTGGTTTGTGCCTGCGTTTGTGTGGTTCTTTCTTTGGTCACATAGTATAATTTTGGCTATCGCCTATAAATATGCGTTTCCCTTTGCCTCTTTAGCCGACTTTCTCTGACGATCCGTTTAGGTGAAACCTAGGTAGGTTTGTCTGGCTCACTAGGTTTATCTATCTATCTATCTACCTATTTATCTATCTATCTATCTATCTATCTATCTATCTATATATATATATATATATATATATATATATATATATATATATATATATATAAAGAAATAGCCTTAATGGGTGCTGTATTTATGGGATAAAGTGCCCAATATCAGAGATAGAGCGTGTGTAAATATAAAAATGAAGATTGAAGTCAACACTTTTTTTACTACGTTACTTAAAAATCGAAAACTGAAAAAATAAATAAACAAAGTGACAATAAAATAAGTAAAATAAATTAACCCAAACAAATTACCAAATCACGCTCCTTAGAATAAATGAAATACAATAAATAAATAAAAAAAACAAAATCAAATAAATAAAGTAAATAATTAACAAATTAACCAACCAATATGGCCAAAATATTATTTAGACTATAAAAATCAAACCAAAAATCGGACGAAAAACAGCTATAAATGTTATATAACGATAAAAAATACTACGTTACTTAAAAATCGAAAACCGAAAAGAGTAAATAAAAATATACAGTATAATAAATAAATAATAATAAACAAGTAAAATAAATTAATCTAAATTAATCCAAATAAATAAACAAAATAACAAACAGCTCCCGATAAATTAACCGTTAGAAAAAAAACAAGTAAAGACAATCAATCCAAATAAATAAATGAAATAATAAACAAATTAAAAATTGCTCCAGCCAAAATAACAGTTAGAATAAACTACAGCAATCAACCCCAAAATTGAATAAATAGCTTTATCTTCCCAAAGCAAAACAAAACTATTAAATAAGCGATATAAACAAATTTTTACTATCTTAACAAAACACCGATAAAAATAAATAAATATGTATATAAGATAAGAAATAAAAAAAAGAAATAAAAATGAATAAAAACAAGCAACTAAATTAACCCAGATAAATAAATAAACAAATAAACGACTTCCGGCAAAATAACCGCCAAAATAGTCTACACACAATGTACAACTGACCAGTATATATAAATAGCCGAGAAAAAAAAGCAACACTCGTGGCCTGACGGTTGCGTCTAGCATGAAACAGCTTGTCGCCTCTCAATGTTGACTTCAATGTTGACTTTTATATATACAGGGTGTCCATAAAGTTAGTGTGCACTTTCAAAAATTTTGTAAGTTTATTTGTATTTGTGATAGACATAATTTGTGCAACGGATTAGAAAGAAGTAAATCTATATTTTCTAAGGTTTTATTGAAATTTTATTTAAGTTTCCACATATTTTCCATCATTTGCTAATAATGGGTAATACGATTTTGCAGTTCACGGAAAACATTTGCCAACTGATTTACAGTAATGCCTAAAATCACAGTTATTTTAGCTATACTTAAAACTTGCGAATGCTGTTTTTTTATCTCTTGAATTTCTTTCACCGGTATATTATATCTATATTTTGTATCTACATTTTATAAAAGGCTTATGTAGACTATCTTATTTTAATATATATATTTACTATATAGATCAAAGCGCTATAAAAAAAAAACATCTATCTAACCACAATTTACAAGAACTCTTACGAAAAATTCTGCGAGAAAATACTAAAATTGTATATAATCACATTATCAGAAATATATCGCTATAAGAGAGGCCTTGTATATTAAACATCTCTTTCCTACTATCAATCTCACCTTATTTAGCAGTGTTGTGTTGAATTTATTTTTTTTTTTTTTAAATAAAAAGACTCTCCCTCGAATTCCGGCCGTGCTCAACACACAAAGGCTCGTAATAAACTCCCCTACAAATAGTGAAAACAACACCAAAAATACATCTTAAACAGTCAAAGCATGAAGAGATATTAACAAAATCTAAAACTAACCCCCTTGAAAATGATTAATTTGGCAGAAAACGCTTGGGACAATGGACAATTTTTGCACTTACTCTCACCAAACAGAAAAATATAAGAACGCGGGAAAAACTAAATAGAAATTAAATTCCCATTGTCTGTTATATTTAACGAAAGAAGTTTAAAATAAAGGTTCCTGCACAAATGCATATATATATATATATATATATATATATATATATATATATATATATATATATATATATATATATATATACACATATATATATATATATATATATATATATATATATATATATACATATATCGGTTAGAGCTTATAGTTGGTCCAACGAGAAAAAGTGTATATTTTAAAAAGAAGATAAACCGCAAACGTTTTTAATTGAAATATGGATTTTTTTAAATTTTAAAATATATATTATACTCTATTTTCCATAATTCTGCTACACGGGTTTCTGGTGTCGTGACCTTCTTCAAGCAAAGAGTACTTATTTACACATTGTAATTGTCTATTTGGTATATTGGTATTATTTTAAATTTACCTTGATTACATTTGTAGATGTGTTGTGATACAAAGAGTTTTCTGTTATCGGGTAATTTGATGCTATTTTTGTGAAGGGAAACTCTGTGGTTTCTATTTACAGAAATTGCAAAAAAAATTTTGACCTGTTTAACAAGAATGTCAATCTAAAAAATATACTAAAAACAACTAAAATAATTAAAAGCAAACGCCAATCAAAAACCTGAAACACATATTAACATCATCCAACTTTAACCAAGACACAATACAGGGGGGTCACATAATGCAACAAAAAAGATGTGGTGTTTATGACGGCATTATAGAAGGAAATTCCTATACTTTTGAAAACCTCTCAAAACATTCATAATAAATAAAAATTTAAATGAAACTTCAAAAATTTGATTTATGTACTCAAATGCACAAAATGCAAGAAGTCATATATAGGTATCAGCAAAACAACAAACCACAGAGTTTCCCTTCACAAAAGCAACACGAAATTATCCGACAGACCTGAAAGAAAAGTATTCATATATAAATATAAGACGGAGTGCAGATACACGACAGAATAGACGGGATGAGATGTAGCAGAGGAATTGACATTAAATCGATAGCATTTGGAAGATAATGCTGGAGATTAATACCGACAACTGCTGGAAAAGTTAGAGACCAGATTTTGGAAATGAATTGTGTCTGTAGGCTGGAGACCAAAGTTCTTTGATTGGATTATTAAACTGACAACCGTTCACCAGTCACGGGTACTGCTGACTTTGTTGCGATATGGTGTGAATAAGACTGCCACTTAGTATATCACAAGTAAAAGAACAGTTAATTTTTAGATCAATTTCGATCAGCTCTAATTTTTGATGACTGTGTTACGGCCACATCACGTTGAAACACCAGTTCCCGTACGATCACCGATGTCAAGCAACGTCGAGCCTGATCAGTACCTAGATGAAAGACCGCTTGTGGATATCAGGTACTGTAAGTTTGGAAATGAATGTTGTGTAATGGATAACAGGTTGGAATTGGTAATCTGAGAACCGAGTTCCAATTCATGCTGGGTTCATTATATTCCCTTACGCGAAAATATATTATATATTTGAGAAGGTATGGATCTATCTCGTTTCCCCCCAGATATAAGTTAATTAGTAAGATTTGTATCATTAAACAGTTATTTTCTTCCTTTGCAATAAATCTTAGAATTTAAAATAAAATCTGGCTTTACATAACTTGCTAAGGGTTGATAAAGCGTAAAAAACAAATAAACTAGCCAACCTACAAATCCTAATACATTCTACAAACAATACGCGTGTTATTATTTACAATATTTACATAGCAAGTTCAGTTAACCATTGATGGGAATTCCAGAAACTATAAACAATTTTTTTCTATCCTTTGCCAGCCGCAATGATGGAGAAAGCATTACCTCGAACCATCACCAGTGAGACACGCTGCAAGAGCCACTCCGTTTCGCGAGGCTCGTCGCTTAAACGCCATCGAACTAGGGCCAATAACCCCTGAAGTCTCCACTGCCACAGGAGTAAAAAAAAAATCCATCAGCAAGAGAACAATATTTAACTTTTTTTTTTTCATCTTTGCGTCCCGGGCGATGGACCCCGGCTAAACTGCGGGCCTGGTCAAATTACCGGCCGAAAATGTATCCGCACAGGTCGCCTCCCAAATCAACGACTTACACATTATAAAAGGGAAAATGGTAATGCCATCCGGCCGCTTTCCATCAACACGGTCGAGGCTTATGAGTTGGATTTGGGAGGGGAACCCAGCTGCATCCAAACCTCTTTTGAGGATGTCGTTTATTGCTGCATGCCGTGGAAAGCGGCCGGCACTCCGACGACAGGAGAGAGGATGCAAACCAAACTCATCGATGGAGGCTCCATATCTGCATCTCTGACGCTCACATTCCGACTCCGACTCCGACCCGAGTGCACGCATCATCTAGAAGGGTACTGATAGATGAAGAGGGCACTGCGTTGAGGCAGGCGCCACTACTCGGTTGTGAGGCAGATAGTAGACAGGCGAGGCGATGCTGATCCAGAGAGAGCCTCAAATTAGTAAAGTTGGCCTCGCATTTTATTTTATCCCAGCTTTTTTGTTTTGATGTGTCTAGTGGGATAGAAAGTATTTCTTAGGCCCAGACGCCGCAAGCTTGTTCGAAAGAACTACCCGAGAAACACTGAGACGATCCACCAAGTTTGCACTGGACTGTTTTCCTCATCTTTGATGCCATATTCACGTTTCATTCATTTTACACTCCGACCTTCGTCAGGTGATTGGAATTTCGAACCGAACCATTTATTTAGGCCACCGAGGTAGATTGTTCTAGTTCCGCGTGCCATGCCTCTTCCGGATGCCCCAGTGATCTCCCTTTAACTCAACTCTCCAAGTCTTTGTTCACCACTGCAGTAACCAGATATTGAACACTCAACTGTCTGTCAAGTCATTTGATCCAACCAACGCTTTTATCGACTTTATAGACAGAAACCTGTTAATGTTTAAAAAAAAAAAAAAAAAAAGATGTAAAAAAAAAAAATATGTTTCATATACTTTCAGTACGCAGGCGATCACGAGTCTCCACGGCTTCTTCTCTTTTTCTGCTCTTAGTAATTCCTATTCCTTTACAATCCCTTTTTCCCCATGTGGTACTTATTGCCTTATCTTGAAAACTGTCTAGAATATCACAAAAAAAGAAATCTGAGAAAAATGAATGGGGCTACATACCAAAATGTTGGTTTCAAGCGCAAGAAACTATTTAAAGAAGCTGGCGCCGGAAAAAAAAGAAACTTTTAGGGGGTGCTTACCTACTTCACTCCATAAAGGACAATAATTCAAAATACAATTGTGTTACGGCCCTTGTCCGCTAGCTGGACGCGGCACTTCCGAATTCAATATGGGGATAAGCTGAAATGCACGTGGAACTCATGGTTTAAATCCAAACAAATCCTTGCTGTTCTAAGGTAGTATATGAAATAAAGTTATTTTATTATGTGTAACAATACATTTGACTTTATTTTCATTCGTTTTTGTTAATTCCAACAACCCAGGATATAACAGAAACCCAGGCAGAATATCTTTAAGCAAGCAACAAAAAGAGAAACTTAAAAGTTAGAAAATGAATTCAATAGCAAGTTTTGATGGTGAATGTACATCTACATTGGATAGGCTTGATGGCTAGTTTAGATGCTGGATCTTTTATGGATGCCGTTAACCGATGCAACTTTGAAGAAGACAGAAACAGAATTTAGTAATGTTGTAAGTATTGTAAGTAGTAACATTCCCCTCAAAGTCGGTAGTGTTAATATCTATGCAGATAATTATTTAAAGTAACTGGACAAGAATTGTTGTTTTTGTATAGTAACTGTCACAATCAAGAGGCTTAAAGGTAAATATAACATTTCTACAAGACAATCACGTGACGCTTTATCTGTGAGATAGTGGTTGTAGAGGAGAAAATAATTCATCACATACAAGGCCACCGATTTTTTTTTTTTTTTTAAATATTTCCTGAGTTGTTTCTGTTCACTTCGTTTAGTTTTGAATTTTCTCTTGCAATGGATTTTCCTATTCCTGGCTGCATCTTTTTACAAAATGTTTACTCTACCGCTCATACATCATCAGCTGTTCTGGAAATGGACCCGAAACGGCGTCTATGTTCCAGATGATCATTGTGGGGATATCGGTAAAATAACTTTAATCTAATCTGTTATTTTTTTTATTTTATTTTCATTTTTTATTAGAGAAGATTTATTTGGGATCGATTTTAACTGAGAACTATATTTCTTCATTTTTTGTTTTTTTTTTTCACTGTAACCGCAATAAACAGTTGGCGTCATTGGGCGTCAGTTGAATGCCGCCATACGAAAGCAATTATTTCATTGTTTTTATCGAGTTAGCTAGCTAATCAGTCCCTTCATCAATTGAATACCCAAAACCCATGGAACAAAGCCGTCTGCTATACGTTAGCCAAGCGAGAATAATCTTTTTTTATTGCGCCAAAAATGGGAGGGAGTTTTTTTTTTCTTTTCTTGTTCTGAATTAAATATAGGAAAAAAGATTTTAAAAGCAAAATTCGGCACATTTGATGTGCCTACTGAGCGTCCATTTCTTTTTGTTATTCTTTTTTTTTTCTAGAAGAAAAAGAAAAAAAGAAAGAAAGGACAGACCTGTCTGGATCCGATGAGATTAGGGAATAAAGGACTTCTTTTTTTTTCTTCTTTTTAGTTCATCCTATTTAGCTTTTAAAAAGGCTTTATATGAAAAGTAAAAACAAAATCAAATATATCTTATTTTATTCATGAATTAATATTATCACATATATCACACAATTAATGCGCACAGGAATGTACAGGGATCCCACAATTAATGCGCATTCGATTAATGCGTTTTCGATTCGTTCGCTAAAATTTTTATATACCAAAATTCGATTAATTCTTGCATAATTCTCAATTAATGCAGTAAAGCATTCTTCAAATTTAATCAAAGTAATTGAAAAATTGATTTCTTTATAGTTACCGATGTACAAATGAGCCACACTAATCAAACTATTCCTGAATAGTGATTTCCTAAGCATATGTTAGATGTGGCACAAGGCCGAAAGTACGGAGTACCCAGTAAGGATCGAACTCCCTATTCAGTCGTAAATGATCAAGCGAGAGAAGTTTGCTAATCATTACACCGTGCCGAAGTGCGCCTAAATGATTTTCTAAGTGTATTTTATATGTGGCACAAGGCCGAAAGTTTGGAGCATCAAGTGAGTCCTGAAATCACTTTTCAGTCGTTACTGATTTAGCGAGTCAAGCTTTCTATCCAATACACTATTCCAAAGTTCCTAAATGATTTCCTTACCTTTCCAAAAGCGTGGAGAACCCAGTGAGGATTGAACTCACTATTCAGTTGTAATTGGTTTAGTAGCACAAGCTTGATAACCATTACATTACGTCGAAGTGCCCTGATGACTTCTTTAAATTATATGTGGCACACAGCCGAAAGTGTGGAACTCCCAATCAAGATAAGAATTCACTGCTCAGTCTTAAATGATTTCGTAACACAAGATTGTTAGTCATTACATTGCGCAAAAGTTCCCAAATGCTTTCTTTACTTCAAATGCGGCACAAGGCCGAAAGTGTGGAACACCCAGTCAGAATAAAACTCACTACTCAGTCATAATGGATCTAGCGAGACAAGCTTGCTAACCATTATCCCCACCGAAGTTCCCAAGTGATTTTCTAAGGGTAGCTTCGATATATCACAAGTATGGAGGACCCTGTGAAGATGGAACTCACAAGTCAGTCGTAAATGATGTAGTAAGACAACCCAGGTAGCCATGACATCCCGTCCAAGTTTCCATATATTAGTATATGTATGTATGCATGGGGATTTTCTAAACTTAGTGTATATATATATATATATATATATATATATATATATATATATATATATATATATATATAATTATTTATTTAAAAAAAAATTTATAACATAAATATGTTATATATATATATATATATATATATATATATATATATAGATATATATAGATATATATATAGATAGATATATATATATATATATAGATATATATATATATATATATATATATATATATATATATATATATATATATACACACTATTTACATTATTCGGACTATTGTCCTCATCTTTGTCGCCATATTTATTACAATGTTTCGGCCGTTGTATTCTCCGGCCTCCTCCAGGTGGTTGGAATGTCGAACTGAACCCTTTATTTCGCTCACTGGGGTAGACTGTTCGAGTTCTCCGTGCCATGTTTAATGGATGTCAGCTATCAGTTATCTCCTGTTAATTCCCCCTCTCCAAGTTCTCCACTGCTTTAACCGGGTATTGAACTCGCACTCTCTGGGTCCTGACACTGGTTCTAACTAACGCCTTTATCCCATTCCGATTTATTGCTTCCCCGATAACTACTGTCTTCAAAAGTTTAAATGCAACGTCAATCGCCATCTTCTGTCTTCTGTACCCTGTTTGTTTTTTGTCCTTTTCTCAATCCTTTCCATTGTTCTCATTCTATTTCATTCTCATTCTTATTCTTATTTGCCCTGTATGCCCTTGCGTCTTAGTGGCATTATCGCCTTGCTTAGCTTAAGACGATTATAAAACTGTATTCATGTATTTTTTGCGTATGACATAATTTGTGTTTCTGTGTCTATCTGACCGATTGTATGTAACTATGTATGTATTTGTGTGGGACTATGTCTGTGCGTTTGCTTCTGGGCGTGTGTGTGTTCTTGTGTCTGCGCAATAGTTCTTATGTATGTGTGCGTACAGACTTGTGTGTCTGTAATTGTGTGTGTGTGTGTGAGAGAGAGAGTTTGATTTTATCTGTGTATGTACATGCTTTGAGTATGACTGTGTATGCGCATTTTGTTGTTTGTGTGTGTATCCTTGTGTATGTGTGGGTACTAGTTCTTGTGAGTGTGTTTGCCTCTGTATGTAAGTATGTTCCTTTGAGTGCGGACTTGCGTATCTTGTTGCTTGTGTGAGAAAGAGAGATTGAGAGTATGTATGTACGTGCGAAACTATGCATACCTGTGTCCTTCTTTGTGTGTGTGTGTGTGTATTTTGTGTGTGTGGAGCTGTGTGTGTATGTGTTTCGTGTGCGATTGTGCTTATCTATGTGCGTAAGTAAATAATGTAAATATTCAAAGTGCTTAAAACAAATGAAATCGATAGAACGCAAAAGAGACAGTAAACAGGATGTTCAAAATGGCGTCTTTCGTTTGGTGGAATTCGCTGAACGAAGATGCCAAGTGGATCAGTCAATTCTTGAGATATTTTTATTTGACTCTTGTGGTTCAATGTTTGCAGAAAAGGAAATCGGCGCGACAATGTGGAGAGTGGTACGAAATGTGAGAAGAAACACCCGGAAGGAAATAAGCTGAATTATGAAAAATAAAAGCAATGACAAACGATATATATATATATATATATATATATATATATATATATATCGTTTCTGTCATGGCTTTTATTTTTCATAATATATATATATAGGGCATCGATCGCTTAAATATATATATATATATATATATATATATATATATATATATATATATATATATATATATATATATATCGTTTCTGTCATTGCTTTTATTTTTCATAACATATATATATAGGGCATCGATCGCTTAAATATATATATATACATATATATATATATATATATATATATATATATATATATATATATATATATATATATATATATATATCGTTTCTGTCATTGCTTTTATTTTTCATAATATATATATATAGGGCATCTATCGCTTAAATATATATATATACATATATATATATATATATATATATTGTTTCTGTCATTGCTTTTATTTTTCATAATATATATATATATAGGGCATCGATCGCTTAAATATATATATATATATATATATATATATATATATATATATATATATATATATATATATATATCGTTTCTGTCATTGCTTTTATTTTTTATAATATATATATATAGGGCATCTATCGCTTACATATCTCGCTTCTTCCTGTACGTGTAGGCGCAAGCATACTATTTTACTTGTTTGCCCTTGTATCTGTGTTGGGATATATATTTTTGTATATGCAAAATGTGTGCACCCACCGTCTGTGTCGATAGGCACATGTGCTACATGTTTTATTCTCTCTCTGTAAACGGATGCGAATGTGTGCATTGATGTAGGCACATATGTGTATTTATCTGTGTATATAGAAAATGTGTATGTATGTATGTATAAGGATTAGTATACGTTCTCTGGTTCTCCTTTCCTTTCTCCTGTTCCTTTCTTTTTCCCTTTTCTTTGTTCCATTCTTGAAAAATCACCTCCCCTCTCTTCTCCGGTGAATAAGAGGTCAACGCTACTATTATCGCATCTCCTAGAGACATATACCTCTCTCCTTCCCTTCCTATTTTGTGGAACTATCTTAAAATACAACTTCCGTTAATCTTGTTTTTCGTTTTTCGATTGATTTCTGGAAAAAATTTTTGATATCCATTCATTGTTTTGAAACTGCCAGAACTGACGAAGCGAAATCGAATTATCGATTTTGCAAAATAAAATATTACCATGGCTTTCTGAAGTCTCCGATTTGTTAATTAATTATTACTTGCTTTGTTTACTAGATTGAGCTCTCGGGATTTATATCCTCCCTGGAATTGTCCAAACGGATTACCAATTAACTATTAACTTTATATATATATATATATATATATATATATATATATATATATATATATATCCGAAATATTTTGGCCGCATTTTTTCATTAAGACAGGTTTCATTAAATAGTTTAGACAAGTTCCGTCTACTTATTTTCCATAAGCTCCTCCAATATTCGCGAATAAACCTTTTTGTGCGCTTTTTAATTCAGAGAAATCCTCGTTTAAAATATCTCCATACTCTTTCACGAAAAGAATGAACGCAAAGTAAAAATTCTCCTAGCTATTTATTTGAAAAAATTGAAACCAAAACTCAATAAAATTAATTACGAATACTCCACAAACATTTTAAAATGTGTACAATAGATCTTTTTTAAATATTAGCGCTTGTTGTTAATAGTTTTTCCTTTATCTAGGAAGTACTCAAATCTGGGTTTTTTTCCACAGCATACCTAGTTATCTCCTCTTAAACAGTGTCCGTCACCCAAGCCACGACCCAGCGTTCCTGACTCTACATATAAAAATGGTAATCTTAGAATGACCACAACAATTTTTGTCCTTCACATCCATGAACACTAAATACTTACTCTATATTTAACAATACCATGATGATGACATTATGCTATGTCGAAAGTACTCAGAATAAATGCAATATGAGCCAACACGGTGATTTTTTACTCTCGTCTATTAACAACGGCACCAAAACAATATTTTTTTTTTACCGCAAACAGACGCTAAATTTCCGATTCTAATCTTTGGTCCACGCCATGAAACAAGAAATACAAAATATTTAACCGAAATTTCGAACGTCCTAGAAAGAATTAATAAAAAAAAGATACTTTGGTCTTTCTTCTTAATAATGACATAAATGTTTTAACACTGATATTTTGTTTTTATCAAGTCTGGAGCTTTTTCTCATCATGTGAGGCTCTTATTTTAGCGAAGTTTTGGAGGTACCTCTACAAAATTGATCGAGAAAAAACAAACAAACAAGAAAAAGCCCAGATTGATAGAAAAAATAAGAAAGACCAAATTTATGAAGAAAGAAAGAAAGAAAGAAAGAAAGAAAGAAAGAAAGAAAGAAAGAATGGTTAACTGTATGCAGAAAGAAAGAAAGAAAGAAAACAGGAAAAAGCTTAATTAATAGAGAAAGTAAGAATTACCAAAGGGAGAAATAAATAAAAACGAGGAAATGGATGAAGAAAGAAAGAAAGAAAGAAAGAAAGAAAGAAAGAAAGAAAGAAAGAAAATTTAAAACACGTTAGTTAAGTTCAGGGATAATTTATATGGATAAGAGAGGAAGACAACGGTTAACTGTAGACGTGAATAGTTTAAGATTGTAGTGATCAGGGAAACACCTCTTGTTCCACAGGGCAGTGGTTCGCGAGAAGAAGCTGTTCGAGAGGAGCTTACTTCTCACACATCATTTTTTTTTTTAAAATAAAGTTCAACTTGTACAAGTCCCGAAGGCCACTCTAGGTAGAACTTTACGTTAAGGGGTAGTTTATGTGTATACAAAGGGAAGATAACAGTCAATTCTAGACTTGAACAGGTTAAGATTGTAATGATCAGGGAAACATCCTCTTGGGAGTCATTTCCACCGGGCAGTGGTTCGCGGGAAGAAGCTGTTCGAGTGGAGCTTACTTCTCACCCATCATTTACACACACACACACACACACACACACACACACACATATATATATATATATATATATATATATATATATATATATATATATATATTTAATAAAGTACACCTTGTACAAGGCTTGCAGACCAGTCGAGGTAGAGACGTTAAAGGATAGTTTATATAGATAGAGGGGTGAAGATAACGGTTAATTCTAGACGTGAATAGGTTAAGATTGTAGTGATTGTGGAAACATCCTCGGGGATCCTCTTTGCCGTCTGTTCCACAGGGCAGTGGTTTGCGGGAAGAAACTGTTTGAGTGGATCTTACTTCTCGCCGGTGGCAACGAACTGAAGAAGAAGAAGAAGAAGAAGAAGAAGAAGAAGAAGAAGAAGAAGAAGAAATAGGAATGTTGAAGAGTGAAAGAAGAAAAGGAATGAGGGAAAGGAAACACCAAGAAGAAATAGGAATGTTGAAGAGTGAAAAGGAAAAAAAAGGAAATAGAAAGAAGAAGAAGAAGAAATGGAAATTTTGAACATTGAAAAATGATGTAGGAGAAACGGGAGAAAAAAGAAAGGAAGGAAAGGAAATTGAAAGAAGAAGAAGAAGAAGAAGAAGAAGAAGAAGAAGAAGAAGAAGACGAACAACAACAACAACAACAACAACGACAACAAGAAAAAGAAGAAATGCAAAGAACGGACGACAGTAATAAGAAAAGAGAAGAAGGGGATAAAAAATGAATCAGTTCTGCAGATGAAGGAAAAGAAGTGAATGAAGGAAAAAATAAATAACGAAGAACAGCCCACAGTGATTAAAAAGAAGAAACAGATAATTTAGGGGAAAAAGTGAAGATGAAGAAGAAGCGATGACGAAATAGGGAAAGATGGCGGAGAGAAGAAGAGGTTAAAAAGAAGCAGAAGAAAAATGATAAAAAATTGAAGAGAAAGAAAGAAAAAATACAAGAAGGAAAACTAGCTGATAAAAAATGGCAAAGAATAAAGACGTAAAAAAAGAAAAAAGAATTAATAACAAAACGCCAGGAACAATTCGACGCTGGACAAAAGATAGAATTTGAAAATATTCGCAGAAAAAAAAAAAAAAAGAACAGTGTCACTATAAATAACATGCGTTGTAAACACATTGTATCAAATAATATTAATGCAACTCAGAAAGCATCCATCATATATTTTTTACATATAAATCAAAAGCGACATTAAAGGTTTTCAGCTACGCTTGATTCGCTCTTTTGGTCCCAGAAGAAACTGCAAAACGAGGATTTTTAAAATGGCGGATATAAAAGTGACAGCGTCCACAACAATTCATTCATTGATTTCTTTTATCTCTTTTATTGCATTTTATTTAAATGTGGAAAAAAGATCTAGACCTATAGTTTTAAAGAATTATATTTCCTTCAAAATAATATCTTTATAACTGATGTATTCTGACAAGCAAATATCATTTGTATATTCAAGAAACGTAGGGCAGTACAAGACAACGTCCTATCAAATCTATTCAACGGAAACATTTGTTATAATCTCATCTTGTGGGCAAGAAATACAAATTTTGGTTATACAGGGTGTCTCAAAATAATGTATACAGTCTTAGAATCGTTATAACTTATTCAATTTATGTATTTTGACTATAAGATTAATACAAGAGAAAGAATACACATTTAA
>OZ010600.1:57480652-57513152 GCA_963932145.1 Acanthosepion lycidas | reverse complement strand
TGGGTTAGGTGTGAAAAAGTATTTGTTGTTAACATTCTTTTTTCATTCAGTTTTTCCATTTACGAGTCCTTTTTTAAAGCTGATCGTTTTGTGTTCATTTTGTTTAGTTCTTTTTTCGTAACAGATTTAATAATTTAGTATAGAGCTTAGAAAATTTCGCAGTGTGAGATAGGCAAGAAATAAGGCATGTAGCAACATCAGCACGGCAAAGGGCACTCATTTAAAGGCAAGGAAGGGCAAAAATATTTTAAGTCAAGTGATAGCGATTGCTGTATGAGTCGTACGATTTTTGAATCAAGCACGGGCAACGCAGGTCCATGCTGCTAGTATATATATATATATATATATATATATATATATATATATAGAGAGAGAGAGAGAGAGAGAGAGAGAGAGAGAGAGAGAGAGAGAAAGAAAGAGAGAGAGAGAGAACATTCTTTATGTCGATTTTTTTATTTTGACATTAAAGGGTTAGTTAGTAATTGCAGAGAATTTGTATGCGATAATTTCTAAAATTAAAGCAACTATTCTCCTGGTACAACCGAGAAAGATATAAGAAATCTCATTGTCTTGTCACTTCTTACTCTGGCAGTGAAACTCAGAAAAATTGCAGAAGTAGTTGTAATAAATATGATTAACGCAATGATTGCCTTAAAACAACTATGGTATTATCTAATGAGTAATGTTATCTGTGGGGAAACTCCAGAATTCACTGTCATATAGGAAGATCAATATTACATAGTAATTTCCCACTTTGTTTAATCTATGCAAGGCACCTTTTGCTATCTCAATATACAATCCCGATTTATGACATATTTTTCATCCTTTGTTAAAACATTTCTCAGGTATTTAGACTTCTGTGCTTCGTGGATTGTGACATCTCTAATTTCATGAGCTTTTTCTAATTCAATCTTTGTCAATCAGTTTAAAAACGTTATGTTTTTTTAACAATTTTCCCCCAAGCAAGGCGAGAAAGCCACTCAGACGCAAGAAGTTACTGATTGTTAGAGAATATGAGAACAACTACCATTAAGGAGAGAGGACAATACAAGAATAAGAATTAAGAAGACAGAAGATAACTATTGACATAGCATTAACATTTTTGAAGATCAAAGACATTAATGCAAGGGGTTACTGATTGTTAGAGAATATGAGAAAAAACTACTATAAAGGAGAGAGGACAATAAAAAAACAAAAATTACGAAGATAGACGATAACCATTGATATTGCACTTAAAATTTTGAACATCAACGTTGACTGGAAAGCAATGTTCAGTGTCTTCTTACTCTGGCAGCGAATCAGCCGGCAATTTCAGACCATTTATAGACGATCCCTAGATGGCCACGAATACAATTAAAACAACGACTGCTCTGGAACGATCGACTAGAAATCGCGTGAGAAATGTTTTTTCTCCTGTGTCTTCTTACTCTGGCAGTAAATCGACCGGCAATCAAAGACCAATTGTAGACAAGACGATTCCGAGATGGAGTTGAATTCAGTTAAAACAATGGCTGCTCTGGAACGTCCGAGGAGATATATCGTGAGAAATTCCTTTGCCCAGGGTTTTCTTACTCGCCTGCCAGGGAATTAAATGCCAGCGAAAGCCATGATTTTCCCCGAACATCTGAACAGATGAAATGACGACATGCAAAAAAGTAGTTTGGTCCTAATTAGTCACAACAATCACGGTAAATCAGCATTGGTATTTTTACGATGTCTGTCCAGAAATCTACTGTAGAAAACAATAAAGTGAAGCCAATCTGAGAAAGAAAAGAAATAAACTTTCGTCCTTTTTACGTAAGTTGACTTATTAAGAATGACGTAATCTTAGTTCATTGAAATTGACGACGTGATTATTTATTTCCAAATTCTTTCTCCTCCTATTACATTGAAACTTTTATATGTTGGTTGATTTTATGATATCTCAACACTCAGGATTTAATATAGAAATCAATTTTTTTTTCTTCCTTTATTATATTTGAGTCTGTATGAATTCAATTGGTTCGTGCATTTGTAAATATATCGATTTAATGGGTCATGAAACATGTCTAAATATTATACACGCACAGCCAATTTAAGAACCGTGTAAGCATCATATACGATTTCAAGATTTTACTAACATAGTGCGAATGATGACGCTTTTATCTTGTACGTAATAAGACAAGAGAGGCCATTGATTGGCGGGAACTTTATACAAAGAAGAATTCTTAGTTCTTGTTTTTATTTTGCCTGTAAGCGCATTGGTTTATAACATTGTAATGCAAGATGCATCGAATTAATTCAGTAATGAAATGATTTAATCAGCTCTCCCTTACACGACAAGGGGGTGAACTAATGAAGAACATTCAAAAATGAAAATAAAAAAGTGTTTATCAAATGGCGTGATAATGGTTGTGAAAGAGAGAGAGAAAGAGAGAGAGCGTGAAGGGAAAAGAGAAATAGAAAGACTTGTAAAATACGGCAAGAGTGCGTTGAGGCTGGAGGAAACACCTAACCGTTTGCTCTCCTAAGAACTAGGAAGGGAAGAGAAGAGAAGAGACGGGAGGAAACAAAAACAAACAAAAAAAAACACTGCCTCAGAAATTACAACACGGCTGTTGGCACTCAACTTAAAGAAAAAAATGTCCACAGGAACGACTTCATAATATACCGGGTCTCGCCAACATCTCACCCCTGATTGCTGGTTTCTTCGTTGCTTTTATTGACAGGACAGTTGACAGAAACCCGGATCTGGGCAATTTGCAGTGAGGCCTGTATCGGGACATGGCAAGCTGTTCTGCTGCTAACGGGGGAAAATCCGGATATGATCTGTTTTCACAAAAGCGTTCGCCAAAAGGTTCGTGAGAAAGATAAATGCAGAAAGGTTGGGACGGAAAGAAATTGGATAATTTGATGAAAAGTGTGTGTGTGGGGGGATATTTATTAGAGAGATAAGTATATAAGAAAAATCAAAAGACAGAAGCACTGAACAATCCAAAAGAAAGAAAACACAACGGTGAATTAAAAAAGAAAATAACGTGAATTAGAAAACAGAAAAAAGAAAGAAAAATAAAGACTGAAATTATATATAAATAAATTAATAAAGAAAGACGATGAAATCAAAATAAAATTACAAAAGTAGACAGTAAAGTTAATTAGAAAGAAAGATAGAAAGAGATTGAAAGAATGTATAGAAAGAAAGAAAGAAAGAAAGAAAGAAAAAAGACAAAAGACAGTAATGTCAAAATGAAAAAGACTAAAGTGAATAAGAAAGAAAGAAAGAAAGAAAGAAAGCATACATAATGAAAAAAGAAAGAAAAAGAAAGTAAGACGGTAAAGTCAAAAGAAAATAAAAACAAAGACAGTAATGGGAATTAGAAGCAAAAAAAAAAGAAACAACTAACTTAAGACGTACACATATATAAAGAAAGAAAGAAAAAAGAAAGAAAGAAAAAAGAAAGAAAAAAGAAAGAAAAAAGAAAGGAAAAGAAGGAAAGAAAAAAGAAAGAAAGAAAAAAGAAAGAAAGAAGGAAAAAAGAAAGAAAGAAGAAAAAGAAAGAAAGAAAGAAAAAAGAAAGAAGGAAAAAGGAAAAAAGAAGGAAAGAAAAAAGAAAGAAAGAAAGAAGGAAAAAAGAAAAAAGAAAGAAAGAAAGAAAAAAGAAAGAAAGAAAGAAAAAAGAAAGAAAAAAAGAAAGAAACAACTAACTTAAGGCGTACACATATATAAAGAAAGAAAGAAAAAAGAAAGAAAGAAAAAAGAAAGAAAGAAAAAAGAAAGAAAGAAAGAAAGAAAAAAGAAAGAAAAAGAAGGAAAGAAAAAGAAGGAAAGAAAAAAGAAAGAAAGAAAGAAAGAAGGAAAAAAGAAAGAAAGAAGGAAAAAAGAAAGAAAGAAAGAAAGAAAAAAGAAAGAAAGAAAAAAGAAAGAAAGAAAAAGAAAGAAAGAAAAAAGAAACAAAGAAGGAAAAAAGAAAAAAGAAAGAAAAAAGAAAGAAAGAAGAAAGAAAGAAGAAAGAAAAAGAAAGAAAGAAAGAAAAAAAGAAAGAAAGAAAGAAAAAAAGAAAGAAACAACTAACTTAAGGCGTACACATATATAAAGAAAGAAAGAAAAAAGAAAGAACGAAAGAAAAAAGAAAGAAAGAAAAAAGAAAGAAAAAGAAGGAAGGAAAAAAGAAAGAAAGAAAGAAAGAAAGAAAGAAGGAAAAAAGAAAGAAAGAAGGAAAAAAGAAAGAAAGAAAGAAAAAAGAAAGAAAGAAAAAAGAAAGAAAAAGAAACAAAGAAAAAAGAAACAAAGAAGGAAAAAAGAAAAAAGAAAGAAAGAAAAAAAGAAAAAAAAGAAAGAAGAAAGAAAGAAGAAAGAAAAAGAAAGAAAGAAAGAAAAAAGAACGAGAACAAAGTGAAAACAAAAAAGCTAAAAATTAAAGGCATTAGAATTAATCTACATAAATGAATGCTAATGTCAGTGTGTCACTGTGTCACACGTTTTCAACATATCCATCCCATTTTGGAACCAGGCCGACTCCGTGACCAAATTGAAAACATTCCAGGGTCGGATCCAGACCCGCAATCCTGAAATTTTGGATTCCAAAATTTTCGTTACTGCAATTGTTTTTGGCGATATTTCTTACTTCATTTTTTTTTTTTTTTTGATGAAGTTTTTGTACGTCAACAATTTTTATTTGGAAATATTCGCAATAATCAAAATTAATTACGAAATCGAGCGAAAGTCACCCATGAAATAAAAATAATTGTTTGTACAGAAAGTAAGGACCTCATCACATTGTCTTTAAATTAACTGGCAACAGAAGAATTATCGTTGAACTTTTAAAAGGTAAGATTAAATATTAATGCAATACTTAAATGCAGTGATCAATTATGAGTTCTTCTGTAGTTTATTGTTGCACACGGCAGCAGTATGGCCTGCAAAAAGATAATCTCCGCCAAAAGAGGACCAGATTGCATTCAAAAGAGTCAAGGCTTCAGCGAAGAAAAGACCCGTGCAAATGAAAATTCAGCAGAGAGGAGAGCTTTCAATGCTGAGAATATGCAAAGACTTAGGGAGACTCAAACACCTCAACAAGACAAAGGCTTAATCAAGACCCCTTCGCAGGAGCTAGCTTAAATGCCAACCGATAGAGCAGTTTTTAAGCAAGTTAGAAATCGGAGAACCGAGTTCGAATTCGAGTCGAATCCATTACATTCACTTACGTGCTAATATCCTTGGGAAAGTTATGAATCCTATTCTTCTCCGCTCTGGGTAAATATTAGCTTGGTGCAAAGAAATGACGTAATAATGTCGTTTTTTGACGTTAAAAAATACGTCAAAAAACGACATTATTACGTCATTATTTTTTAACCAACCGGACAGAGCGGGTTTTGTAGCCTTGGATGGCAACTGTTCTACCGCAGAAACTGTTCTACCGCAGAAAGATATAGCAACCTACTGCGGGAAAAATCTGCCTCGTATCGAAAAATACATGATCGCTTACGCGTGTATCAAGTATAGCCCATAACTGACCGACTGACGTGCTAATACCCTTGGAAAAAGTATGAATCCTCTTCTTCTTCCCCCACCTCCAGCTATGGATAAATAGCAGGACAGACCGGGTTCTATAACCTTGAATGGCAAATGGTCTATCGTAGAAAGAAATGGCAACCTACTTCGGGAAAAATCTGCCTCGTCAGCTATGTATCGAAAGACACATGATCGCCTACGTGTGTATTATGCATGGCACATAACTGACTCACTGAGAAATATATTAAGAAAGAAAGAAAAGAGAATGTCAAGTAAAGAAAGAAAGAAATCAATAAATGAAAAAAAAAATATGATGAGCGATGAAATTAAAAACAAAGAAAACGAATTTGAGCGAGAGGAAGAAGGAAAAAATCTACAGAGGAGGAGAACAGAAGGAAGAGAAATTAATGAAAAGATGAAAACGGAATAAAAAAAAAAAATCCGTAATCATAATCGTTGTGATGATTCAATATCGGCCGTTATTAATATTAGGTTGGTGCAAAAGTAACGACGTAATAATGTCGTTTTTTGACGTTAAAAAATACGTCAAAAAACGACATTATTACGTCATTATTTTTGCACCAACCTAATATAAGGCAAATATTACAAGGTCCCCAGGCGTGGAAGTTGACGATGATTAGTCGATGCCTTAAATAAATAAAACAAATTATACTCATAAATACAGCTCACACCTTATATATGTAACATAAGGGATATTAGGTGTTCTTTTCATTTCTTTTTTTTTCTTTTTTTTTTACAAAAATGATGAGTGGAAAATGTCAATAAGCCATTTCTGAGATCATGTCTGTGGTTGAGGTCCGTAAGGAAATGTGTATACAATAGAAATCAAAGGAAATAATAATAATAATAATAATAATAATAATAATAATAATAATGATGATGATAATGGGAAGAAGAAGATGATGGTGAATCGGATTGAGGAGGAGAAAATGAAGAAGATGAGGATAAAGAAGAAGGAAAAGGCAGAGGGGAATAATAATAATAATACTACTAATAATAATAATAATGGGAAGAAGATGATGGTGAATAGGATAGAGAAGGAGAAAATGAAGAAGATGAGGATAAAGAAGAAGGAAAAGGCAGAGGGGAATAATAATAATAATAATAATAATAATAATAATAATAATAATAATAATAATAATGGGAAGAAGAAGATGATGGTGAATAGGATAGAGAAGGAGAAAATGAAGAAGATGAAGATAAAGAAGAAGGAAAGGCAGAGGGGAATAATACTACTACTACTACTACTACTACTACTACTAATAATAATAATAATAATGGGAAGAATAAGATGATGGTGAATAGGATGGAGAAGTAGAAAATGAAGAAGATGAAGATAAAGAAGAAGGAAAAGGCAGAGGGGGAATAATAATAATAATAATAATAATAATAATAATAATAATAATAATAATAATAATAATTGCCCAGCTATTTTATCTTTTGGATTTTGATCTTAACTGATTGAAAATATTAACGTTTGTAGTGTTGGTGAATTAGAATAGGTTAATAGGAAATATGCTGTTAATTACCAACGATGCCTGAACTTAACCCATGGCGTGTCCCCCCCCCCTGAGCGCTGAGATTTTGTGCTCATCTTTGTTAATCTGCGGGGGTAGTGGCGGAGCATAATAGTTGAATGTCAATAGATTTGTTTTTAGTTTGAACGATAAGGCAGCCAAGGTGACTTGGGAGTCACATGTAGATACTTTCTCGGAGACCGTAAGAACAAACGGTTTTACCCTGTGTGAAGGCATTTGAAATTGGGTACCAACTGCAATAATAATAATAATAATAATAATAATAATAATAATAATAATGATAATAATACGATTAAAGTACAAAAACCACCTAGGGCTTTTTTTTTTGCTCTGATAAACATCACTATATGCATAACAGTATGAACTTACCAGAAAAATCTTTGATTGATTCATTCATTTTTACGGTTGATCAAAACTTTGCAGGTTATTTAAAGCCAGAAAATATTTTTATATTGTGTTTTTTTTTGTTGTTGTTTTTTTTAGATAATAATGGTTTACTGATACAAGTCTTACTAATTAACCCATAGATAGGAGGAGAAGAGGTGGATTCATGTATTTCATAAGTGAATATAACGAACCCCACTGGAATTAGAGCTCTGCTCCCCGATTAATAATTCAAACCGTTAACCATTACACCCCTCTCACATCCAAGCAGACAGTAGCTGGCATTTCCAAGCGGTCACCCATCTAGGTACTGACGTTGCTTCTACGGGGAACCGGTTTATTCGACGTGATATGGCCGTATGCAAAGATGTTCAAAGATAGTGGAATAAAACTTCATACTTCTTTTGCCCTCAATATGTCTTGTGAGTGTTAAATCCTCCAGGCCTTCTTTCCTCATTATATGACACAGTGATTTTAGCCGTACTAATTTCCTTGACGTACCTATTTTCCTTAAAACTTCCTCAGATGTCTTAACATGCCGTAATAGTTTACGAAGCTAGTGTACTTGACTATTATTATTCAGTAGTGAGTTCGATCCTCACTGGGTGCTACGTCTAGAAGTTCGAGATGAAATCTACAGTCAATCAAGATCCTGTTCTGTAAGGTGTCTTGGTGTTGGATAATTGCTATCGAGGTTAATCTGCCTCTTTGTTTCTGAGATGAGGTTTTTAATTGCTTACTCTATTTACAGTGTTCGGGCTGTTATCCTCATCTTTATTGTCATATTCACGACGTTTCGGCTGTTGTATGCTCAATCCTTCTTCAGAATTGAAATTTAGAACCGAACTGAACTGGCGCTGCATAGCCCAATGATTAAATGCGTTGGTTGAATTATTCCAGTGATTTGAAACAAAGAGTTGTGAGTTCAATACCTGGTCACAGCTGAGGTGAACAAAAACTTGAAGAGTTGAGTTACTAAAGAGAAATATTCTGAGATATCCAGAAGTGGCATGGCACCTGGAACTAGAACAATCTATTCTTGTGGAAAAAATAAATGGTTAGGAAATAAAGGGTTCAGTTTGAAATTCCAGCGTTTATCAGCTGAAGAAGGCCGGAGCGTATAACGACCGAAACGTCGTGTATATGACAATAAAGATGAGGACAATAGTAAATGTAAATAGTATAAACAATTACAAAAGGGATATATATGAAAATAAGATATCAAAAAAGGCATGGCATGTGGAACTAGAACAATCTACTCCGGTTGACGAAATATAGGGTTCATTTCGAAATTCCGACGTATATTACATAAAGAAGGCCGGATAAAAAGATATAAAGATAAGAACAAAAAATCCGTGTAAAGAGGTTAGTCTGGTTGGGCATTTCGACTGAATAGTGAGTTTGATCTTCACTGAGTTCCCGCTACAGATGGTCGACATTAAATAACCCAAGTGTTGACATGTCGCAAATCAATGATTACGAATAATAATAATAATAATAATAATAATAATAATAATAATAATTCTTTCTGCAATTATTTTCTAACAAAACTGGAAGAGAGAATTCAAGTAAATTGGCAATTATGAAGATCACATTTTTTTTTTTTAACGTTGGAGAGATTATCAGAAAACGTACCGTAGTGCTGAGGATGCTTAAACGACTTTGTGCGAAATCGCCCAATCAATTACCCGATTAATCAATTAGTCAATCAATCAATACTGATGTGTACAAAAATTATCAATATTCCATGGTTCAATACTGGTTAATAAAGATTGAAAAAATATTGCAGTTCATCGTAAACATCATATAATAAAGATCTTAAGGCATTTCGGCGTGGTTTAATGTTAGCAAGCTTGTTTCGCTAAAACGACTGAAAAATGAGTTCGATTCTCGCTGGGTGCCCCATACTTTCGGCCTTGTGTCACATCTAAGCTAGCTTAGAAAATCAATATAATAAATTCGCAGACGACTAGATTTATTTTTTGGCCCCCAATTTGCATCACAAAAATAAGCTACCATGAAACAATTCTTGGTGTTAGTTCCAATCCCGATAGGAATGATTGAAAAATTTATCAAAAAGTAGAGATGCATGCTGGGATTTCTTCTTAGCCATTAAGAGAGACTATTTTTGTTTTCATTTGACAAATTCTTGTTTTTTTTGTCATGATGTTAGAACTCTGCGATCACTTCTTTTTATCCCTTTGTTTATAAATGCCATTCTTAGTGTGTGAACATTTGGTTTATTACTGTTGATTTGCCTACATTTGTCTTGCATGCTGCTTCTACTAATCTCAAACATATTAATCTCCTATATCGTAATCAAATGCATGCTAATTATAAACAAGATGAAAATATACTAAAAAAAGTTAGTAAATACTAATATATCAACAACAGATCCTAGCAAAAAAATTAAGTTAATTATATACTACATCTAGTATATCCAACTTAATTTTTCGCAAAGATTCTTCTCCCCCGGTTAGCGATTTGCAAAAAACCAACATAGTTTACAAATTTAAGTGCCCTTTGGGAGATTGTATCTCCAACGAATCAAATAATATTCATGTTGGTCACACCACAAACTCGCTTTCCCGACGCTTAACACTACATTTGGATGAAAACTAACATTTTTAGGTATTTAAAACAACAAGCCTGGCCGCACACACAATTCCATAAAATCCTTGTCGAAAACAATTATACTTCAACATGAAAACAATAAACAAAAACTAAAAATTCGTGAAGCTATTTACATAAAACAGTTGAAACCTAACCTGAACAAAATAAACTATGAAATATTCTTAAATGCCTATAATTGGTAACCAACGGCTTCCCATACTTAATACTTCTCAAATTCACTCTCGCGTGGTCATGTGTCACGTCATGAACTGCGGTGCGATTTTCGCTTCCAGTGTCTCATATGCAGGTGTTTATCGTTGCTTGGAAATCATCCGCGTAAACAATAACAGACTATCATCACCGTCTTGTTCGTATATTACTTAATATATTGTATAGTAATTGGCTTGTGTAAGCCGAAAGCTTAGATTGGATTAAAAAATATGCTATCAATATTGTGATTTACTTTCTTCGTTTAATGATAATGTTATTATCAGACGTTATGAAAGAATTTACATAAAATAAATAGACAATACTTGTCTATATTATTTAATGAAAAATGTATGAATATATATATATATATATATATATATATATATATATATATATATATATATTCAGGTTTTAAGATAAGACGTTTAGCCATCATGAGACAATTTGTCGTAAGAATCACTGAAAAACCCTTTGAGCTATTTTGTTAGAAAGAGAACAGGTTATATCGTTTTGTATAAGCCCCACTCTCTTCTCAACTGGGCAATGATGAAAGGATAAAGATCATTCAGGCCTTCAGTAAGTGTACTAATATTCATACTCTGGCTTCCGTCTTCAAAATCTATTCAAGAACTATCAAGAGAATGGTTAATAATTTTAAAAACAGAGGGAACAGTAGAGAGGATAACTGGGCCAAGAGGTCGCAGGAGCAAGAGGGATCATCATTTCAACTGAGAGCTCAACAGATCAATTCGTAATGACCCAACGCAATCCTTAAGACGTTTGGCACGTGAGAAAGAAGTTTCAGCTATGACAGTACAAGGAGCAATGAAAAATGAAATCGTACGTTAAAACTGTGAGGCAGCTTGTTACTCCAGGGCAGAAAGTTAGAAGGTTAGAAAGGGCGAAGATCATCTTGAATAAATTTGAAAATGATCCTAAAATAATATATATATTTGAAGTTTATTTCAATACCACATGAGCTTCCGATTTCGATTAATTAATGTCATTTTCGTTTATGATCGATTTCCTCACGATTCTTCTAAGCTTGGAGGGTAATTATAAATTATAAATTGTTTTTGCTCAAAGTAGAGACCAACAGTATTATAAAAAAAATTCGGAGAATTCCAGTAAGATAACTTTAATCATTCTACCGGACAATTTTGCTGTTACACCCGGTATATATATATATATATATATATATATATATATATATATATATATATATATATATATATACATATTTATATATATATATATGTGTGTGTGTGTGTGTGCGTGTTTGTGTGTGGGTGGGTGGGTGTGTCTGTTTATTGTTGCAAACTTTCAGTTTGTTGGGCATTTCTGCCAATTACATTTAACCATGAGGAAATTTAACGGTAAATGACGTTGTGATAGTCATGTAAGCCTGCGAAATCATTCGAGATCCTGTGAGTGTATTTAAACGTTTCCACCAGCCAAGGATCATTCGAACATTTCCACCAGCCAAGGATCATTTGAACGTTTCCACCAGCCATGGAACATTTGAACGTTTCCACCAGCCAAGGATCGTGTGGATATTTCCACCATCCAAGGATCATTTTAACGTTTCCACCATCCAAGGATCATTTGAACGTTTCCACCAGCCAAGGATCATTTGAACATTTCCACCAGTCAAGGATCATTTGAACGTTTCCATCAGCCAGGGAACATTTGAACGTTTCCACCAGCCAAGGATCATGTGGATATTTTCACCAGTCAAGGATCATTTGAACGTTTCCACCATCCAAGGATCATTTGAACGTTTCCACCATCCAAGGATCATTTGAACGTTTCCACCAGCTAAGGATCCGACGGGTGCATGCACGTGGAAGCAAGCGCAGGGCATTTTGGACATTTGTTGTGAGTTGATGTGTTGAGGTACAAAGATGTCCTTTTAGAAATATTTTTATATGGACATATTACCTTCTTTTGGTGTCAAGAAACCGCACCCCAAAAGTTTAAAAGCATTTTAATATATATATATATATGCGTGTGTGTGTGTGTGTGTGTGTGTGTGTGTGTGTTAGTGTGTGTGTGTGTGTGTGTGTAAAAGGAAGAGGTTATAACAAATTCAACGAGAGAAAAATGTCTATAATAAAAAGAAGAGAGAAAGCGCAAAAGTTTTTGGTTGCAAGGTGGATTTTAAAAAATATATATTATGCTTTATTTTCCATAATTTTGCTGCACGTGTTTCCGGTCTAGCGACTTTCATATAGGTAAAGAGTAGATAATTCCACATATTATTAAAAGGAATTAATTTTTCTTATGTTTTTCGATGTTATATTGTCGATATTAGACATTCTCTTTTTTATGTGTTAGTAACCCGAATGTCTTTCTTGAACTGGCAGTGAACATTTCTGCGTGAAGGGTAATAAAACAATTAAGACTGGTCCGAGAAAGGTTGAGAAAGATAACTATATTCTTATCTTTTAATGACCCCTGTGTGTTTCTATTTTTTGTGTGTTTTTGTCAGCATGCGTACGCATACGTATATTCCATCTATCTATCTATCTATCTATCTACCTATCTCTCTCTCTCTCTCTCTCTATATATATATATATATATATATATATATATACTGTCTTATTATAAGGAATTAGTATACATATATGTACACATACACACACATACACACATACACACATACATACACTTCCTATGTTGTGTAGGATTCGCGTGCGGGCCCGTGAGCAGTTTTGTTTTTGTCAACATGTGTATGCTTACGCATGCTGACAAAAACATAATACAAAAAATTGCCTGTCGGAACGTTCCCTGTTCTACAGATCCAAATTGCCACTTATGAGCCTAGCGAACCCCTTACGAACTGTGTTCCCAGCTATGGCACCATATCGACAAACGGCACACATCGATTTTGCTGTTCGTGCAACATATTTTTGGCTGATGAATTATTTTCCACCCTACAACCCTTATCCCACAGACGAAACACTGCTAGCCTCTCATTACTTTGTCGCTATTATTATGGCAAATATTACATTTCTTTAGACCCATTAGATGGGACCCTCTCTGCCATGTTCCCGGTGGCAAATCGTCCCCCTTTTCTCTCATTATTCTTTGATAAGGAATCAGTTCCGCATCTTCTTATCTAGAACCGTTACAGGATTCTGATCGGATGCTTCTCCAACCATTACAGTGTTAAACTCTTCAAGTCCACGGTCAACCGATATTTATCATGTTATACTATTTTTACATCATCCTTATTCCTCTCTTACAACAGTCTTACTCAGTAACACTCTACCTTGAGTGGCTCTTCTGTTATTTTTTTTGTGGAGGGAGAACTGAAATATTAGGTTGGTGCAGAAATAATATCGTTTTTTGACGTATCTTTTAACGTCAAAAAATGATATTATTTTTGCACCAACCTAATAGAAAAAGTAAATATAAAAAGGATTAAATGTGAAAAATCGATCTAATTTTTTTTATCTAGTTCAACTTATTTGTTTTAAACATAAAAGAAAAACATTTAAGATTCACGATCCACACGCGCATCGTATAGGAAAACGCGTTGATATGTCCCTCATCGAAATATCTTAGTGACAGGGAGTCAAGCTTTTGGCTAAGCTGAACTCAGCGTTAACTTGTGCCAAATTAAACTGGGCAATAATATTGTAATGTTGTATAGTTTATTTCTTCTAATGATATCAATTTAAAGAAAGGCATAAGAGAAATCTTTTCAGACGTGAAGTCTTTCTCTTAATTTACAAATGTCGATATTTTTTTTATCATCGATTTAAAATGGTGAAGCAAATAGAGTAGATTTTCTTTTGTACTTTGAGTTTTTTTTTTTTATGTTATCGATTTTCGCGTTTATATTCATTTATTATCGATTTCTATCAAAACTTGGCCAGGACGGAAATCGCTTCATCCTCTTCTCATAGTAGCTATTCTTGGCATCGATTCGTTTAGTTTTTATCGATCTTCTTAGATTGACTATTGGCAGATATTGATTTTTTGATCCCCTCTTTTTTTTTCTTTCTTTAATTTCGTTATTGCTTCAGGCCAATCACTTTATATTAAAGCAGTGATTTTTCTGATCAGCCATCTCTCGAGTTTCTTTGGTTTTTGATTTCTTTTTCAAATTTGTTGTCGTCTTCTGACCTCTCACCTTTCATTAAAATGGATCACTGAACAAAAAAAATCAATATATTTTGATCGTAGGAATAAAAAATATTTAAGAGAATTGCTATTGAATAAATCTCACCAATGCGAATAAAATATTTCCTATAATAAAAGAACTTTCGCATACTGAATATATATATATATATATATATATATATATATATATATATATATATATATATATATATATATAAATATAAAGAAAAACTGACCACTTTAAGGTACCATTACAATAATTTATTTCACCAAAATCCTTTTAAAGGACTCCGGATCATCAGGTAACACTTCCAACAACGAATATATATATATATATATATATATATATATATATATATATATATATATATATATATATATATATATATATATATATATATAATTATTAAAGGGGTCTGTTTTACTTTAAATTAAGTTATTGGCCTTGACTTAACATTGATCCGTCAGGTTTCATCCTCCTTGGGATTATCCATACTTATCACCAATATTTTCTTTACTTAACTATATATATATATATATATATATATATATATATATATATATATGAACCTAAAGAGCCAGGCAAACCTACCTAGGTTTCACCTACACAGATCAACAGTGTACGCCGGCCCCTAAGTTTTTTTTCTGGACGAGTATACATACTTACTTATATTATATAAGAGTATTATTATTATTATTATCATTATTATTATTATTAGGTTGGTGGAAAAATAATGTCGTTTTCTCACATATGTTATATATTAGGTTGGTGCAAAAATAATGACGTAATAATGTCGTTTTTTGACGTATTTTTAACGTCAAAAAACGACATTATTACGTCATTATTTTTTGCACCAACCTAATATATATATATATAGTCAGTTTCTTCGTCACTGAGACATTTTGCTCGCATTGTATGACGGGCCGGCATCAATTCTCGGCAGTGAATGTGAAAAGCTGATTAGTCCGGCCGCCCAGTGCTTTCCGTATTCTGTTGAGAATTCATATATATATATATATATATATATATATATATATATATATATATATATATATATATATATATATATATATATATATATATATATATATTAAAGACTTTTTTTTTATGTTTAACGTTCTTTTTATAGATACAAGTATTTAAGTAAATGCTCTGTTTATAATAAACAGTATTAAATAACATTTACCGGCCTGAATGTCAGAGAAATTTTCATAGAAAATATTAAATGTTATTTAATATTGTTTATTATAAACAGAGCATTTACTTAAATACTTGTATCTATAAAAAGAACGTTAAACATAAAAAAAAAAAAAATGTCTTTAATAAATAAATTGTCGGACTTTGTCCATTTCGTAATATATATATATATATATACATATATATATATATATATATTAATGATTTGCCTGTAGATCGTTCGTGGGCAAATAGTGAACCCCAAAACTGAATTAGATTTTAGTAGAAAAAAGAAAAATTTTCGGAAATAGTAGAAAAAAGAAAATTTTTAAGCAATATATTTTAATAGTAAAAGAAAAAAAAAATCAGTAATAGATCTTAATCGATGAAAAATCCAGCAATAAATTTTTCATACAAATAAAACCTTACCTAAGCTCCTAAGGAAAAATAAATTTTGGCCTGAAATGACTCATAAGGAGTTGATATACTGTTAAACAAAACAAACCAAATCGTTCGTTTGTTCATTGCAGACCGCCTTTTTCAGATGAATCCGACCAGTTTAGATGAAACCAACAGTACATTTTCATCGCAAGTACAGAATCTGAAAAGATCTCGAATGACAGTACAGAAATAAGCCTCAAGCAAGGCAATAAAGCCACTAAGACGCAGGGGGGGGGTTACATATATCGTTTATAGACTCATCTTTTCGGTACGAATAGATGAGTTATCTCGACTTGATTTCATTGTTTAACCTATGTACCCACATTTTTCAGCCTGAATTTATCAGACAATTCTTTCTTTCGTTAATGTTCACTAAATCCCAGTTCCAAGAGCCACTCTAGGTAGAGGGTTACTAAACGAGGTTGTTGTAAAGGCGAACATGGAGGAAGCAAGAGGTGCATCTTATCTGGATAGGTAGGATAGATAAAGGTTGACCCCATACCGAAAGAGGTTAAGATTGTAGTGATCGAGGAAGTGCCGTGAGTCTGTTCCCCAGCCTAACAGATCATATTCACATTATCTGTGCCTCTTACTCATCTAACCCTCTGCATCGAATGGCTCTCGGGCCTCGCACAGGGTGAACATCATCGTAAAAAATGTTCTTGGGGAAAAGAAGTCTGAGTGGAACCCGCCTCACTAATGGAAGATGGACGGAATGAGGATATCAAATCAATACCTGCGGCCTGACTTGGTAGATGAAAAAATGTAGTTTGCGCGAACGTCTGATATGAAGATAGGGATAAAATAACGAGAGGCTAGTTAATGTCATTTTTTTTTATAGATTCCGTCATTTGGACCTGTTGCCGTCTTGATACCAATTGCCTTTAGGATATGAATTGTCGAGGTATCTGGTAGACTAATGTTTACTCAGCTTTTAAATAAGGTCGAATATATATAACTGATATATTGTCCGTCCGATTACTTGATTAATAATGATAAAAGAAAAAAAAAACAAAGTGTTATCTATAATTTTATTAGTACGAGATTAATCAACAGTTTCTTCACTGTACTAGATCTCCATGTCCTGAGTTGTTTATATCAAACTAGCTTAAAGTCAACTGACAAAATGGAGAAGGGAGAAATGTTGCTGTCCGCCATTTTCTTTTTTTTATTATATGGAGAAGGCTTATTCGACGATTAAACATCAACATGGAATATCTTTTTTTTTATTTAAGCTCAAATACTATACATTATTTTACTATTTCAACTCTGACGAATGTCGTACTAGGCTTAACGCCTTCTTTTCTGCACCATGTCCCTTCAGAACGTCGTCGTTCAAGATGTTCTGTTTTTGTTGCTTGGGAAGAAGAAGTCTGAGTGGAACTTCCGCCTCACCAATGGAAGATGAACGGAATGACGACGCCAAATCAATACATGCGGCCTGGCGTGTCCACATCGATACAGCTCGGACCGCTGTGTCGATAAACTGGTGGGTCAAAGAAATGTAGTTTGCGCGAACGTCTGACATGAAGATAGGGATAAAATAACGAGAGGCTAGTTAATGTCATTTTTTTTTATAGATTCCGTCATTTGGACTTGCTGCCGTCTTGATACCAATGGCCTTTAGGATATAAATTGTCGAGGTATCTGGTAGACTAATGTTTACTCAGCTTTTAACTAAGGTCGAATATATATAACTGATATATTGTCCGTCTGATTACTTGATTAATAATGATAAAAGAAAAAAAAAAAAATATTATTTGTAATTTTATTAGTACGAGATTAAACAACAGTTTCTTCACTGTACTAGATCTCCATGTCCTGAGTTGTTTATATCAAACTAGCTTAAAGTCAACTGACAAAATGGAGAAGGGAGAAATGTTGCTGTCCGCCATTTTCATTTTTTTATTTTATGGAGAAGGCTTATTCGACGCTTAAATATCAACGTGGAATATCTTTCTTTTTTTTATTATTTAAGCTCAAATAGTATACATTATTTAACTATTTCAACTCTGACGAATGTCGTACTAGGCTTAACGCCTTCTTTTCTGCACCATGTCCTTTCATAGCATCGCCGTTCACCCCCACCCAAATGTCCTGTTTTTTTTTTGTTGCTTTAAGTAAATGTCAATCTTTTACCATCGCTCTTTACCCTTTTTCTGCTCCCCATTCACACAAACTTCAGTTGATATCTGTCTATTTCTCTTTTAACCTCCTGCGTTCAGTATATATTGTGAGTGTTAAATATTCAAAGCCTTCTTTCCTCATTGTGTGTCCCTGAAATTTCAGCTGTCTCGTTTTGGTTGTATGCATCAATTTTCTTATGGTTCTTATTTTCCTTAAATATTCTTCACATGCTCTGTATTCGTAGCATTCGGGAGAAGAACCACATCTCTGAACGTCTGAAGAAATTGTCCAGCATTCACTGTCATATAGAGGAGAAGTGATACGAAATATCAGTTTTCTTTGTTTCTATTATACAACACCTGATGAAGTGGACTCGCTCGCATGTGAGAGCGGAATGTGCGACTAGGAGAGACAGCAAAACCTCGTGGTTTGCTGCTGTTCTGCTTGAGGATCCCAGACGAGGCTATGCCGAAGAACAGACTCTCGTCTAGGGAGACAGACAGCAACCCGACCCCGTGTATACGGGGTCTACGAGAAATTTTTGCTTGAGCCTACGGGCTCGGAATCGCCCCACGTTAAAAAAAATGGCCTTGTGCCACATCCCGCCATGTAGAGTGGTCTTGGGTAAATACCGAGACAGCAAAACCTCAATATTTGCTGGCCCTCTGCTAGTCGACCTCTCTGTCTCCAGGCGGAGTGGGGCCCAGACGAGACTCCGCCCTTCGGTAGAGCCTCGTCTGGGGAGGTATACAGCTACCCGACCGCGGGAGTACTGGGTCTACGGGCAATTTTTGCCCGAACCTTCAGGATCGGAATCGCCTCAGGTTAAAAAACAGCCTTGTGCCTCACCCCGCCTTGTAAGAAGTTCTTTAGTAAATACTGACACAATAGAAGCCTTAATTGGGGGGTCGTTTTAGAAAATACGGTATTAATCTGCAATTGGACTTGTTCTAAGATTGACTGAACCCAGCTCAGTAATAGACACATTACAAGAGTTTCTAACAACATTTCTCTATCTGTTAATACTTTGTTTAGTTTCTAGAAGGCATCTTTCGCTACTAGATCTCGATTTAATCAGACAGCTCAATGGAGAAAAAACGAGCTTCTAATATTCAATACCTACAAAACTAATCTAGTAACATTTCATCATCACGATTTCAGACATTTTCCCATTGCTGGGACGTTATGTTAATCTGACTTTTCGTTAAATATTTCCATGGCAATTGTTTTGATGTTCTTTTCCCCTTGGCCTATGAATTGTAATCATTGTAAATATTAATTTACTTGTACTCATGCTTACTTCATAATGCTTTAGTATTAAATGAAAACTATCTACCGTCTACCATCAAGTATTGTATTTTCACTGATCTTGCCTCGAGCTAATTTTTCGATGTTATTTTTATGTTTTGTTCTTTTTGACTACGCTTCTGACTTCATAAACTCCGAAGATGTTTTCGACTTGTTTTTCCTCTTTTTTCATTAAGTCAAGTGTCTTTATCGACCAGGAAATACTCGCTAAATCCTGCGAGCATTTCCACTCAAATTACAGAGCTATCACCAATGTAAACATCACTTCCATTTTCAAACAAGGTATTTTTATTAACTGCTTTGAACAGTTAAACAATATCCGATTAAAGCAAATTAATATGGCGGCTTGCTATCTTTTGAAAAAGTAACATTCGCCTTCAAGGTGATCATGGATCTCCATAGCTTTATTTTTCTTTAATAAATGCAAACTATCTTTCGCCATGGTGGTTCTTGGGATGATGGAGTGGTTTAATGTAGTCTTCATTTTTTTTTAAATGCCATCACCTTTCAGGGCGTAGGCAATCATGGCTCTTAACAATACTATTTTATATCTCGAAATTGCGTTGCCATTTTTGGATAGGCAGTAGAGTGGTTTCTTTTTGTCTCCATCACGGTTTGAAATTCAGAGTGTTCCTTCTCTTACACTGGATACCACCCAATTCTAAAATTTGTTTTGGACTATTGATCTCATTCTCTCGGCTTAAGATACCTGCTTCACTTTTGAGATAAGTCATTATCATTCTCCGGGATTACGCCACTCTTTAAACCTTGTCAGTTGTGAGCAGGTGCATTGTCGTGGTAAAGTAGCCACGATTACTCCTGCCACAACTCTCGTCTCTTCTCGATCACTGAGCGAAGCAAACGTCTCAGGATCTCTTTGTAGACTTGTTGAGTGATCGCCTGGCCCCGTGGCAAAACTCACTGTGGACGATGCCTCTTACATCGAAGGACGGATAAGTTCCATTATTTTTCAGACAGATCGCGTAAATAGGTCCGGATTACACTAGAGTCAAAATGTTAGACATAGGGTCCTGTTTGAATAGTGCAAAAATGTAAAGGAGAATCCGGCTTAAATTAGAGGGGAAAAACGTACGGATTTTTAGAGTTACTACTCGTGCCTGCAAGTACCCACCCGGAATGTGAGCCGTCTTTATTCTAAGCCCCGCTGGAAGAGATTACAAAGAATGCGGAACATGTGGACAACTGACAACACTTTTGCAACTGTATTCTTTCGCTTCGGTAAAGGAATAGGAAAGGAGACCCCATTTCACACCAGATAAAGCTGTTCCTTGTTTTAACGTAGAAAGTGATATGTATTAATCGAAACATGTTACGGTCTGGCAAAAGACACTAAAATTTTTGAATAGAGGTGAAGAAGATTCGCTCTTCGTCAAAGAGAAAGCAGGACTGTAGCCTTGAATATCAGCATTCCATGCCCAAAACAATTATATTAGGTTGGTGCAAAAATAATGACGTATTAATGTCGTTTTTTGACGTATTTTTTAACGTCAAAAAACGACATTATCACGTCATTATTTTTGCACCAACCTAATAAATCTGAAGACACTTACATTACTTATCCAACCTCGGGGAATTTTATTTTTCTAATGGACTAAAAATCTGTTTTCAGTTCTAGAAAAAAAAAGTTATAATTTTAAATGCTTATTTTTTAGATAATATGTTTTGAATTTGAACATTAACTCTATATAATCTGTATAACTTTATTTACTTCTCCTTAAAACTACTAAATTCAAAATAATAAATATTAAAAAAAAACAAACTTGTCTTTGGTACAATATCAAAAAATGCCTTTCGTATGAGATCAGATATTATGAATATATGCTACGCCAGACTAACATTTGTAAACCCCTGCATTTATTCATGATTAAAATAATCCATGTCTGACAAAAGGTTATTATTTCGAAATTCGTTCGCACTGTTGATATCATACATTTTGTTTAAGATACCTTCAGTAATATTGAGAAATGTTTGTATAATTCTAAAATTTGTTTTGGACTATTGATCTCATTCTCTCGGCTTAAGATACCTGCTTCACTTTTGAGATAAGTCATTATCATTCTAACAATTAGTCGGACTATTGATCTCATTCTCTATGTTTAAGATTACTTTTGTTTTAGATACCTTCCGTAATTTTTTAAATAAGTCGTTATCATTCTAGGAATTATTCGAACTATTGATCTCATTCTCTTCGATTCAGATATCTTCTGTAATTTTAAGATAAGCCATGATCATTCTAGGAATTATACAGACTATTGATCTCATTCTCTTTCTTTAAGAAATCTTCTGTAATTTTGGGATAAGTCATTATCATTCTAGGAATTATACGGACTATTGATCCCATTCTCTTTGTTTAAGATTTCTTTTGTAATTCTGAGATGAGTGATTATCATTCACCGAAATATACGGACTATTGATCTCATTCTCTCCGTTTAAGATATCTTCCGTAATTTTGGAATAAATCATTATCCCTCCAAGTGTTTGGATTACTAATCTCCTTTTTTATTGAATATTATGTTCTGAAATATTGAGTAGTATCTATCATTCTAGCTGCTGTCTGTATTATTGATCTCCTTCTTTTAAAAGTTGCTTTCTGTAAGTTTAAGAAATTCCTTGTCGTTCAAAGAATTGCTTGAACCCTTCACGTGAGTTACTTTCCTTAAGATATAATCTGTAATCATGATATGAGTCATCACCATATAATATTTCTTGCATGTTTCTCTATTTATATCGTTTCCTTTTGAATGTCGTATTTAACTAGTACTGGCTGTTGCCGCGGGCGTTTGCCTCGATGATGAATTATGAAAGAAGCCCGCACTCTTACGTTTGGCTTTCTGTTGATTCTCCGTTGGCAGGTCACGCGTCAGTGAGCGATCGATTCTGTGTTCAATGTGATTAAATTTTCAACGGGTTTAAAATAAATGAACACAGATTAGCAGCCGGGTGTAGGCGGTGGGAATTGGGGATGTTGGGAAACCGTTTTTGAAAGAGCCAGTCAACACTTTTGAGGTGGAAAATGACTGTTCGGCTTCGATTGGTGAATCCAAGTGACCCGTGGAATGATTTGCTTGAAAGAGCAGGTGATTGGCGTCGACTGCCGTAGAGCAAAAAGCAGACGCTATTAATTGAATTCGACTGATTCATTCCGACTGTTGTTCTCGTTATGCCGTTCTTTCTCCTATGAATTCAATATTCCATTAAACGCGTTCTTATGTTTCTCTAAATATTCCATGCCCTTTCAGGAGGTCGGAGATCATGACTCTCCATCATTTCCCGACTTTTACTGTTCTAAGTCATTTTTAACCCTTACCAAAATGATTTTTCTTTGTTTCTGTTGTGGTGTCCGCCCACAAAAGAAACTATGTTAAACTCTTTCGCCTACTATAAAATAAGTCGGAGAGAAGGCTTCAGTGAACAGTGAATAGATCGAGTGCTAGTTCATTCGAGAAACTCTTACTAGTCGTGTAATACTCTTCTGGAGTACTTAAACATTTACTTGGTCACAACAGTTTCGCTATATATTCACTCAAACTCTAATCACTAAAATTAACAGTAACATTGACATTAAAACTGACACTAAAAATAACACTAAAATTGACATTGAAATTGATACTAAAATTGACACTAAAACTGATACTAAAATTGACACTAAAACTGACACTAAAACTGATACTAAAATTGACACTAAAACTGACACTAAAACTGATACTAAAATTGACACCAAAACTGATACTAAAATTGACACTAAAACTGATACTAAATTGACACTAAAACTGGTACTAAAATTGACACTAAAACTGACACTAATACAGATACTAAATTGACACTAAAACTGATACTGAAATTGACACTAAAACTGTTACTAAAATTGACACGAAAACTGATACTAAAATCGACACTGAAACCGATACTAAAATTGACACTAAAACTGACACTAAAACTGTTACTAAAATTGACACTAAAACTGATACTAAAATTAACACTAAAATTGACACTGAAATTGATACTAAAATTGGCACAAAAACCGATACTAAAATTAACACTAAATTGACACAAAAACTGGTTCCAAAATTGATACTAAAATTAATTCCACCTTGTGAGTCTATGTTTATTTCAAACTCTGAGTCAATGACGGCATAAAGACTCCATTGGTTATTTCCAGACTTCTGCCTTACGTCTTTGAAAATGTCTTACGATGGTTAAAAGTATTTGGAACATTATACTGCCCACCAAAAATGACTTTATTTTTTTGATAAAACATTTAGCCATCTTGACACCTTGTCGGAAGAATCAATGAAAAACCATTTGAGTCATTCAGCTCGAAAGAGAACAGGTTAAAATCGTTTTGTGTCAGCCTCACAGTCTTCCCAAATGAGCAATGGTGAGAGGAAAAAGATCATTCAGGCCTGCAGTAATGTTACCAACAATCAAACCCTTGCTTCCATTTTCCATTCAAGAACCGTCAAGAGAACGGTGAATAAGTTTAAAAAAGAGGGAACAGTAGAGAGGGAAACTGGATCAGGAAAAGGGATCATCATTTCACCTTCGTGATAAATACATATTGTTCAGTGTAGAGCCCAATGATGTTATAAAGATCTCGAAGAATTCCAGTGAGATATCTTTAATCATTTCTAAGATACAACGGTTCAAAGCTTAATTTATCAACTGGACAATTTTGCCGTTACACGATTTGGATATTTGCCTTTTACACCCGGTATATAAATACTATATTTTATTATTATATATATTATACTTTTATATAAATAAATATCATTTTATTTTATGATAAATTTTGACAATGTTTTATTTCCTGTAATTCTATCGCGTTAGGGTTTCCATAGACAGACTGAAGGATGGCACGTTTTCTGTTCGCGAAAATCTTTAATATAAAACACTAATGACATGCTCAAGTTGTTTACAATCTGCATTGATGGTTTCTCTAGAATCCAATAACTCACAACAGTCAATACTTGTCATGTTCTCCGCAGAGGCAAAGCATTAATTTATTTGAATGAAATACTGCATTCGTGGTTGGGATCGATTTGATACACATTGATAACCACTGACTTTTGTATTTGTTGTAAACATTCATGATATATATTTCTCGTGTGCTTTGTAGCAAAGACATACATCAAAAATGGACAAACTACTTTCAAAGTGGACACAGAAACAAACAAGCATGCTGAATGGCAGTTTCACCTCATAAGTGATCATCAGTCAACGAATTTTCTCATATCTGTGTAGATATTAAGAGAATGTTGAAAGAGTTAAACAGGAAAATCAGTTAGGTCGTTTTTTTGTTTTGGTTTTTGTTTTGCTTATTTTATTTTATTTTATTTATTTATTTTTTTTTTTTTTTGCTTTTTTCTGTTTGAGTTAACTTTTTTACATGATTGATAATACTGACGATCAGTTTTTATTCTATTTATTTTAATTTTAATTTATTAAATTTATTTGTATTTTTTTATGATGATTGCTTAAAAGCTGAAACTGTCAGTGCTAATTTCTAAGCCTGAACTATATATACCTATATCTATCGGTAGAGTAATGGGTTGCGACTCGGATTGAGGAATCGGAGACACGATTTCGCATTCCAGTCGAATCTCTTGCATTCACTTAGGTGCTAACAACCATGGGAAAAGTGCGAATCCTCTTCTCTTCCCCCCCAGCTATGGGTAAATAGCAGATCAGATCGGGTTCTATAGCATTGGGTGACAACTGGTCTACCGCAGAAAGAAATGGCAACCCACCGCGGGAAAATATCTGCCTCGTCAGTTATGTATTGAAAAGATACATCACCTAATACATCGTCAGTTATGTATTGAAAGATACATCACCTAAGCATGGCATAAAACTGACTGATATCTCTCACTCTCTTTCTCTCCCTCTCTCTATATATATGTGTGTGTGTGTCTGTGTGTGTGAGTGTGTATGTATATATATATATATATATATATATATATATATATATATATATATATATATATATATGTGTGTGTGTGTGTGTGTGTGTGTGTGTGTGTGTAATTCTCGACCCACCCATCTTTCATGTCCGTTCAAGTCGTCTGAAGGTAGCATGAGCATGGAACTAGAAGCTATCTTTTCTTCGGACTTAAAGTTGCCAAACTTTTTATTTTTTTATTTTTTTGCTAGTCTAGGAAATATAGGCTTCGAGCACTTTACTTTATTGAGTTTGCCTTAGACTTTTTTCTCTTTTTCGGTATTGCCGTTTTAATTCGAGACTGTATCTGGATAAGTTCTATCAACGGTTTTTGTTTTTCCTTCATACACCCCCCCCCACACACATATATATATATATATATATATATATATATATATATATATATATATATATATATATATATGTTAGGATCAAATATGGATCAATAACATATGGATTAGAATCTGTCAGAATGATAGTGTAAGGAACAAATAGGATACGTTTATAAACCTAATATTTTTCGCGATATATTTAACCTTCATCAGAAAATGACAGATGGAGGAGGAAAAAATTCTGTTATTTTTTATTTTTACGCTGCTTGTTGCTTTTCATTTGTTAAGCAGGCATCACATGTATTTGTCCCGCCGATCGTCGTATGTGCCCTACCACTTCAGGGATATATATATATATATATATATATATATATATATATATATATATATATATATATACGGAATGAATTCCAATCACCAACAATTACTATTCTTAAAAGAGTGCTCAATACAGAGTAGAGTAGATATAATTATTTATTTTAAAAAATGATAACATAAATATGTTATAAAATCACTACAAAAATAGGCATTTTGTTTCAACACCCTCGGTGTCTTATCAAGTGATGATGTTGAATGTAGAATAAATTTATTCTACATTCAACATCATCACTTGATAAGACACCAGAGGTTTTGAAACAAAATGGCTATTTTTGTAGTGATTTTATAACATATTTATGTTATCATTTTTTTAAATAAATAATTATATATATATATTTTATATATATATATATATATATATATATATATTTTATATATATATATATATATATATATATATATATATATATATGTACCAACGAATTATATTAATATATATATATATATATATATATATATATATATATATATATATATATATATATATATATATATATATATATATATATATATATATATATATATATATATATATATATATATATATATATATATATATATATATATATATATATATATATATATATATATATATATATATATATATATATATATATATATATATTATGAAAAAGACGAAAACGCCGCGTGTATGCATATGCTCATATATATATATATATATATATATATATATATATATATATATATATATATATATATATATATATATATATATATATATATATATGGGTAGATCCAAGGATGATTATTATTATTATTCCAACGGACCTCGGGCCAAATCAGACTAAATATATAACAAACATTATGTCTTCTTATGTATTGCAATATACTTTCTATGAGTTTTTTCCAATCGACTATTTCATAGAAAATACCCAAAACTCCAACAAACATCAACTTAAATTCTTCGTAGATTTTTTAGACATTTCTTAGGTTGGTGCAAAAATAATGTCGTTTTCTCACATATGTTACTATGTGAGAAAACGACATTATTTTTGCACCAACCTAATAGATTTATATCAAATTTAACCCCCAAATATATCCTTTAAAGTAATGCGAAATAACAGCGTGAAATTGAGTGAAACCTTCTCTCATCAGGATTGTTTTATTGTATCTTCTTCCTTTTATGCCGGTTTTTCTCTTCACCCCTTACCCATCCATATCTAAAGATAACATACGTTAAGTTAAGCGTTGTCTGGCCCACACCAAGTAGGGTTAGGGATAAAGAATTGAAATGGTACATCTAACTCACTCATGTCTTCTCTACCCCCTCACTTCCTCACTTCGTTAATTTACATATGCTTAATACGGCCCGTCAAAAATGTGTAAATTTCTTTTCATTTTTTCATTTCAACCTTTGGAAGTAAAGTCTGATGATCCAGAGCCCTTTAAAAACCTGTGGTGAAATAATTTATTACATGGAACCTTAAATTGGTCTGTTTTTATTCAAACAACTATATATATATATATATATATATATATATATATATATATTGACTTACCTATATATAGACTTACACACATCATACACACTCCGAAAGAACAAATAAACCGTCAAAATGACCAAGAAGGGAATTCTGCGATACATAAAACTCCCCAGTCCCTACCTTAAAAACAATTTGAAAGAGGCCGTTTGACCAACAAGAGGAACGACCAAAATTAACGATAAAAAAACAAAACAAATGAAAACTACAGATAAAGTTCATTTTCTTCATAAACAGTGATCCAATCATTTAGTTCACTGCTACTAACAAGCAGAATTTTTTTTTCTGCCAAAAATGTTTTTTTTTCCTCTGATGATGTCCATGCTGGCCGAAACTAGATGAGGAACCTAAATACTAAAACAAAAAAAATATTAATATTCAGTGTGTCTGAAAATTTTTATTTTTTAAATATTTTTTATTATTCAAAATATATATATATAATTAAGTAACTCATCGAGTCTGAAAGAAACCCCAACAGAATACACTGAACGGCCGTTTCGTCCTATATTTGGGACTCATCATCAGTGTGCACCCAATCCGAGAATTGAAACCCCTGACAGCTAGGTTATCATGCAAGCGTCATACCAACTGTTCCAACGGGCCTCGGTGACGAAGAGGTAGCGAATCAGACTATCTATATTACAAACATTATGTCTGCTTATTTTAGTTACAATCCTTTCATATTCACGAATATTATTCCGTATATTACAATATTCGTGATTTATGAAAGTATTATGATAACAATAAGCAGAGGTAATATTTGTAATTTATTCGATTAGACATGCCTAAACGAGAATTTGCAGCCTAAACACACACACACACACACACACACACACACACACACACACACACACATATATATATATATATATATATATATATATATAGATATAGATAGATAGATAGATAGATAGATAGATAGATAGATAGATACGTAGATAGATAGATAGACACACATGAAGCTCGGAATAAATGCCCCTACCAGTATTGAAAACAACACAAAAACACATCTTATATAGTGAAACATGAAGAGAAATTGGCAACACCTAAAAACAAACCAACTTGAAAATGGCTAAAGAGGAGGTGGCTGAAAACGCATGGGATAATGGGCAATACAGACAATTTTTGAACTCCATTAATCCCAACAAACTGAAAAATGTAAGAATAGCGGAAAAAACGAATTAAAAATTTATTAAATTTTCTTTGTCTATCTTATTCAACTGAACGTGTTTAAAGGAAAGTTTGCTACCTAAATTACATACATATTTGTATCTCTATTTATCTATCTATCTATCTATCTATCTATCTATATATATATATATATATATATATATATATAATATAAAGGTTTTTTATTATATCATTACTCTGTCCTGGACATTGAGTTCTACCTGTATTCTATCCTCTTGGAATTTTTTATTAAAAAAATATACATTCCTAATATAGAATGATTATAAGCAGGTTTGTCTGAAACACGAACTTTGATCGCCGATTTCGCGCTGGTAACTATCAGGCAATTACGTCGCCTTCTGCTAAAGAGGGAGTACCTAATGTCGACATTCACTTGGAGAAGGTGGAGAGTCATGGCGAATTTCTAATGATTTTAGTTCAGTGTCTGGGAATTCGACGAAAGATTTATAAATAAGAACTAACTAAAAATCAATTTCCCCCTACAAAGTAATACCTTTTGTCTGACAGGAATAAAACACTGGCGAAAATAAAAGAAAAAATTAACAATCATAATTCATTGTTCTATTGTGCAAGAAGTGTCGTATAGAATTGAATCGAGAAATGATTTTGTGTCGCTTAAAGAACGTTATTTCAAATTAGTTGGTGAGAGGACCAAGTGATTTCGGCGTTTTTTTTTGTTTTTTTTTGTTTTTTGTTGTTTCTTTTTTTTAATGTGCGTGAGAGGTTTTGATTGTAAATCGAAAATAAAAAAAGAAGATGCGATTTTGAAGTACCATTGGATATTTCTCTGTCGAATGAGCATTCGATTAGCGTTTAATCAGAAAAGTAATGAGCGAAGACAATGAAAAATTAGATGTAATTACCTGATAACTGTGCATTAAAAATTTCTCAAGTAGATTCCGAGCAACGCAAAAATTCTATACACACACACACATATACACACACACACACATGCATATGTATATGTAGTACAGGTAATAAATCCGTTGGTATAATCCAAGTGAATCCTGATAATATATATTAATTAATATATATATATATATGTTTGTGTGTATTAGGTTGGTGCAAAAATAATGACGTAATAATATCGGTTTTTGACGTATTTTTTAACGTCAAAAAACGACATTATTACGTCATTATTTTTGCACCAACCTAATATATATATATATATATATATATATATATATATATATATATACATACATACACACACAGACACACACACATACACACGCACGCATATATGTAGTACAGGCAATAAATCAGTTGGTATAATTCAAGTGGATCCTTATATATATGTTATGGGAACTTACCCATAATAATAACGGACTATTCCTGACATTATAAATACTGCTCCTCTCAAGAGGTATGAGAAGATATTGTAAGACGAGGAGAGATAATTGAGAGCATATTGTAAGGACATCGGAATCGTGATACTTGTCGAGACAACATAGTTCACTCTAACCAAATCTGATAGTCATTACTAATACTTCTACTTCTTTGTATTATATTTCTGTTGTAATATATCTTTGTATTCCATACCTGTGTTCGTGTTATTCTTTCATTGGTTCTAACCTTGGACCATCACCGTGCTACAAGGAACTTGGACCATTACAATATATATATATGTGTGTGTGTGTGTGTGTGTGTGTGTGTGTGTGTGGAGGCACGGTGGAGTAGTGGATAGCGGCTCGGATTGAGGAATTGGAGAGCTAATCGAATTACGTGCTAATACCCTTGGGAAAGTTATTAGTCATCTTCTCCCTCAAGCTATGGGTAAATAACAGGAGACTGAGTTCCATAGCCTTAGTTGGCAACTGGTCTAGGAAAAGGACAACTCTGAATTCAAAATCTGCTGGAAAGCTGTTTGGGAACCTTGTGGCAAGTAGTGCACCAGGTCTCTGTATTCGGCCCTTCAAAACGTGTGGGTGGTTCTGCACAAAGCCTTCATCATTATAATCAAATCAAATGTGCTGGTACCTGGGCTGTCGGTTCCCAGGAACTGAGCTGCTTGACAGGGTGCTAACATTGGCGAACTTTTTATTGAATTCGGTCGCTTGTAGGACTGGCTACTCCGAGGATTTCTTCTGTTTTGCACTGAGCACGAACTCGACACCACATTAACGTCTTGGAAGTAGTCGTACTTAATATACAACGTCCGCCCCTGTATAGGCAGAGATAATTAAAACATACACTCGCACATTTAGCTGAATCTGTCTCTAACTCTAGGCCAAAGTGAGGGAAAATATTTATTTGACATATTAGGAACTGAATGGTGCTGAGCAATTGAATGGTTTTGCCCAGATAGCCAGCATCACATTGACATTTATAGCGATAAATAACCAAATTTTTTGGATGGTCAGCAAAATGTCTTTACAGGCAGAGGGAGAACGCACTTCTGGTGGAGAAGACGGAATGTACTAACATATCATATCGGCAAAAAATGACTACAAGGTCCAATCCATGATAGTTTCATATAAACAGGACACTTTGGAGGACCAAATATTTTAATATCATTTAAACTTAGAAATTGTAAGTTTAATGTTACTCAAAATAACACTTTAAGGGTAGCCATTTGTGAGGACAATATCGGTGGTTTTCCTAGGTTCAGCATCCAGTTTTTATTTCGAATGTATAACGAGTTCACGGTGGGTAAGAGATTTAATAAGGTTCATCTTTCTAGATTTAGGGCTAAAGGAATACCAACTAAGATATAACCCCTTAAAAGCGTCCCGTCTCCGTGTAGACAGAGAGAACTCAAATATAAATTTGGTTATGACATTCATGTACACTCTGGCACAAAGGTCTTTATCCGAATCAATTTCTTGATAAGACTCCTGTATGAATTGAATTATGTCAACAACAGAACGTGGCTTGCGTCGAAACTCCTAATCCTTTAATCATCTATAGAAAATTAAGTACCTAGTGTTGAGATCCGGCGAACTTGGGGGCCAACCAACGGCTACCCGATGTCAAACCCACCTATTGGGAAAGTTTTTGTCGAATATCGGCGCACAGCGAGGGTAAGGTCCGGTGCCAACCTCCACTGTCCTGCTGAAATTAAAAGTCGTCCTGCTGCTGTTATCCGTCAGCATGTTTAGGTGCACGTGTTGATCAACATAGGTCCGACATCGACACCCTTTGCAGGGCAAGGCCAGTCCAACCCACGCGCTAAAACCCCAGGTTGAATGAGCTGCTGCTCAAACGTGACTTGAGAGTTTTCAGTTGCGTAGTAAACACACAATTGTTCTCATTAAACGGCACCCGATAGTATATAGTTCGCTTCGTCGGATCACAAGATTTTGCTCGAGACGGCCTCGCCAAATTGCAAAAGCCAATCAGAATCATCCAACAATTAACCATGATTCAATGGTGGCACATATCTTTTCAGTCCGGCACGGTGCATCAACCAACCCAAGGATCTGCCTTCAATACCCAATTCAGATGGCACTCTATTTTTCGGGCATGGTGGAGTAATGGATAGCGGCTCCGACTGAGGAATCAGAGAGCGGAGTTCGAATACCAGTCGAATCCATTACATTCACTTACGTTCTAATACCATTGGGAAAGGTATGAATCCTCTTCTCCCCACCAGCTATGGATAAATAGCAGGACAGGCCGGGTTCTATAGCCTTGGGCGGCAGCTGGTCTACTGCAGATAGAAATGGCAACCTACTGCAGGAAAAATCTGCTTCGT
>OZ010600.1:57445652-57475652 GCA_963932145.1 Acanthosepion lycidas | reverse complement strand
GAGAGAGATGGGAGAGAGGGAGAGAGAGTACAGGTAATAGATTCGTTGGTATATAATCCAGGTGGATCCTAATATTATCAAATATTAACACTGATCCAAAAAGAGAGCTGAATGTTTATTACAAATTATGATATATAATAAAAATATTATCAATATTTATCATAACAGAGCATATATATTATACAGCAAAAAATCCAAAATTACCTCATATGGGTATAGACTATTTCAAACCGTCGCAACATATTAGAAACGCTACTTGGTTTCATTTAACGAAAGAACGATAGAAGATATAAATTTTAACCGTCTCCTTTGTCGATGCCCCATAAATTATGGACTATTTCGTTTTGATCGCGTGGAAAGACGGAAAAGATATGTCAGAAACATTACCTGGTTTCAGCGAGAAAATGAAAGAAAGAATAGAAAATATAAATAGACAGTCCTCTTCAATCCTGGATATAAATCCGTCTCGGAATCAGAGATTTGGAATTTAATTTAGATAGCAGTCGGAAAAAGATACAAACCTACCCAAAAAGACGCCTCGTCTAGATAAAGAGACTGGGTTGGCGGTAAGGGCAGGGCGTGTAGTATCTCTCAAAAGAGAAAGACTTCGCTGGAATCGACCCCGATATTTACTTTATAATCCAAGGTTGAAGTTATATGAAGAGTGAGGTGTTGATTTGGGACTAAATATCTGTCTGTCTGGGATATATTGATTTCATTTCCTAAAACGTAGTCGATCTGATGACGTGAGTATGCTTATATTCATGTGTGTGTGTGTATGTGTGTGTGTGTGTGTGTGTGTGTGTGTGTGTGTGTGTGTGTGTGTGTGTGCTTGAGACAGAGGGAATTCAGCTATAACTAAAAATATATCTCTAAAAGGACATTATGAACAAAGACAAAAGGAAACCTTATCGAAGTGTTTCGTCTTCTCATATTCCATCAGAGGACGAAACGCGTTGACTAAGATACTCGAAGTACAATTAAATACACCAAAACGAAGTTGCATCTTTGTAGTGAGTAAATTGTTTTTTTCTATATGAAAAAATTATGATATATATAATATATAAAAGTGAACATTGAAGTCAACACTCAGAGGCGACAGGCTGTTTCATGCTGGACGCAATCGTCTGACGGTTGCGTCCATGATGAAAAACCCTGTCGCCTCTGAGTGTTGACTTCAATGTTCACTTTTATACTTATATTTACGCACGCTCTATCTCTGATATTGAGCACTTTATCCCATAAATATAGCACACCTTAAAACTATATTTCTTCATATATATATATATATATATATATATATATATATATATATGAATCAGTGAAAGAAAGAGAGAATGACAGTTGAAGAGAAATATTATATAAAAAGTTTTGGAAACTTAATACGCGAAAACGCTTCTTCAATCAATAAAAAGACAAATAAATAAAAACCTGATGGAAAATCAAGAACATTATTTCCGGAAGCTGTGTAAAATGTCTGGTGTGACTCGAGAAAGACAGAGTAACTTTACGGATGAGCAGAAATGAAATCATTTCACGACTGACACAGACCGAAAGAAAATGTCTGAATTGTTTCTGATGAAATATTACTAACATAAACGCGTCTACGCATGCGTATTCAAAAGAGGCAGACCGAAATACAGAGTTTTTTTTTTTTTTTTTTTTTGGCGGGGGGTACTTACTGCAGGTTTATGCAAGAATCTAATGCCAATCTAAACCCGCATCTGCATGTAAGACCGATGGACAGGAATTCGGTTTAAACAAAGCTTTTTTTTTTCTCTGTCATTTATTCCTGTCTGATATCGATGGGTTTTATTCACAATTTCATTTCCTAAATAATCGATAATCAATTGAAAAAGAATCAAAACTAAAAAGAAATAACTTATTCTGTTCTACAATGTATGATATATTAAAATAGTAATACCCATGAAAATTTCACGGTTTTGAATGTTCTGATGAATCTCCAATCTTAAGTTAACGATTGAATAACCTCGTAGGGAGTTCTACAACAATAATTATATCCGTTGAAATTCCCCCGTCGCATTGCTAAATATTTGAGCTAGACAACATTGACAAATTATTGCAATAAGGATCATAAACATGGACGCTGGTTATTATGTTAAGAAGTAATGAGGTACAAATGAAGAGATTTAAAACTGGCAACTTTTTCGATTTCACTAAAACAGACGTAAAACATTTCAATCTTCTTTTCTTTTTTCTTTCTTCTCTTCTCTTCTTTCTTTCGAAGAATTTTCAAATAGTCAACTTTTTTCATTTCACTGAAGCAGACGTTTAGTATTTCTAACTTTTTTTTCTTCTTTTTATCTTTCTTTCTCTCTTTCCTTCTTTCAGTGAAACAAGGTAGCGTCTATGTTATGTCTTTTCCTTCTTTACGCGCGATCAAAACGGAATCATCCATTATTTATGGGGTAATGACAAAGGAGACGTTAAGCACATATATTTTCTATTCTTTCTTTCATTTTCTCGCTGAAACCAGGTAATGTTTCTGACATATCTTTTCCGTCTTTCCACGCGATCAAAACGAAATAGTCCATAATTTATGGGGCATCGACAAAAGGGACGTTAAAAATGTATATCTTCTATCGTTTTTTCTTTAAATGAAACCAAGTAGCGTTTCTAATATGTCTTTTCCGTCTTTCCACGCAATCAAAACGGAGTCGTTCATTACTTAAGAAGTATTGGCAAATGAGATATAAACACTTCTAACTTATTGTTTTTTCCTTTCATTTTCTGACTGAAACCAAGTACCGACACTGATACGTCTTTCCACGCGATCAAGATGGAATTGTTCTTTATTTACGGGGTATTGCCAGGGTGTAACGTTCGTGCTAAGAGAGGGACGAGTAGAATTATATATTAAAGGCAATTTTATTTGGAGCATGAATAACTAGTGATCTAGTAATCGGGCGTTCATCGAGCCGACAAATAAAAACCATAGATTGCAAATTAGGGGATTTGTATAATTTTCATATTGGTTTGTCATGTCTAGAACCAGCCCTGCGTGCTCTGCATGCTTGTATAGTGCCACCAACAGGAAGGATGAACTTTGCTTTATTATGTCTAGTATGAGGTTGGTGCAAAAACAATGTCGGTTTTTGACGTATTTTTTAACGTCAAAAACCGACATTATTCTTGCACCGACCTAATACTAGACATAATATAGCCAACCTAATAACTTAGTTTCCTCCTCGCCACAAATCGTATGATGCTTGAGCCGTATCGGAGCGGTCCGGGTTCAACTCCCAGAGTCGGTAGAGAATGCGCTCTGCTGATGAGTACCAAAAAGCACGAAACTGCCGTCGAATGCTTTTCTGCATGTGTGTGTGCGTTGAGGATTCTCGTTCCAGACATGATGTATCATTATATATATATATATATATATATAGATAGATAGATAGAAGGTGAGGGAAAACAGTGTTCCCTAAAAATGACTATTCATACTGATAACGCCATCCTTAATTTAACGTCCATATTTCTGAAATTGGGCTTTTGCAAGCACCTCACAAGTGTCATAAATCATTTCCCAAAGATGACGTCTCATAAAAGCAAAACACTTTTCGCAAATTACTTATCTTCTCGCAAACTAGAAAAAGCGGCTTCATGCCAAGATTTATATCAAAAGCAACCATAAGCCTCAAACATGTTTATATTTTTTTTTTCTCTATCGAACGAACGAAGTTTCTCCATATTTTTACGCATGCGTATTGTTTGTTTTGGCATGTAAATATTGGATTTCGTTTTGTTATGCCCGAGCGAAAGACAGAAAGAAAAAAAGAAAGAGAGAGAGAGAGAGAGAGAGAGAGGGAGAGAGAGAGGGGTGGGGGAGGGAGAGGGAGAGAGAGAGAGGGAGGGAGGGAAGGAGAGAGAGAGAGATGTGAATTAACAATACGAAATAATATTCAAGCCGGGTTTTTGATGCTGATTCAAAGAACGAACGCTAAAGATCTTCAAGGCATGTCGACATCTTTTCTTCCTCGGCTTCACGAACCAATCCAATCCACTGAGCCGTTACGTTCGACCTTCAGGCCAGTGGAGAAATCGAATATTTTTGAGGTCGATCAGATGAATCGGATAAGCTGTGTCGATCTTTTGCGAAGGCCCCAGGTCGACGCGAAAAGCTAAAAATATGCTCGGAATCAGACTCAGAGCGAAAATTGAACACAAATCCTCCGGAGTTTTTAAACCATCTAAACCCTCCTCACCTCTGTTTCTCCGTCTATTATTTCTATTCGTATCCTCCTCTTTATCTTCGAATCCACCCGCTTCCTTTTTTCTTATTTCTACTGCCTCGCTTTCAGTCTTTCTTCACTTTGCTTCTTTTTTTTCTTCTTCCTTGTCCCTATCCCTCTTTCTGTCTTCTTTCTTAACACTCTCTTTGCTTCATTGTTCAGTCACGCTCATATTATCTCCCTTCCTTTTCCTTCTCTTTCTGACTCATCCTTTTGTTTCCTCTTTCATTTCTATACTTTCTGAACGCTCTCCCTAACCTCATCCTACTTCCAATCACTTCTAATTCCCGCTTCTACTTCCTCCCCCTACCATCGCTTGCTTTTGTCTCCTCTTCCATTTCTCCTCTTTCTAAATATTCTCTCTGTTACATCATTCTCCTTCCACACACTTCTTACTTCCTCTTTCCCCTCCTTTCCCTTCCCTCTATTCTTTTTGAGGCCTCTTTCATTTCTCCCCTCTGTTTCCATTACGTCATTCTCCTCACTTTTTATTCTCTCTTTCTCTTCCTTCTGTTTCCTCTTTTCCTTTTGTATTCCCTTTCATTTCTCCTCGTTCTGAACTCACCCCCTATCTAATTCTCCTTTCGATCTCTCCCCATTCCCTCTTTCTCTTCCTTCCCCTTCCCTCTCTTCCTTTTGGCTCCTCTTTCATTTCTCCTCGTTCTGAACTCACCCCTATCTAATTCTCCTTTCGATCTCTCCCCATTCCCTCTTTCTCTTCCTTCCCCTTCCCCTTCCCTCTCTTACTTTTGGCTCCTCTTTCATTTCTCCTCGTTCTGAACTCACCCCCTCTCTAGTTCTCCTTTCGATCTCTCCCCATTCCCTCTTTCTCTTCCTTCCCCTTCCCTCTCTTACTTTTGGCTCCTCTTTCATTTCTCCTCGTTCTGAACTCACCCCCTATCTAGTTCTCCTTTCAATCTCTCCCCATTCCCTCATTCTCTCCCTTCCCCTTCCCTCTCTTCCTTTTGGCTCCTCTTTCGTTTCTCCTCGTTCTGAACTCTCTCCCTCTTACCTCAATCTTCTTCCCCTCTCTTCTTATTTCCACATTCTCTTCCTCCCTTTCCCTCTCCTCTTCCTTTCTCCTCTTTCAGTTTTTCTCTTTCTGAACTCTCTCTCTCTCTTACCTCATGCTTCATCCCTTCTCTTCTTATTCCCACTTTCTCTTCCTCTGCTCCTCTCTCCTTCTTTTGTCTCCTCTCTCATGTCCCCTCTTTCTGAACTCCCTTTTCCTTTTACTTCATTCTCCTTCCAATCTCTCCTCATTTATTTTTTCTCTTCCTTCCCCTTCTCTCTATTCCTTTTGTCTTCTCTTTCATTTCTCCTCATTCTGAACTCTCTCCCCTTTATCTCATTCTTCTTCCAATCACTTCTTCTTCTTTTTTTTTTCTCTTCGTTCCCCTACATTTGTCTCTCTTCCTTTTCTCTCCTAATCTTCATTCTCCTTGGTCCTTATTCCAACTTTTCCTTCCGTCATCCCTTTTTCTTCTTGTTCAGGGACTCCCCCTTATCTCTTGGCTTTCTCCAAATCGTTCTTCGCGAACTCGTTCTTCTCCATTTTCTCCCTCTCTTTCTTATTCTATATTTCTCTTACTCCTCCTCCTCCTCCTCTTTCCTTAAATTTTTTAACCTCCTCTCGCCTGTTTTCTTCCTCCTCCCCCCTATCTTTCTTGAACTGCGCTCTCCCCTATCCTAGTTTCCTCCATGATTCCTTGTCTTGTGGGAAACATCAGAGGAAGGAATAAAAATCCGATTTTCAGTTTAAGAAACCTGGTCGCAATGTCTTTCAAAGAACGTACTCGAATGAAGAAGCCAGTTGCGTGGTGCCCGAACGAATTTGGGTCAAAGATCGTTTTGCGATTTTCGATATTTGATAGTTGTTTCGGGTCCCCTCAAAAAAATAAAATAAAATGTCAATCACATATACGAATGGACATGGGGTAGAAATTGATCAGCGTGTATTGAAGAATTTGATTTTTTTGGACAAAATGAGTTCGTAGGTTTTTCCTTTCTCTTATTTTTTTTTATTTTTATTTTTATTTTTAAAGGATATGCCAAAAATTGTCTGGCACTACACAGTAAAGCAACTTTCCTAGAAGCAGACCCTAGCAATTGATTCAATATTTTCTACAGCCGTTCAGAACGTAGGTGACCGTGTCTTGCCACACTTGCCTTTCTCCTTTTATTATCTGTTTGGGTTTGGGTTTATTTTGTTTTACGGCATATCAACAACCCAATGGGTTATTTAATGCCGACAAGGTATGTAGGAAGGGTTCATGTGAATAGAATATATATTCTTTATAGTTCGTAGATCAGGGTTTAGGGTAATTTTGTTTTACGGTATATCAACAACTCAATGGGTTATTTAATGCCGACAAGGTATGTAGGAAGGATTCATGTGAATAGAATATATATTCTTTATAGTTCGTAGAACAGGTTTTAGGGTAATTTTGTTTTACGGGATACCAACAACTCAATGGGTTATTTAATGCCGACAAGGTATGTAGGAAGGGTTCATGTGAATAGAATATATATTCTTTATAGTTCGTAGATCAGGTTTTAGGGTAATTTTGTTTTACGGCATACCAACAACTCAATGGGTTATTTAATGCCGACAAGGTATGTAGGAAGGGTTCATGTGAATAGAATATATATTCTTTATAGTTCGTAGATCAGGGTTTAGGGTAATTTTGTTTTACGGCATACCAGCAACTCAATGGGTTATTTAATGCCGGCAATATTTTTAGGATATGTTCGTAGGAATTGAGTATGGATTCTTATACGTATTTTTGTAAAGATGTTTTTTGTCGAAAGTCAAATGTATTGTCGGTAGCATTTTCTTTTACAAAAATGTATTGCTGGAAATATATTTTTCAAAAAAGTATTACTGGTAATATATATATATTTTCAAAAATGTATTGCTAGAAAAATTTAAAAAAAAATGTATTGATGGTATTTTTTTTTAAATGTATTGCTGGTAATATTTTTTTCAAAAATGTATTGCTGGTATTTTTACTATAAAAATCAACTTTTATACTTTAATAGTGTTTGTGGGGTTCACTATTTTCCCATAGCTGGGACCCTAACAGGTGCTGCCACACAGGGCCAGGGTGAACCGCAAACAACAGCAATTAAGAGGTGGTACCACGCTCCTTAAAACAGAGGCCTTGATGCGGGATGTAGTTTATCGTCATACCCAGGACGATTTATTATCTGTGAATTGCCATGACTTAGAGAAGGTAGTCGAGTGGTTTCTTTAACCCTTCGCCACAGTTTCGAATTCAGAATTGTCCTTAGACAGATTTTCATCCAGGGATAGATAGCCCAGTCTATTCTGTTATTTAATCCATCAGTTGTGGGGAAAAGAGATGGATTCGTGCCAGAATCATTGGTGCAAAATGAACACCACAGGCTAGGCTAGAATTTGAACCGGAATCGCTGATTCCCCTGAACGCCGATAGCCGTTATGTTACCTATGTACATGTAGTATTACTTTTTATCCAGGAAAAAATAAAAGGTATAAATTCTAAACATATTTTTGCATATATCGAGTGCGGCGGAAATATCTCCCACATTTTAAACTGTCACCTGTGTTGTACTACGGAACTTTGGCAAGTGACATTGGTGTCCTCATCGAGCTAATGTTTTACCATTTATTTACCAGATACATCAGTTACTGTCATGGCTTGGACTGCTGTTAAAATGATCATTTTAAGATTGATGAACCTGCAATTGCAACACAGGGAGTTTTTCGTATTCATTTTACCTCGGAATAATGCTGTCCCGAATGGAAAACCGATACTGTTACTTGCTGAAAAATTCAGGGTCACAGGTTCAGCGCTTAAAAGCAACCCACCTGAAAGACCCCAAAGCGATCGAACTTGCGTGTGATAAAAAAAACTTTAGAAATCGCCCACAACAGATTATGATGAATTAACGCCACAATCTGGAGAATGTTATTTTGAAAACAAATTAGTTTCAACAAAACCGTAATTCTTTCTTCAAAAAACAGTGAAATATTTTCTTTAATAGCAGTTACTTTGGTCTTTTTATCAACCTTTAAAATATGGGAGGTATTTCTGTCGCACGCTGTATAAATATCATTTTATTGGGAGGCATTTGTCCGTGATGTAAAGATTCTCGAACTTTTCTGGCTAGTTCAGTTAAGACCGTGTCCTGAGTTCCCTACCCACTGGGTTTTCCATACTTGAAGCCTCGTGCCACATCTAAGCTATGCTTAGTAAATCACTATAGATATAATTTTAGACTTTTATGAGCAGATAATGTTAATACCTATGTAGTGATTTTCCATTATTGTTTATATTTGGCCTTGTCGCGCTCCTTTTCTAATCTTTATGTTGTCTTTTTGTAGTCGGATTATTGAAATACGGTTTCCAATAATCTCTGCTTCCACAGAGAATTAAAACTGGCAAGTATGCTACTGAGTCAAGTATGCTTTCATTAACAAAAGCCAAGCAAAGTGGTTTGCTATAATTTTTTTTTGATCAATTTCAGATTATCAAATACGGAGAAATCATTCTTCAGACCTGCTTGTTCGTGTGGTTGATTTTCCTCTGGAGTGTTTGATTATTTTTTTTTCTATATTCTTTGGAATAATTTGTTTGAAAATATGTGACAGGACCTTTGAAAATATGTGAAAGGACTTTTATTTGATGAGGCTTTTATTATCTTCTCTTCATAAAGTATTTCCGTGATGCCAGACGCCTTTGTCGTTGTCACTTTTGTGATGTCAACGAATGCTTGTTATCACGCTCGTAATTCTCGTTGTAGTCGAGACTTTGGAATCGTAGATACTAGTAGTAACTCTTACGAATAATATTTGCACTAGTAATACTCGTTCGAATAGTAACCGCCGAATAGTAATCCGTAGAGTGATCAGTATAGAGGATAGTACAGAGATTCGCGAGAACTTAGACGCCATGCTAATTCCCATATATACCTTTCGTTTACGATCAAGTGGTCTACTTATTAGAGATGCGATCACCTTTGTTTGCTCACTGGTGATCTATGTTCAAACACCAGTGTCGGCAATGACACTTTATCCCTATATAACAAGTAGGATTGCAATTCCAAGACATTTTTGAGTCGCCATTTTGTTTTTCATATACACTTCATATACGCCATTTTGTTTTTCATATACACTGCGTAAATAGCTATTTCTTTGTGTTCTTCTTTCAAAAGTTTTTGTTTTTTCTAGTTCTTTTCTGATCCAATCGAAACAGCCTTCCAAGCTTCGAATCTACTGAAAGAATCAATAGAGAAATCTTATCGACCCACAAAATGTTAAATTTGTCTAACCAGGATCCAAATAAGGAAACATTTAAAACCTGAGAATTATGATATGGAAGAAATGAGAGCCCCAGTTTGTTTAATCATTTTCCTAGATTATGTTCTGCGAATTTAAAAACACACATATTTGGATATGAGGATTGATTATTTATACATTCAATACAACATATCAAACGAATCTACCAATAGAAGACAACGATCCTGCTTTCCCTCCAAAGGCCAATGTACTGCTGTGGTGGTGGGGTGGGGAGATGCTGATGACATAGATATTCATAGTTGGGATAAGAATTAAAATCAAAATCCTCTACAAAGTGTTCAAAGAAATAGTACTCAAAATAAACCTTTCCAAAACAGGAAGTATTATTTGGAAGTGGGATGAAAGCATTGATGGCAATTACCCAGAATCCATCATAAAAATTCAGGATGTGGAATTAGTCAATACTAAATACTTCAAAAGCCTATGTGTCTGGATCAGTTATAACAGAGTAGGCTACGCTAAATGAGGCATCATCAAAGACCGCAAATTGCTACAAAAATCAAACATTAACCTGAAAACTCAAGTTATATATTACATAGGCTCGTCAGATCAGTAATTCTATATGGACGTCATGCATGGCGCCAAACCCGTTCAGAAATATATAAACCATCTTTTTTGAAGATCAATGGTTTAAATGGCTCTCAGAAAGTGAAGCATGTGGATCTTGGCAAAGACCACACTTCTTCGAACTTCGTGGGCTAATGCTACAGAATCACAAGCAAAGAACTGTACCAAATAAGAAGAACTGTATTACTTAAGGACTTCCAAAAGCAGCAACCGCTAAAATGGATATCAAATGTAACTGAAACAGAAAATAAAAAAATAATCAAAATGTTGAAATTCCAAACTACTTCAAACAAAAGATTAGGAAGGAAACCCCCATCGATACTGGAAAGACCAATAACAGCTACTGAACTTTAGATGCCTAATTTCCTGATAAACAGTTTGTATAAATTTCTTAAGTTTCAACCGAAACCAGTACTGGTTGCTCGGCCAATGAATGCCGAATTTTTCCTTATAAAGAAGCAGTTAATATTATCATTGCCTTTACCATACCATACCTGGAATCATATCAATGCAAAAGGCATTGTCAGGATTCGCCTTTTGGGAAATGTTCTCAAAATCTGAACAGGTTACCAAAAATCTCCTTTTTTAAGTTTACTCTCCTTCATTGCTCCTTGCTCTCCTATTTAACTTTCCGCTAAACCTTGAATATAGTTTTTTTTTTTTTTTTGTTTTTTTTTGTTTTGTTTGTCATTTACAAACTCGGAGTTTTCCTTGGCATTTTAAAATCCAATAACCCCCCCCCACAAAAAAAACCCCAGCAAAACAAACAAAAACATCAGAAACTTCGAAAGCATGAAGGTAACAAAATGCTCTTGTAAATGGGCATTTCGATGTGGTGTAGCCATCTTGTTTCGCCAGACCAAAAACTACTTAGTTTAGTGTTTGGTCCGTACTGAGGGCAACATACTTTCAGCCTTGTGCTATATCGCAACGCGACAATATTTGAGAGATTTTTTTTTTTTTTTTACATTTAAACAACCCTTAATTTCTAATAGAATAATGAGTCGATCGTTTTCTAGAAAATAAACCGTCAGGTACGAATTAGTAGCATGATGAAAAGTTTTCATTCAGAATGTCTGAAAAGCCCTTTGTCTTTTTTCATTCTGATCGTTAAAAACTGATGTCCTGGGTAACTGACTTTTGCCAACACTGTCAATATATTTTTGGAATCTTCTACAAATGATTTTAAAAAGGTTAACAATTTAATACTCTGTACCTTTTATCATAATGGTACTCCCTCTGAAGTATACTCTCCCTCATTGCTCCTTACTCTCCTGTTTAACTTTCCGCCAGTCATTGAATATAGGTATTTGTTTTGTTTGTCAGTTACAAACTCGGAGTTTTCCTTTACAAACTCCAGTAAAAAAGCAACAAAAAAAAAAACAACAAAAAAAACAAAGAAGCAAACAAACAAAACACATCAGAAACTTCGAAAACATGAAGATAAAAAAAATACTTTATTATAACTCTCGTAAATGGGCATGTAGCGTAGCTATCTTGTTTCACCAGACCAAATATTACTGAGTTTAGCGTTCGGTCCTGAGTGCAACATACTTTCGGCCTTGTGATATATCTACACTTCGATTTGTAAATCATTATTACGCTCCTAATTACCCAGCGACAACATTTGGAGATCTTTTGACATTTAAACAACCCGAACTTAACCTTAATTTCTAATCCGAGTAGAATAATCAGTCGATCGTTTTCTAGAAAAATAATCTGTCAGGTACGAATTAGTAGTATCATGTAAAGTTCTCATTCAGAATGTCTGAAAATTCCTTTGTCTTTTTTTCGTTCTGATCGTTAAAAACTGATGGTCTGGGTAACTGACTTTTGCCCAAAATGAAAATAATTGTCCCTTTGTAAGATTCCTGCTTTAATTATCTTATGCATAATTAAACATTCGATGCCATCCGATGCTTGCATAAAACCCGGTTGAACTCTTCTTTTGTCTTTTTTAACCCCCCCGATAACAATCGCTTACAGAGTCGCGATCCAGTTTGCAGCCGTGCGATGAATTAGGATACAGAAAGCTATGAATGCATAATTAATTTTGCATTCATGAATTTATATAACAATTTTTTTTAATCATTTCAACATTGATATTTACTGAGCTGAGTAGACTCTATGACATGACTGCAAATCATTGTAGAATGGAGCTCCTTGAACCGTTTTGCTAGAACAGCTTATCTTACATATCACGACAGCTATTAGGAAGATGGGATTAAATATACTTAATGTTTTTATTTTTTAAATAATCAGTATTATTATTGTTTAGGTAATAAGCATTATAACATAGCACAAATATGGCGGGAAAATAAGTAAAATTACCTGCGTGTGTCGGTTGCAGCCAGACGTGGGTTTTTTTTTTCTATTTTCTGTTAATTAATAAATTTAAAATTATACATTAATTCCTAATTCTTTTAATTAATAACTATTTGTGCTCAGTTGTTGACATTAACAGTTATCTGCTGTTGTGCTAAAATTTTGAAATAATGCAATGATAAAAATTTAAATTTCATCTCTCTGATATATATTGCGATATGTTAATACGGATTGATTTCAGTTACTTCTTTTTCATATGATAACCCATGTTGTTTATTCAATATGGAAATCAGTGTTTTGTTTAAATTTAGTCAACAAATATTTAATTCTTCTTTGTTATCATTTCACCCCAAGCAAGATAGTAAAGTCACTAACATTCAAGAGGTTACTGAGCGTCAAAGAATAAGAAAAAGAGAAACATTATTAGGGAGTGAGAACAATAAAAGAAGAGGAACCGAGAAGAAAATAGATAACGATTGACGTTGAATTTAAATGTTTGAAGATCAAAGATGTCTGGAAAATAATAACTCCGGGAGAGGGTTTCACAAGCGAGAACTGCGATAGAAGAAACTGTTAGCATAGAACTTATAAAGCCAATTCAAGCGTAAACTAATGAGATCTTCCCATTAATCTAATACTGCGCTTAAACACATCAAGTCCAGCTACTACAGAAGAAAGTTAATCAAAACAATTACCATGAAAGTATTCACAGAAAAGACGCAGAATTAATACATCACAGCAGTGGTAAAGTGACTGCAGCCGAGATGCCAGGTCAGGACCAATAACATTGCGAATTCTTTAGGAATGTATTTAGATATCAGGAATATCTAAATACAGTGGGTGGAAACAAATTTTCGTACAAATACAAGTTTTTAATTTATTGTATCTTCAACTAAGGAATAAAGATACTTTTCATATAATTAACTGTCCACAGATGCATAATAAATAAATATGCATAGAAAACAGAAAAAATGATTTAATAGAAATAATACCAATGTATCTATTTTAATGGGTAGAAAAAATATTCGTACAATGCAAATTTCAGATTTTAAAACTTTTAAATTATTTTAATACTCTAGATTATTCAAATGGAATATTCTAGAAAAAATACCATGGAAATAAAAACAACAAATTGAAAAAAATATTCTAGACTTTTCAAGTGGAATATTTTAGAATGATCCAGTAATGTCATCAGTAGTTATATTTTAGCTTAAAAAAATACAAACAGAACATTCTGAAATTGATATTTGTGCAAGAAGATTATCATCATAGCAACAGGTAAAGAATTCAAGAATTCCCAAAAAGAACTGATTGTTAAACTCTGGAAAGAAGGTAAAAGTTGCAGGAAAATCTCAGACAACCAGAATATTTACTACCATTAGTGTATTCATTGCAAGGTATAAAAACTCAAAACCGTTGAAAACCAAAGATGAACAGGTGCTCCACGGAAGATTTCTTCAAGATCTTTGAGGAAATTAATGCGTCAAATTAAAGAAAATCCAATGGTTACTCGTCAAGAGTTGCAGCATGATTTCATCAGGGATCTGTGTCACTAAATAGAAAATTAGTAATGAAATTCATAAGAACAATCTAAAGTCAATCTCCATATTTCATAGCAATTTTTTATATTAATTGATATTACATAGCAGTATTTCGTATTAAATGATATTATACAGAAATCTTTTATATCAACTGATATTATATAGCGGCCTTTAATATTAATTTATTTTACATAGAAATCTTTTATAGCAACTGTTATTACATAGCAATCTTTTATATTAACTGATATTGCATAGCAGTTTTTTTATATTGATTGACATTACATAGAATTCGTTTATGTTAAAAATATGATATAGCAATCTTTTATATTAACTGATATTGCATAGCAGTCTTTTATATTGATATTACATAGCACTCTTTTATATCAACTGTTATTACATAGCAGTTTTTTTATATTAACTGATATTACATATCGACCTTTTATATTAACTGATACTGCATTGCAGTTTTTTTATATTAATTGATATTACATAGCAATCTTTTATATCAACTGTTATTAAATAGCAGTCTTTTATGTTAACTGATATTACATAGCAGTCTTTTATATTAATTGATATTATATAGCAGTCTATTATATTAACTGATATTACATAGTAATATTTTATATTAATTGATATTACATAGCAGTCTTTTATATTAGGTTGGTGCAAAAATAATTTCGTTTTATAACATATGTTACTATCTGAGAAAACGAAATTATTTTTGCACCAACCTAATATTAATTGACATTGCATAGCAGTCTTTGTTTCTAACGATTTTTTTCTTTTGGTTCTTAGTATATTGTTTAGTGTTTGGAAGTCATCTTTTGTCTTTCCAATGCGCGTCCAAATTTCGATGTCACATTTTCCGTCCTCTCTTAAAAACACCTACGCAGATATTTTCACTTCTGTACTTGTTTGATTTTGACATCTCCAATTCACATCTCGCAAATGTTTCCCTTGCTAACGGCCATACGTTTTCTTCTTTTACAATGGATGGATAGCCCTTTCTTCCCTCTTTCCTTTATTACTTGTTCTGGGAGATTCAGTAGTTTTCTTTATGCGTCTGCGATCAACAAAGTGTCATCTGCATATATTGTATTAGGTTAGTGCAAAAATAATATTGGTTTTTGACGTTAAAAAAATACATCAAAAACCGATATTATTTTTGCACCAACATAATATTATTCGCATTGAAACTACCGATAATAAATCACGATAGGAGACGTATTTCGTTTATGATAGCCTCGCTGTAAAGTTTGAATAAAGGTTTTATAAAGCATGGTCGTATACAACATAGACCTGACCAATGACCATAAAATAAAGTTTAAAATAAACGAAATTAACTATTTGCAGATTGTGAAGTGACGTTACAAACGGAGGCAGATGGCGGTTTTTTTTTATTGGAGTGGTGAGTGGTTGGATGGCGAATGTGGGACTCTCGATTCACGGATGAAAAGCGAAAACATTAATATTGAAGGACAAGCGACTAACAGGGGAGAAAAGAACATTGAAAGCTAGCGCTTCAGACGGTCTGGTTTAACCGATATTTTTTTTACAAAATGGCCCTCGTTTACGAAATGCTCGAGCAGAATGATTCAGATGAGAGAAAATCAATAACAACGCCATATCATTTCGAAATTGGTGTTTTCTAAAGCAGCAGTAAGTAGCGAATTATTTATCTTTGAAAGGAATTTCATGTTTGCTGTAGGCAAGTGAGAATAAGATGGTAGCAAAAACGAAAAAAAAATCGTGAATGAAAAACATAGCCGACAGCTTACTACGACATCTATGTTGAGCTTGTTTGCTCACTAGCACCATTTTGGTGATTTTTAGGCCCAGCTAAAAGTCAATAAAAAAAGGAATTTGAAAGCTGATTTCTACAGCAGACAGAATAAATATTAAATATTTAATCCAGCTTAGTGACTTAAAGAGTTGTGCTAACACATCAAAACTTCCATCGGTACTAGAAAGGGGCGATAAAAGTTTCTGGAATTGAGAAAACTAATTTACTGAAAAAATCTTTTTTTAAAAATCATAAATGACTAAAGACAGTAATCCAAAATATTCGGTCAACAAATGGCGAATGTTTTATGTAAGAAAACGGTTAATTTTAGAATTAACCGTAGCAGATTTGAAATGAGTTTTACATTTGAAATGCATTTGAAATCAGTTTTACTATAGGAAAGCATTGCAAATGATTTTTAATGCAGAAAGCCATTGCAAATGATTTTTACTATGGGAAAATCATTGCAAATGATTTTTCTATAGGAAAGCATTGCAAATGATTTTTATTATAGGAAAAGCATTACAAAAAAATTTTACTATAGGAAAGCATTGCAAATGTTTTTACTATAGGAAACTATTGGAAATGATTTTAACTATATGAAAGCATTGCAAATGATTTTACTATAGGAAAGCATTAAAAATGATATTTATTACAGGATAAGTATTACAAAAGATTTTTACTATAGGAAAGCATTGGAAATAATTTTAACTATATGAAAGCATTGCAAATGATTTTACTATAGGAAAGCATTACAAATGATATTTATTACAGGAAATGTATTACAAAAGATTTTTACTATAGGAAAGCATTGCAAATCATTTTACTATACGAAAGCATTGGAAATAATTTTAACTATATGAAAGCATTGCAAATTATTTTACTATAGGAAAGCATTACAAATGATTTTTATTATACGAAAAGCATTACAAAAGATTTTTATTATATCAAAGCATTGCAAAGGATTTTTACTAAAGGAAAACATTGAAAATGATTTTTACTATAAGAAAGCATTGCAAATGTTTTTACTATATGAAAAGATTGTAAATGATGTCTAAATTACACAAAAATAAAAATAATACTGACATCTCACTTTTAACAGATATATTACCAAAATTACTCAAAAATAATTTAAAATTCTAAAGAGTAAATTTATTCAAGAAAAATAGTAATTGGCTTCAACCACACTCTCCAGATGACTTCGAAATCTCCTGCAAATCATATGGACGCTCTCTTTTGATTGAGTTGGTAAATGCTGCCATAATCTTTGCCATCAGTTTATCTTTGTGTTACAAGAAGTTTTTCTTTTTTCAATGGGGTTGAAGTCTGGGGAGTTAGGTGGCCAGATGTAAGAGGTGATGTTGCAGACATTGTCTGAAAGCTATTACTGGGTTCTCTTGCTTGTGTGGCATGCTGCAGAGTCCTATTTCCAGACATAGAGTCTTCCAGCAGCCACCCTCTGGACACAGAGCAACCCTATCTGCTCAAGGAACTTGATGTAGACCTCTTTGTTATATATATATATATATATATATATATATATGACAACGAGATGACTCATCACCAACGACTCAATGATATCTTTTCTTAAATCTTTTCGTCGATTTTTTAAAACCGAATAAAAGTAATTTATTAAGGATCATTTTTTAATACGTGTTTAATTTAATTTAAAAATTTATTGTAAATTGTATACAATTCCCCTCAAATATTCAGTTGTAGATCGTTGTGAAAAAGAAGAAAAAATCTGCACAATTCTTTCATCTGCCTTCATAGACGGGGAGGTGATTCTACATTAGCCGCTGATTACTTCCTTGATAACTGCTCCAAACTTCGTATGAATCCTTGCATTGCACCTAACGCCTTTGACAAGAATTTCTATTTTCGGTGTGATGAAAAGTTTAAAAATTAAACACCAGTCAGCCAAATAGTCTGTTGTAACTAATACAATCAGCCGAACTTTCAAAATCTTTACGACAGAAAGCCGGTGTTGAGTCGGCGGTATTGAGTCGGTGTTGATGAAATGTCCCCTCTTGCCTGCAGTATACTTCTGTGTTTAATTTTATAAGCACTGTTATTATATATAATTATGTAATAATTATATATACAATAATTATATACTAATAATGATATAATAATTTATGTTATTTGTATATTCTATGTAATAATTTAATTGCTTTTATATGATATGTTATATATTGTACTAGCCGAATTACCCACCCCTTGATGCGTGTCACACATTTTTTTGTAAGAAAATGATGATTGATTTTAAATCATTGTTATAATTTGTCGAGAAAAATGATGAATTTCAATATTACTCAATGATCTTGCCGATGTGACCTCCATCTTCTGGCTTTCTCCTATATTTTGGATAGTAGTCATTCTCTTGTTCAAATTCAGATTTAATTTAAATCAAAGGATAAAAAAATCAGCGAGTGGGGTACAAAACAGATTGATCTGCCCCCTTTCATATGTACTTGATGCAATACTTGATTGAATAAAGTGATAAGCAGATTTCAACATTGATATGACAGTTGAATCGTCGCAACAAATACGTATTGTAAGGCACTACCCACTGATTAGTGATTTCTTGCTCAACTTGACGTCCATATTGTCTGATCTTGCCGATGTGACCTCCATTTTCTGGCTTTCTCCTTCTGTATGTTGGATAGGAGTCATTCCCTTATTCAAATTTAAACTTACTGTCAATCAAAGGAAAAAAAAAACAGTGATCAAAATGGAATATACTCATCCAAGTATCCTAGGAGTCATTCCTTTGTTTAAATTTAAATTTAATTTAGATCAATGGGAAAAAATTGTCAGTTGGGGGGTGCCTCTACCCCACCCACCCCCTCAAACACACACACTTTGATCAAAATGATATTGCCGATGTGACCTCTATCTGCTGGTTTTCTTCTTCTATATTTTGGATAGGAGTCATTCCTTTGTTCAAATTTAAATTTAATGTAAATCAAAGGGAAAAAAAATGTCAGTGTTCTTTTCTTTTTTTTTTTTTTTTTTTTTTTTTTTACCCTGGGGATCACCTTTGATCAAAATGAAATATACGTAGCCAAATACCCCAAGAGTCAGACCCTTGTTCAAATTTAAATTTAATTTAAATCAAAGGGAAACCAATTTTCAGTTGGGGGTGGTCCCCTTTTGGGATCCCTTTGTTCAAAATGGAATATACTTATCCAAGTAACTTGCGTGATGGATTTTCAGAATATGTATCTTTATGTGGGTCTATCTTCAAAACCCTATTAGGAGACATACAGAGGCTAGAAATTATATATTCGGTTTTATATTATTTTGAAATGTGCGGGAAGGCATTTGGGTATCGGCATTCAAATTTTGGCTTCGTCTTCTATGTCCGCTTTCGCACAAATTCTCTTTTGAATGTCACCTCTCTTCTCTCGAAAACTGGGTATTAACTAATAGGGCATAAGACTTTCTAGTCTGGAATCATACTCAGTCTAGAAGAACTATTCTGAATTCTAAACACTAGGGAAGTAAATCCTATCTATCCTAAGTTGTCAATACGCAAATAATAAAGAGAAGGAAGTTGTGGAAATCCATGATCGCCTACGTCCTGAAGGGACAAGGCGTGTTGAAAAATCTGAAATTAAATTATTTTTTTTTATATATATTGTTTATTTTTTTATAAATAATTAAAACATTTGTCTTTGTTTTTACAATGCTTCGTCGTTCCACCACTCAGGCAATCATGGCCCTCTCCATTTCTTCAATCATGGCCCTCCTTGTTTCAATCATGGCTCTTCCCGTGTCTTTATTATCTGTGAATTGCATATAACTTCTTGGGAAAGATTGTGGAGTAGTGTTTTATGATTGTCTTCTACAGTTCGAAATTCGAACGTGTCCTCGATTGCTAGCCTTTTTTTTTAAGACTGCCAATCGCGGGTTATCTCGTCAATGGCAGTCAAGGTGTTAAACCTCAATGAAGCGACCGCCTTTATCTGCAAGTTGTGTGCTGAAAAGTCGCACCTACATTATTTTACCTAATTAATCAATCAGTTAACACGCTTGGAAGATCATGTCCCTTTCGAACCATTGATATTTCTTTCTGCGGTAGACTGGTTGTGAACCACAGTTATAAAACAGTCTGTCCTTCTATTTAACCCATAGCTGGAGTGGAAGAGAAGAGATAGATTTATACCTTTTCCAGTGTTATTTACGCATGAGTGAACGCCACGAAGGTGGCGGGAATTCGAAATAGAGACTACGATTTTTAATTCCGAGCCGTTATCAATTACACCACCCGCACATCCATCAATGCCCACCGTAAAATACGGCATTAATTATAAATTTCTAAAAAGAATCCGGTACTTTAAGTTTCTAAATTTGTTTTAAAAACAGTATGGAAGGGTGGGCGTTAATGGGTTAAACAATAGCTATTGAGAAAAGAGATTCGTCCATGCGTGTCCCAAGGTCAACAGCGCGAAAGTGAATGCAACACACTCGTCCAGTAGTTGAAATAGTCTCTCCGTTTCTATTTTCTGTGCCAATAACAGTTACGCGACCTTTATGTTATTTAAATGTCATTGGTACTCTCACTGATGTTTGTAATTTCATTAATTGCAGATTGTAGTGTTGATCAACAAATCGAGGGCAAAGATGCAACAACACTGAGTTACCTGCCCCTTTGCGAAAGGCGGGAATTTCTGCCAGAATCGGAGTGTCTTCTCCCTCCTTGGTTTTCAAGCCTAGCCGACATTTGTGGAATTGTATCTCTTAATCGATATCTACCTTCACGTCTACCAATGGTTCTCTTCGTCGGATATTCTTGCAGGTGAATCACAGCTAAGCAATTCCTCAAATTTGTCTTGGATCTTACTATGCGAAGGATAAATAATACTTACCAAAGATGGAATCGTCCTGTAGCTTATTGTTACAATTCACTCTGGCTTTGCTCTTTTCGCAAGGTAAGTTAAGAATTTTTTTTCATTAAAATATGACTTGAATTTTAGGTGCTGATATTTATTTCACGAGTTCCACAAAACATCACGGTCGTACAGGCACGCATATATTGCACTCGTATCAACAGTGGGAGTCCAAGTCTAGGACAGTGGTTCCAAAATGGTACGATGCACCTCAAAGATGCGGCGGAAGTGGATAGCCGGTGAGGCGGAATGATTGAAAGACAATTAAAGATTTAGAAACAGTTTCAAATAATTCATATGCCAAAAATAAGAGGATTTTTTAAATTTAAAATTTTTGTGATGTTGGACAGCTTCGCTTGCCAATTTTTCTATGTCAAGCGAAATCTCGTTATCACTACCAAAAATGCTCGTTATCTCCGAGACTTCCTAGACGCCGGAACTAGTAGTAACGCCTTTCAATAAGATCCGCACTAGTAATACTTGTTCAAGTAGTAATCGTCAAATAGTATAATGATCAGAAGAGAATCGTAATCCGTATAGTAGTGAGAGTAGAGAGAGTGAACTTATAGCAATGGTAGATAGACAAGCAGAGTGAACAGTGATCGTATAGTCATCACGCTACTTCCTATTTATTCACTTCCTTTATAATCACTTAATAATGGAACCGCCCGTGTTGTTCACTGGCGATGTAGGTTCAAACCACAGTGTCGGGAACGACACTTACTCTTATACAACAAAAATATTATTATAGATTACTTATAATTGTATGCACGAGACCTAGTATAAATAATTATAAATGATTATTGACCGATTTAATCATTGCGATAATTTTGCATTATATTAAGTATTAAGAATATATTAACTAATGTCCGTAAATTGAAGGCGAGAGTTATCAATGATAATGTTCGATTATCTCCCTTTAGCTCTCACTCTTTTTATCATATAAAATTCGGTAAGGCGCGAGCAGATTTTCATTCCGAAAACGAGGCCCAGAGAAAAAAAAAGTTTGGAAACCAGTGGTCTAGGGTAAGATAACTTAAAATATTAAAATCAAATATGGCTTGGTTTTTAGATAATCTTAGTGTTAATAAAGCCACTAAGATGCAAATGGGTTACTGAGTGCAAATGCACAATGGAAAAAGGAAAACATCATTAAGGGGAACAATAAGGGAACGCGAATTAAAGAGACACAAGGTAACCCCCACTGAAATTGCATTTAAAATTTTGAAGATCAAAATTGACTGGAAAGCAAGAAACCCGGCAATGACTGACGGTTACATCTAGTAATTTCAACTTTAAAATGATGAGCCCTAGCTGCCAATGTAATACTGCGCTTAAATTCGTAAAGTTGAAGTTCCAAAGACGAAACCTCATCAGAAAAATTACGATGAAGATATTTATAGAAAAAGCCCAGGGAAGCTACGTTACGGTAGTCGAAACGTGACAGCAGCAGAGATGCCAGGTCAGGACCGATAACATTTCAGTTACTTCTTTGCATTTTATAAAAAATCTCTAAATACGTAGTATAAGCATCAGACCGGACGTAACAACAATATTCAATACATGTACGTATGGTAGACTTATAAATATGTCAGATAGATTTTGGAGAGAAAAATTGTCTAGAGCGACACAGTGAACCAACTTTCCCAGCAGCTGTCCTAGCAATTGATTCAGTACAGCTTGAGAATCCTTTATCCGAAACTCCCTAATCCGAAAAAAACATCCGAAAGTTTTTCAGGTGCTGACGTGACTTGCCACAAATGGTAAATATCAGAAAGCACTGGGAAGGTACCAAGGTTATGTGCAGCTGTTGTAAGTTTACCTAATCTACCCCGAATGGTGTTTCCCCAGCCAAGCTATGTAGGTTACGTTGGCGCCAGTCTTTGTTAGCGATCGTCAGGGCATCGACTTCATTTGTGGATTATTTGTCAGGTGTTTCGTGCTCAGTAAAGATATTATTCAAAATGTCAAAAAAGTCCTGCATTCATATATATATATATATATATATAAAGAAATATAGTCTTAAGGTGTGCTATATTTATGGAATAAAGTGCTCAATATCAGAGATAGAGCGTGTGTAAATATAAAATTGAACATAGAAGTCAACACTTAGAGGCGACAGTCTGTTTCATGCTATATGCAATCGTCAAGCCACGTGTGCTTGACGTGGCTTGACGATTGCATATAGCATGAAACAGACTGTCGCCTCTAAGTGTTGACTTCTATGTTCAATTTTATATATATATATATATATATATATATATATATATATATATATATTCGTAAGCAGCGATTATGTTTTTTGTACACATACTTACGTGCTAAAACCCTTGGGAAAGGTATGAATCCTCTTCTACCTCCCCGCCCCCATGAGTAAATATCAAGACAGGCCGGGTTCTTGGATGGCAACTGGTCTACCGCAGAAATAAATGGCAGCCTACTGCAGGAAAATGTCTGCAAAGTCAGGCATGTGTCGAAAGATACATGATCGCCTAAGCGTGTATCACGCATGACACCTGACTGATCCTTGGGAAAGATATGAATCCTCCCTCCTACTTATCGGTAAATAGCAGGAGACCGGTTTAGATGGCAACTGGTGTACCGCAGAAAGAAATGGCAACCTACTGCGGGAAAAATATGCCTCGTTAGTCATATATCGAAAGATACATGATCGCCTAAGCGTGTATCCTGCATGGCACATAACTGACTGATCCTTGGAAAAGCTATGAAACCTCTTCTCCGCCCCTACTTATTGGTAAATAGCAGGACATACCGGGTTCTGTAGCCTTGGATGGCAACTGGTCTACCGCAGAAAGAAATAGCAACCTACTTCAAGGAAAAAAAATCTGCCTCGTCAGTCATGTATCGAAAGATACATGATCGCCTAAGCGTGTATCCCGAATGGCATATAATTGACTAACCGAAAGTATAAAACATTAGTTTTAGATGAAATCTTTATTTCACCACTTAAAAAAAAAACACATGTGTATTACATAACTAGATTGATTATCAGTACCTGTATGTAAAGAAAATTTGTTAAATTTCTATATAAATTAGGATGTTGCTTATACAACTACGTTCAGGGTATATCTATAAGCTGTGTTTTGAGATGCAAAAGGATATCGTGTTTATGCTTGGGTTCAATTCCCAAGCTGACAGATTTTATAGATGTTATATTCATATTATATAGCCTGCATTCCCAAATCCGAAATAATCTGAAAACCGAAGGATTTCCGGTCCCAAGAATTTTATATAATCTTTCTACTTCATGTTAGTGGAAAAAAAAAAGTTAGTCCCGGAGGACGCAATGAATTCCTCTCCCGGAAGTTAGCAAGAACGCATCTTTCACCGATCCTGACATCAATCACTTTCTCACTAACGCAACGCGGCTTCTCTCTGTCTTATCTACGAATATTTTCATGGCAACTACTCTGACGAGCTTTTTTCTCTGGTGCCCGGACTACGTGAGTTTCAGTGTGATACTAGATTGGCATCTAGGTCCCACCTTTTTACTGTTTAATTAATTAAATGTAACCGACGCTACTACTCCAACAGTTTTTTCGCACTTCTCGTCTTTTGTCTCAACCTTCACTCTCTGTAACCTCCCCACACAGCGTACTAGTGGCATTCCCGCCTTTCTTGAGGTGAAATGATTAAAAAAAAAAAATTCATTTTCCGACCCAGAAACCTACATAATACTATTAAGTAGGAAATAATTTTTAAATGCGACAGAGATGAGGAGGGGAAAGTTGGTCCTGAGGAAGAAAGAAAGCTGAAAAGGAAACCAGGTGAAAGGAAAAAATATATAGATACATGTACACTGAGTGCCAAATTATTATCAAGATAACGTTTTTTTCTAATATTTCAAAAACCGTCCAATCAATTCACAGAAAATTTTCGCACAATGTTGGCAACACTGACCTAAACATTCAGGTGCAACATTAATAAACGTTTTGTTTGCTCAATTCTGGGAATTTTACTAAACCTTTCTAATAATTTGGCACGCTCAAATCACCGTGCTGATAACAAATATAGCGCCAGTTTGTTTACATTGCGCAGATCAGTACGAAAAATTCAGTGATTGCGCAGGTCAGTGTTGCCAACATTGTGTGAAAATTTTGTGTGAATTTATATTAGAAAAAAAATTATCTCGATAATAATTTGGCACGTAGTGTATAGAGGAGAGAGGATGAAATCAGATTAAAACTTAGAGAGAGAGAGAGAGAGACATGTTTGTCTGTCGTATATCAAAAGGGAAAGATGAAAAGAGTTGAAGATGTAAAAACAGCAATAAGTTAAAGGTCCTTATAAAGAGAACAAAAAAGGGAAAAACGAAAGGATGTAATTAGAAATATTTGTGCAGTCAGATGTAATCGACCCAGACTTGGCATCTAGGTTTCCCCCTTTGACTGTTTGATTAACTAAATATAATCGACGATTCTATTCCAGCAGTTTCTTTCCTAGTACTTCCCGCCTGTGGAACACCTTTCCGTCTCCTTGCACCGCTGGTAACTACAATCTTCAAAAATTTAAATGCAACGTCAATCGCCATCATCTATCTTCTTGAACCCCGTTCAGATTTTATCCTTTCCTCGGTCCTCCTAAACACAGTCTTTTATTAGGTTGGTGCAAAAATAATGACGTAATAATGTCGTTTTTTGACGTATTTTTTAACGTCAAAAAACGACATTATTACGTCATTATTTTTGCACCAACCTAATATCTCACCTTCACTCTCAGTAAACCCCTGCGTACCAGTAGCTTTCCCGCCTTGCCTGGGGTGAAATGATTAAAAAAAAAAAATAAGGACGAACGTCTCTGACAAAAGACTATCTCTAGGTTTTCGTCATGTCAACAATTGAACTCCACGTGACGCAGTAATATTGTCTTGAGTTTATTATTAGATGAAACGTGGAAGGATTACGCAGGACACCAACCAGTCGCCCCGCAGTACTGAGAACTGATTGAATGTTTACGCCACGTCCGGTATCGGAAGCACAGCCTCTCGATGTAAGCAAAGAGCATCAAATTTGATCTGCATCACTACCGGTACCCATCTGGAGTCAGCGCAGTGTCACCTACCAAACCTCCTGTTCGGCAGTTTCAAGAAGCTCGCTATCCTCAACTTGATGCAGTGTCACGAGCACAGTGTGTTTCTTGTGCCAGATTGGAAGCTGCCGATATGTCTGAAAGGGAAACTATTTGGTGCATGCCTCATAATAATAGATTTCAATTCATCCAAGCTAAAATATGTGTTCTCAAATACCCGTCGCAATCTGTATGCCTCCACGACTACACACGCACAAACATACACACACAAAAACAAACGCACACACACACACACACACACACACACATACACACAAATATAAATATATATATGTGTGTGTGTGTGTGCGTGTGTGTGTGTGTTTTGGTGCAAAATAGGCTCCAATTTCCACATTCGCATTTATGAACCAATCAGCAACGTCATTTAAACCGCGCTTCAAGGCTTTGAAAAATCAGACAACTATGTTTGTTGTCCGCTACGAAATTTGAAAGATCACTCTAGAAATTGATCAGTAATATTTCCCCTCCTAAAAATTAGGGAAAATATTTATTAACCAATAAACTCCTGAGATTAGCAAATCTAACTTTTAGCTTCCTCGAGCCTCTATTTTCTATGAATATTCAACGGGTATATTCACAAAGTTTAGTTTTCAGTTTCTCGGTAAACATTTGACCAAGCCTGTCGCTGTTTTGTGCGGAAACTGGCTACTCACGCCTTTCGTATAATTAATTACTCAACCTTTCACATATTTTATCGAGTAACTTGCAATAACCTCGCGATTTCAAAGTAAAGTAAGCAACGCCTAAAAACATACGGGTGTTTCTATGCCAATAAAAGTATTGGTGCTAGTAATAACACAGCTTTCGTTTCCTGACTGCTGAAAAATTACATGCATTCATGAAACAATGTAAATACGTGACTCACTCATTAAGTGTGCACTTTATGTTTTCCTGTCATACTAACGCAATTATTTCTGTTTTTGTGGGACTTTGTTTTGCGAGGATCTTTGTAATTCGTTTCTTTCAACTTGAAATAAAAACAAATACTCAATAAAAATTATTTAAATTAAATTTGTAGAATCGTGTTTTCTTCACTACTCACAAAATTTTTCCTATATATATATATATATATATATATATATAACGGAATAAAGGTAGTTATGGCTAACAAATTTGACAAAGTGCGCTAAAACTCATTCTCTTCTGCACCAAACATGATGATAAGCCAGTGATAAAATATTTTATAATGACACCTGACGATGGGAGCGACCTTAGGAAAACGTGAAATCATACTTTTATCAGTAAAAAGGGAATACAAACTTACCACAGAGGAAAATTCTGCAATATTTTATGATTTTTGCAATGTTTTGTTATTTCATTTCAATCTGTTAGACAAAATCCGCAAGGGAAAACTAAACACCACCAACGCAACACAACACTGCCGAGCGACGGAACAACTCAGGACTGAATCATTTCGGAACCGACACATCTTAGCACCAAAAAAAAAAAAAATACAGAACTGTTATTATAACTGAATAAAAGTAATTTACTCAAGATTAAAACTTTAATTAAAATAAGGCACTTGAAAAAGATTTTTTTAAAAATATGAAACAATTTTTGTTTTTAATTAATTTTAATGAAGTGAATCTTAACTTATTAAATTATTTTATAAACATATTTTAGAATGACGATTTACTTTATTAAAAATAAATTACATTACGATTTGCCTTATTAAAATAATTAAAAACAAAAAATGACGCAGTTTTTTTGTTTTTAATTATATTTTGATTTATAAAAACAATTAAAAACAAGTGTTGTTGAATTATTTTTCATATGTCAATTTACTTTATTAAAAAATAAATTTCTTTAAGAAACAAAAAACTGGTTTATATTTTTAAAAACAAAAAAACTGGTTCATATTTTACATAATTCCTTTTCAAAAGACTTATAAGAAGAAAATAAGCACAAATTACGGTTTTAATACTTAATAAATTAATTTCATTTGATTACAAATAAAAAATTATTTTTTCTGATACTGGGTTTTCTCACTCAATGATTGTTCCGGAGCTCAGTCGGCGGTGTTCAGTCGACGGCGCTCAGTCGGCGGTGTTCTGTCGTTAGCATTCAGTCGGCGGTGTTCAGTCGACGGCGCTCAGTCTACGGCACTCAGTCGGCGGTGTTCTGTCGCTGGCGTTTAGTTGCCGGTGTTCAGTCGACGGCGCTCAGTCGGCGGTGTTCTGTCGTTGGCGTTCAGTCGGCGGTGTTCAGTCGAAGGCGCTCAATCGGCGGTGTTCAGTCGACGGCGCTCAGTCGTCGGTGTTCTGTTGGTGGTGTTCAGTCGACGGCGCTCAGTCGGCGGTGTTCAGTCGACGGCGCTCAGTCGTCGGTGTTCTGTCGACGGTGTTCAGTCGACGGCGCTCAGTCGGCGGTGTTCAGTCGACGGCGCTCAGTCGTCGGTGTACTGTCGACGGTGTTCAGTCGACGGTGCTCAGTCGTCGGTGTTCTGTCGGCGGTGTTCAGTCGACGGCGCTCAGTCGTCGATGTTCTGTCGGCGGTGTTCAGTCGACGGCGCTCTGTCGACGGTGTTCAGTCGACGGCGCTCTGTCGACGGTGTTCAGTCGACGGTGTTGAGTTGGTCTGCGGCCTCTTAAACGACATTAAAACAAGATAGAATATCAAAACCTCAAAAGTATACGTGAATGTATATTAATATTACTAATTTATTTTGATTAATATTAATTTTTTTTATTTTACTTAATATTAAAGTTCCATAAAAGTGGATACATTTTCAAATAAATATATTCTACAATTCTTCAATTGAGAAAAAAAAAATGCCATTTTTATTGGCGGCGTCGATGCGTGATAAAAGTTCTTTATTTCACTATAATCGAATATGAATGATTGAAATAAATAGGCGTATTGAAAAACGTGCGATTTCTGAAAAGAGATAGATAGATACGAAACTATGATGAAAGGTGATCACTAACGCATAGAACAGTAGTTTCCAAATTTTTATGGCCATGTCCCACCTAATAATCTCTATAATTCTGAAGCCCCCGCCCCCGTGACAAATAATGTTTATCATTCGAAAAGTGAACACTTATTCATATGGAGGACCGCTAAAAGACCATTAACTTAACTTTCCTTAAGAACTTGAGATTGCATATATGCAATAATATCATCATTTAATTTCAGAATCTTACAATATTTATGAAAAGTACTGTTACTAATATATATATATATATATATATATATATATATATATATATATAATTATATATTTCTGGCATCTAAAGGAAACGAATAAAACACCAAAAGTAAAATGGAAAATAGTAAATAAAACAAGAACCTGTAGAACCTGGGATGACCCATGCCTTTTATGCTTACAGGAAAAACTACACATCATTAAATTCCTAAATAATGAAAAATTATTAAACCATAGGCAGGAGTTAACGGTTTTTTGCCGACATCAACAGACTTTCGCATTAGATAATTAGCATAAAAAAAAACATAGCTAAGTAAAATTCTAAAAAGCTTAGCCAAACCTTTAAATAGGAAAAACCCTTTTTGTCGTCGTCAAAAAACTAAAAAACAAATTGAAATTCAATGCAAAGCGATCTGTATATAAAACACCCACTTAAATAAACAAATAAATAAATAGATAATCAGATAGACAATAATAAAAGACAATTCTCCAGACACATAACGATTGTAGGCGCGCCATAAAAATATCCTTCACTGGGAACCAACTAAAGGATGACCGTAAACATTAGCCTTGAAATAGATACCCTACCCAACCTTAGCAAAACCTCTCAGAGGATGATGAATCTATTGATAAGAATTAACTCCCTGACCACTTAACGAAGGAAAATAGTCTAGCCACTCCCACAATAAAAAATTCTGTAACGGACCGTGCCTAAAAATACACGTAAACCGAGAGATAGCTTATTCCTAAAATTTCGCTTGAAGATGAAACGGGACTAAACACCACAATCCAACTTAATTTTATTAATTATTTGGATGATTTCGGCTCTCGTTTTTGAAACATGAGAACTCTTATGTAGCGAAGGAATCATATTTTTAAACAAAAATATTATTATAATATAAGCTCTACTTCTGTATGGAGCACTGTCTTCTTAAAAATAAAAACAAAAATACTAAGGAACCCCGGATTATGCACCGAACGTGTTCTTTTCTGTTTTCTGCATACCTGCACAAGGATACATATATATATATATATATATAT